>CAOLHI010000644.1:0-562420 GCA_948474755.1 Ctenosaura bakeri
CCACCAAGCAAAAGCATATGACAAGATAGATTTGTACAAAAGCCAAAGTTAAACAAAAAGAATCTGGGCACAGTGTTCAATGTGCTAAACCCACAGCAGAGTTTTTGTATTAGAATTAGTCTTCCCCATCTTTCTGACCAACTTCTTGGCCAGAAGCCACTGTTCCCCCCAAATCAGCAATTCTAAAATCCTCTTCCCCAGACTTTTGCTCTTTCCCCAGGTCTATTTCTTTTCCTTGGTCCTTTTCACATCTTACCTTTTCCCACTACGGGGGAGGGCGTCTCGCGCGAGAAGCCTCCTTCGCGAGGCTGCTGCTTCCCCCCTCCTTCCTTCCGCAGGGTGCTTCGTGATGATGTGACCGTCGCACGAGCGCCCCTTCCTTCCTTCCTCAGGGCACTGTGGGAGCTGTAGGCTCCGCAGGGAAAGGAAGCGCTTCCCGCCCGGCTCACCGACGCACCACACGGAGGTAAGTGCACGAGGGCGGCGCGAGCATTGCGCAAGCGCGGGCTATTTTCGGCTTCAAGCCGAAAATCAAAAAAATACTCCTGGGCCTCGTGAGCGCCGCACAAGTGGGAGTGCGTCGTGCGCAGCAGCACTCCCATTTGCGCGGTGCTCAAGGGGTGCTCGCGCAAAAAAAAAAGTGCAAAAAGGGCCCTTTAGATCTCTGACTTACTTCCACCCAGTCCCTACTGTTTTCTGGAATCAGAAATTTACACAACTTCAGACAGTTCTGGCTTTAGATAGATTGAGAACTGCCACTTGCTTTTCAAGCCTCAACACTTCCTACTGGAATGCATGTGCTCCTGAATCAGTCCTCCACAGTTATCAGTGGTTTACGGATGTTTATTTTTTAAATCTCTGCCTGCATCATTGGCTTAAATTGTGTCACTTTATTAGTAATGTATGAGCTAATTAATTTCCTAGTAGAAGCAAAATAATTATTGGTAGCCTGAAAAATGACACTTGAATGACGCAAACAACCCCTCCACCCTCAGACATCTATTTTTCTGCAGTTTGGCAGAATAGGACTCCTAAGCCTGGAATTTCATCCAACTCTGACAAAAGAAAAGTTATAACCATTTTTGGTTTATCCTTGATAGTCATGCAGATAATGAACCTTCAGATTTCTGAATCTTAATTTCAGTTTTGGAGACAAGAGAAAGTGGATTGGTACCAGATCAGTATCAGAACTGGATATGATCAGTGGATTATCATATCATGTCAAACATAATGCAGACATAATAGCAGACATTTATAAATTGTGCATGTATCAGGTGTAATGCACGTTAAGCCATACAAATCATTGGGAGCATGTATCAAAGCAGACATTTCTCATAATTAAGAATATGTTTAATAATCCAACAGCTTGTCTTAGGCTCCTTCCATCTGGTCATTCAAGTAATTATTGGCTCTAAAATTATTTTAGAAGAAGAAGCATAGCCAAAATAATTTGTAGAATGTTCAAATGTTGATCAATCACTTGGCTACCATATCAGATGAACACTGTGTTGTTTTTCTCTTGTTTTTCTGATAACTGACAACTATCTCTGCTATATAAGGCCCTTTCCACATGTGGAGGGGGGAAACAGGTGAAAACGCCCGAAAACGGAGCTTACCAGCAGCCGGGCAAGTCTGTCGCCATGTGGAGCAGTGCGAGTTCGCTGCTCCACAGTCCTACGGCGTCCCAAATGGCAGCTTCCAGTTGGTGGAGGCTCTCCACCAACCAGAGAAGCTCGGCAGCCGGAAGCCCGCCCCTGGCAGATCTGCAGGTACGTACTTGTGCGCACCTGCAAATCTGCTTTGGAGCCGGGTGACGGAGCAGCATGGGGTTGGGTGCTCCATGCTTTTTAAAAACCTCTAAAAAGAGGTTTTTAAAAAACACGCCACGCAACCAGTTCCGGTCGCTTCTGCGTGGATTGAGGTGTGGAACTACAAAAAGTAGTCCACCCCAGTTGGAGGTCGCTCTGCACCATTTTAAAATGCTAATGTGGAAATGGCCTAAGAAAATTAAAAGTTTTGATGTATAAGTACAAAGTAGTGTAAAAGAAGCATGAGATTTCCAAGGTGATTGAAGATACTAGACTTCAGTGTTGTGCCAAAAAGGAGTTGCAGCTACACTGGCCACAAGACAAATTCCAAAATCTAAAAAGAATTATTTAAAAATAAATTACAGTCAGCCCTCCACATTCGTGGCTTTCTCTATCATTCTTTGTGAGTTTCTTCAAACCCTGTCCCACCATCTCAGGCCCTTCTCTTCCAGAGGAACCTTCTCTCTTGGCAGCTCTGGTCAGGCCACACCCAGCTCCAGTCCTCCTCATCTTCCACCAGCTACTTCTTGGCTACCTAAGGATGGCTCACAGCCCAACTTCTTAGTACCACAAACTCTCTCCTGATGTCCCACACACAAGGAAAGAGATGGTTGAGAGAGAGGAAGTATAAGCCAACCCACACCCTTTCCCTCTCCTTTCCCTGACCCAGTTTGGACCCTGGGTGCCCATTCTCCCCACCATACCTTGACCCCATTCCCACACAGACACAAACACATTTTATTTTTATGATATTTTCTACTTTTGTGGGGTCCTGCACTCCCAACCCTGGCAAATGTGGAGGGCCAACTGTACTTCTATATTACGGTAATATCATGATTAGATCAACCAAAAAGCCACAAAAATCTATGCAAGGCTTACAGAACTCCAAGTCCCTTTGTTGGGTATGATGTCACAAAAAGCAGGCAGGGAAATTCAAGGCAGGTGTGGGGAGGGAGAAGGAATGGGAGAAGTTATCTAGGAGTGTGTAATATGGGCTGAAGTTTGACCAACCTGTCAGCGACATCCAGCTCTGCTTCTGCTTCCAATATAGCAAAGGCAGTTGATTATTTGATCGCTTGGGTAATTGCCTAGAAAATTGGGACCCAAGTCCAGACAAGATAGAGATACTGTTTGCAAGTATTCTATCATTCTGTTTGAGGGATGTCAACCCTGTTCTGGAAGAGTTTCTATTTCTCCTGAAGGATCACGTACATAGCTTGGGCACTCTTCGATCCACTCTTGCCAGTAAAAAGGCAGATAGATGATCTCATTGGTTTGAAGCACCCATCATCAGTTTAGGCTGACAAATCAGTTATAGCTCCACTTGGAAAGAGGTAGTCTCACAACTATTACAGATGGTCAGGTAACCTCCTATTTAGATAATTACTAATTATTTTCAAAGGTCTGGAAATACCTGCTGCTACAAACTGAGCATGTGAACTATTAATAAGGACTGCTCCATTTTATCATATTACATATTGTGCCATCTGCTCTCAATGCCATCTCTTTCTAGGCCGAAATCAAAGGCCAATATCCAGCATCAAGAGACAAATGTGTAACATGTAGCTCTCCACAGCTGCATCTCCCTGTCCCACAAATCCCCCCTGAAAAAATAGCAGTGCAGCCCCCTCCCAACATGGCTGTGTCTATGCAATAGGAGAGTGGGATGATGAGTGCGGATGCATCCAACTATTTTTCTGTAGCTGGTTGCCTTGCAATAGGCATTTGCAGAAGCCTCAGAGGATCCTTGCAACCTCTCTGGAGATGATATCTTTTGAGGATGTCTGCCTACAAGAAAATAGCTAGACATGTTCCTGCTCAACCTCCCCACTCTCTGACAACATAGAAATGGCCACCGGGGTGGGGGTCTGCATTGTTTACAAGGTGAACGTGTGGTATTTTGGTCTTCGCATAATCAGAACAGAATTTGAATCTACTCAATGACTATAAAAGTGAGTTCTGATGGTGTAAGTTCAATTTATGCCATTGTAATTCACTAAGTGCTGGTTTTAAAGAGCTTAAATGGCTTGGGACCAAAGTACCTGAAGAAGTATTTCCTTCCATATTTATTTGCCATGACCCTCAGTAATCAATGGATGTCCTCCTCCAGGCTATTGTCACCAATGAGGTGCAGAAAGTGGTACAAGAAAGTGGAACTTTCAGTTTTGTATGTAGGACTGTATGTCCAGCATGTAGAATACCCATCCTAGCAAAGCCTAAATTCCTTAGGGGCAACTGCATAAGAAACAAATAAAGGACCTAGTCTAGCAAGCATGAACACATCTGCTCAGGCAGAAAACAGTCTTCATCAGACAGAATATCGACAGGATCAATAGGTAACTTAATGAATACTTTCAGCACAGAATTATTACATTGTCAACTCACCCTTAAATGATTGTCTCTCGAGATCAGAGTCCAGATGAACAGGTGGAGCAAGGTAGGAGACCTGACCATGATGTGCCTGTCCTGTGGAAAAACAGAACAGATGCATTTCTAGTATTCATACCCAGAATGGCAGAGATCGTAATTCAGTATCTTGGAAGATTATATACACAACTCATACTTCTCTCTGTTTTTTGTCTGCAAACCATCTCCCATACAACTGCTGTGAGGACTGTACAAGTTTGTAGCAGGGAAGTCTACTGGGAAGTTTACACTCAGCTGTTGGTCTGTTTGCAGCCATGAACTGCCAGGATAAAGAAAAACTATCAAGCTGAACCTACTAAACACAAACTAACCCTTTTTGTGTAAGTATATGGTTAGCATCATCGAGAATAATAGGAAATACTTTGTCCCCGTTTAAATCTTTGTTTGTTTGTTTGTTTGTTTGTTTGTTCCTCCTCTGTTTCATTTCAGGGATCTATGTCAAAAGCTTTCCCTATAGCGGTAGGGATGCCACAAGAAATAGTTTCGGGTCCTCTTCTTTTTTCATTATATATCCTTCCTCTTGGATTTCTGATCACGGAATTGGGTTTTCAGCATCACATTTATGCAGAAAACACCCAGATTTTCCAGAGTTTTAAATCGATGCCTCTGTGTGGCAGTGCTGTGTGGCAGTTTCTTTGTAGCAGACCGTTCACTGTCCAAGTTGAATACTGACAAAACAGAGTCTGACTGCCCAGTAATCCCTCCTTCATGTCCCCCACTGTGTCTACAAGGTTGCACACTGGCTCCTTTCTCAGTTGGCGGGAACTTTAAAAACCCGCTGGATGTCTCTGTCCCTGTACCCCTTTATCAAGGCAATAGCAAACTTCATAGCCTACTGGCAGGTTTGCCTTCCCGCTCTCTTCTTCCCCTGATTTTAATCCAGAACAGTACCGTCTGTTGCTTTAAATCTCGCTAAATATTCATGTGCCTCTTCTCCCTGTAGATCTTTTCACTGGCTACCAATTTGGGCCATTCAAAAATTTGGTTCTGATATTTAAGGCTCTGCTGTCTAATCTCCTCCAGCACCTGGCAGCTTAGCTAGCATGGTTTGTACCATCTAGGAATCTAAGATCTACAGGCAAAGGATTACTATCTGTTCATTGATGCACACAGCCCTATCAAGGCTGTAAGACTGTGAGCCTTTTAAGATCTGTGGGACAGTCTTCTTTTGGACCTGCAGCTGGAGAAGATCTCCCTTCTTTTCTTAATGGGTAGAAGACCTTCCTCCTTGACTTGTCAGATTAAGCTGGCAAAGTTGTACTGAGGCTGCTGAGGAGGATAGTGTCTGGCGAGGTGTTAGGAACTTCGTTTTATGTACAGTTACAGTGTGATGTTTTATTGTCCTTGTCTTTGATTGTATATGTTGTTGTTCTGTCCTTTGATCAAAGATTTTCTGCAGCTAATATAGTCCTGTAATTAATCAAAATGGAGACTGCAGTCAAGAAATGGTAAATATAGAATGACAGAATCATAGAATCTTAGAGTTGGAAGGGACCAGAAGGGCATTTAGGCCACCTCCTGTCACACATGAATACACAACTAAAGCACTCCTGAAAGAAGCTCATCCAGCCTCTGTTTAAAGACCTCTGAAGATGGAGAATCCACCACACTCAGAGGCAACCTATTGCACTGTCTTACAGCAAAATAGCTCTTCTCATGTTTAGGTGGAATCTCTTTTTTTTGTAATTTGAATCCATTAGTTCATGTTCTAATCTGTGGAGCAGCAGATATCCTTTCGTAAATTTAAAGGTGGCTCCATGTCACCTCTTATTGTTCTCTCCTCCAAGTTCTCTAAATTGTTTTTCATAATCCTTGGTTGCCAGACCCTTTGATCATCTTGGTCACCCAGTTTGTCAATATCCTTCTTGAACAGTGGTGCCCAGAAATGGATACAATATTCCAAGTAAAGTCTGACCAAAGAGAATTTCCCTCAAACTGGACACTATAATAACTATAATGATGTTGATGCAGCCAAGAATCGCATTAGCATTTGGGCTGCTGAATCACACTGTTAGATCACATTTAGTTGTGGTCTGTTAAGACCCCTAGATCTTTCTTACATGTACTGCTTTCAAGTCAGGTGTCATCTATTCTATTGTATGTTTCATTTTTCTTGCCTAGATGTAATATATTATTACATTTACTCCCCTTGAAATTCATATTGTTAGTTCTGGTCCAACTGTACAAGCTCTCAAGGTCATTTTGAATTCTGTTCCTCTCCTCTAGGATAACAGCTACTCCCCCCTTCTCCGTTGTCTGCAAGTTTGATAAGTATGCCTTTTATTTTATCATCTAGTCAATTTATAAAGATGTTGAACAACATTGGTCCCAATCTAATATTTGGAATGGCAGTCATGAAGGAACCTTAAGTATAAACATATCTAATTAAATACCAAAATCAGAAAATCCATGAACAGTACAAAATATTTCCAATTTCTATACATGGGTGTAAAAGCTGGACAGCAAAGAAAGCTGTCAGGAGGAAAATCAACTCATTTGAAATGTGGTGTTGGAGGAGAGCTCTCTAACTACCATGGACTTCCAAAAAGACAAATGAAGGGGCATTAGAGCAATTCAAGCCTGAAGACCCCTAGAAGCCAAGATGACTAAGCTGAGACTGTTGTACTTTGAACATATCATGAGAAGACATTAGAAAAGCTAATGATGCTAGGCAAGGTAGAAAAGAGGAGGAGGAGGAGGAGGAGGAAAGGAAGACTGTATCGCAAGTGGATAGACTCAATCAAGGAAGCCACACACCTGAATTTGCAAGAGCTGAGCATGGCAGTTTGATCCTAGGGTGACTGACCTGCTCATTCATAGCGTCACCATAAGTCAACTCTCAAACATGGACCAGTGGAAAGACAAATGGAGCAAATCAAGCCTGAACTCTCCCTAGCAGCAAGATGAGGAAATTAAGGTGGTTAGACACTGGACAAATCATGAGGCAATGTGACGCATTGACAAAGATGATAATGCTCAGTAAAGTGGGAAGGGACAGAAAAAGAGGAAGACCACACTCGAGGTGGATTGATTCAATTAAGGAAGCCTCAGCTGCCCCAAGTTTCCTAAGCAGGCCTGTTAATAATAAGCTACCCTGGAGATTTCTTATTCATAGTGTCACTGTAAATTAAAGTTCAACAGCACATAACAGCAAAGACAATGTCCTCTTTGTTCCAAGTCTCCTAAAGTCCTAAAAGAGACGGGACTGTTGCTATTTGTATCAACTTCAATTTCCCCTTAAAACCGTCTTACGCTACTGTTTAAACATCTCAAGCAAGATGCGGTTCTGGACACAAAAATCTTTTCCAGTTGTTCCCTCTTGTGAGACTTTTAACATCTTTGTCTGATGAAGCAACAATGCCTGTGAAGCTTTGAATTGCCTGCCTGCATGACACACTTGGGCATTTAGTTGCCCAAATAAAGGTATCAGCATGATGTTATTTATATATTGCTGATTTTTTTTCTGGCACAGCTAACATGTCTAACCCTCAACAACTTATTTTTGAATAGTAATTGTGCAATGCTTTTTCAATAGAAAAGGCACTTTACATAATCACGTACTCTATTGTTTATATTAACTTAAACTGAAAAACTAAGAGGCATTGCGAAGATGTTCACACACAGTGAACAATCACATTAAATATGCAGAATCAGTAATGTGAAGTTAATGAAACAGCTACAATTAAAAGTTGGCCAACTGCTTACCTTTTTAAAAAATTAATGGCCAGCTTCTTGCATTGGATTTATATATGTGTAAGCACCACAATTATGGTGCTGATCCCCCACCCCAATCAACAGGAGAACAGAACCTCATTGATTGCAGTAGATGCTTCCTGGTAAGTGTGAATTGGGGGATTTCATGGCCCCTATATAGCCCTTAAAGCAGACATAACAGTCATGAACACATAATTCCAGCTTACACATTCATAACTGTCAGAGAGCAATCCAGGCATAATCTTCAAGCTTCACTTTTTATAAGGAAATATATTGCCTACAGATGCCACTCAGGATCCTCTCAGGTCCTGAGATTTCCAAGCCAACACGTTCTGTCCGAGTGATGCCATCGAAGTGGGCGTTGGTGTTGTCATTAAGCACTGTACATTATGCATCAACCATGGTTGCTCACAACTTCTCATTCAAACATGAACACATCCACAGATCATATTTTCCTTATTGAAAACTAAGACAGAAAACCTAGCTAACAGTGTGATGGTGTTAGATCAAACTCAGAATAGAGAATATATCGATGCCTCCAGACAGCACAATTCAACACACACTTACTAAGTACAGGGTGTAGCGGGAAAGGCAATGTTTCAAGCCAGGACAAGAAGCAAAGAACATCTCCGTATCTACTTGACACGCGCACACACGCAAATACACTATATTATATTATATTATATTATATTATATTATATTATATTATTAATAGCTCTTGCAGTCTCTTCTCACTGTATTTCTCAACAAGGGTTGGACTGATTCAGACTTTGTTCATCACATTGTTCTCTGCTTTCTTATCCTGAATAACCTATTACATACACTTAAAAAGCACTATTTTCACACAAATGACTACAAACCTCCCTTCCCCACAAAACATCTTTAAATCCAATCAAATAGACAAAGTCTCCAATCTGCTTTCTACTCCCTTCTACACAACTGACCTTATACTTAACAAAAAAAACCCCTCATTCTCTCCAATACCCCTTCCTCCTCCCAAACCCTTCCACATTGTGCTTCATGATGAATTATTCATTCAAGCATTAATCTCTGACATGCACTTAGTCATTCTTTCCAGACCTGCAGACACCGTGCAGTGCAATCTCCATCCATCCCTTTTGCAACACGTCTTCTGCTGTATTGCCATCCACGTATATACACATGAATTTTTGTACCTGTGAGCTGTCAAGATACAATTTGGTTGTATCTGATCTGTGATGATGATGAGGTAACTCTATTCTATTCACTTTTGTCACTTCCCCACCAAAAGTTCCCAATGCTTTCTGCTTAGGCCATTTTCGTACTAGACTGTTATAGCACTATTATTTCACTTTCAACATCCTACGGAATCCTGGGGTTTGCAGTTTAGGGAGGGGCCTTTGAGGCCCCTCCCTAAACTGTAAACACCAGGATTCCGTAGGATGTTGAAAGTGGAATAATAGTGCTATAACAGTCTAGTGCGGAAATGGCCTCAGTTGGTGCTCCCCTAAATTAAATGAACATCCATTTTAATTTTTTAAAGATGCCTTTGTTCCAGTTTCCTCTCATGATTCCAGTGCTTGTTGTGATGTCTCTCTCTCCTGAGTCTAGTGTCTGTGAACCACGGACTTCCTGAGGCACATCTCCATCAGGCCCAGATGGAACCAGCCACCACAGTATACAGCAGCCAGGGCCCGCCAACACACAAATACAAGGCTTCATCTGCTCACTTGTGCTTCCTGCTCTAGTTGTCTCATACATATGCTCTGCTTTCTTTTATTCCTCTGATGCTCATTTTCCTTGTTGCCTGGTGAGCATGTGCGCACTTCAAACATCTAATCAGTCTAATACTTGCTGCATGTAGTCATCCTGCAGAGCTCAGAACAGTAGGCTTTCCACCTTTTGAGAACTATCCACAGTGATTTGCAAAAACAAACAGCTTCAGGGCAAGGAGAGCTTCAACTTGATCTGACATTCAAATGACCTGACCAAGCTTTGTAAACTCCAAGCATTGCCCTTTATCCCTTGTTTATTCAGGATATGGGCATGGATTGGAATTCCTCTGGCTTGCAAAGTGGGATGTTGAAAATCATTTACACCCCAAGCTCCTCTACTTTCTGTATTACTACATGTATTTTATTTGCAATTCTGCCATTTCTTTCCCTTTTCTTTTAGTGCCTAAACTATTTTTTCTAAATAATCAGATGGAGGTTTAATTTGCTGCAATTATAGAAATTAGCAGACTGAAAGGAAATTTCATTGGTGGGGACATAGTCCTTACTTGCACCACCCCACTATTACACCCCTTCTTCATACCCAAATCACTTCTAGCTCAGGGACAAAACCTCATCGCTGGCATAAAGTTAGGCCACAAGCAAGGGAAGTCTTAAATAATTTCCAACACCCCTAGGCTGAAACAAGCGTGGATTCACCAGCATTACCCAGCCTGGTATTGACAGAGCTGGCCTTTGGCCATCTTTACTGATTAGGATTGTGCTCTTAATTTCATTACCCCTGCCAGGTAAGGACGTAATTTCATTACCAACATATAATGCTAAACACTTTGAAATTTTTATATGCTTCTCTTTCCAAGCTAACTTGTAATTCTTTGCATTTCAGCATTGACTAGTCTGTTAATTAGTATTCTGTTCATTCTGTAAGATCATCAATGGAAAAATTAAACAGTATTGATTATTCTGGCTTTGTTTCCAGCTTTCAAATTACATTTCAACCCATATTACTTACTCATATACAGAGACTAGTTTGAAGGTGTTTCAGACAAATTAAAGCTGGAAAAATATCTGAACCAAGAAAATCAAAAACACTTACTAGCAGAAGGAAAGCAAATGAACAAAAGCTGAAACTTGATGTCATGTATTTATGTGTTGTCCCCTTGTGAACCACACACTCCTAGAAAGATACGATGTGATTACTAAGCATAAGTTTCTCAAAAACAAGTCATGCCAAATTAATCATGGCATCATAGAATTATAGAGCTGGAAGATACTGCAAGGACCATCTAGTCTAGCCCTGTACCTTGCAAGAATACAAAGCTAAACCACTCCTAAAAGATGTCCATCCAACATCTTTTTAAGGCCTCTGAAAAAGGAGAGTCCACCATCCCCTTTTCACATGCTTTCAAGCCTCCCTCCCTCCCTCCTTGATAGAGTTACAAACTTGCTAGATCAGGGAATAATGTGGATGTAGTATATCTTGATTTTGGCAAGGCTTTTGACAACGTCTTCCATGACCTTCTTGCAGACAAGCTGGTAAAATGTGGGTTAGACAATGCAACTGTATTTATGTATTCTCCTCTTGTGATTTTGTAATTGCTTGATAGACTGAACCCAAAGAATACTCACTAATAGGGTCTGTTCATCCTGGAGTGAAGTGATTAACGGGGTGCCACGGGGTTCTTTTCTAGACCTAGTGTTGTTCAAGATCTTTATAAATTACACGGATGATAGAATGTATGCTATGCTTGTCATATTTACAGATGACACCAAATTAGGAAGGGCAACATATGCCCTGGAGGACAGGATCAGAATTAAAAATGATTATAACAGATTGGAGAGCTGGGCCAAAACTAACAAATGAACAGGGAAAAATGTAAGATACTATTTTTAGGTAGGGAAAATGAATATAGAATGGAAGATACCTGGCTTGAAAGCAGTACCCATGAAAAGGCTCTAAGGGCCTTAGTAGACCACAAGCTAAACATGAGTCAAGACTCTGATGCAGCAGCCAAAAAACCTCAATGTAATTCTGGGAGTACAGTGTCCAGATCAAGGGAAGTAGCAGTCCCACTCCATTCCACTTTGGTCAGACTTTTATACTCAGGTAGACCTTCAGTAACTAACTGGGTCTAACTGAATGTGCTGGGCTTTTAGTGCATTCATGTATTTAATAATACAGTATTTTAACAAATGCTTTAAATTAAAGAGTATCTTAGTATTTATAATGATTATAATATTTATAGTCAGCCAGCCAGCTAACTGGCTAATAAGACAGAGAATCATCTGGCCCCTTTGCAAGGGGATAAAAGGCGGGTGCCTGCTATGACTGAACAGAGGCCATTTCCGCACTACACTCTTATAGCGTGATTATTCCACTTTCAACATCCTATGGAATCCTGGGGTTTGCAGTTTTGGTTGGCCCCTCCCGAAACTGCAAACCCCAGGATTCCATAGGATGTTGAAAGTGGAATAATCGCGCTATAAGAGTGTAGTGTAGAAATGGCTGGAGTCAAGACACAGGAGGGAAAAGAACATCATCACCCCCACCAGCCCAGGAAAGAGGTCTTCTGCCTGCCTACTTGCTTGCTGCCCCACTTCTCTCCTAGTGAACTGCTGCCTGCTCAAGACTCCTGCACACTCTGGAGAACCAGGTCTCAGGGCTACTGACTAATAAGTCAGAGATGCACCTGGCTCCCTTTGCAAGGGGATAAAATCAGGATGCCTGCTGAGGTGGGCCCACCACATGAAGGGTTGCCACCAAAGGAGGCTCACCACTTTTGTCACCAAAGGAGGCTCACCCACTTCAGAGGTGGAACAAGGTTGAAGATCAGTCGCTTTGCCTGGGAGAGGGAGGAGTGCATTGGGTTTTTTTGAAACTTTTGAAATAACCTGCTGGCTGGCAAAAGAAAGTATGTTATACAGAGAGCATCAAGGGGAAGCAGCCCAGGGAGCAGCCATTATGACAGTGATGAGCAGAGGGGGATATGACGTGAGGAGACAGTCCTATTCCCATGGTAGAAGAGAGAGCAACAGGGTGTTGGTTACCCCCAAGCTGTCCCCCACCTCAAATAATCTGGATTGCCTTGGCAACAGACCCCCTGGGCTGAAAATGCTGCTGCTCAATGCCAGATCAGTGAATGGGAAAACAACCTTGATCTGGGCCTTGATCCGGGATGAGCATGCTAACCTGGCTTGTTTTGCCAAGATCTGGCGGGATGAAGATGGGAGGGGGTTAACCTCTCCCTGCTTTGTCCATCTGAGTTCTCTGCATAGCAGCTGTACAGCAACTGGAACATCTCCCCATCACTGCTATTTTCAGACTGTCTTGGTAAATATCAATTTAGTATGTTTTTAAAAAGATTTTTAGATTTCCTATGGTCCGCACACACACACAAGGTCAAATTTATGAAGCTTATTGAAAAGGAAGTCACCTTGCTCTGTGTTTATCTATTATGATTTGTGGTGGCTCTCTGGGAATGCTGGAAAGCAAAATGAAAAAACGAACAAAGGAGGAGGGGGGAGGAGGAGGAGGAGGAGAAGTGGTGGTAGCAAAACCTCAAAATGGCAATGGAAATTTTATTGAAATTTTACCAATAAAATGTTAACATGGCCAGTATTCAGTTAAGACACTCTTCAAGGCCATTAAAAAAATGACCACTATATAAGCTATGTTACATTAGATATATAGTAACTAATTATAATTATAATTAAACAGCTCATGTGAAAAAAATAATGATGATACATGAAACATCATAACAGAACAAGTTTGACAGGCAGTGAGATTAAGCAATAAAAAGCACCAGGCGTCTAAGAAATCTGCATATCACATTGATCCTTCTGTTGTTTCTTGGTGGACAGATCTGATGTCTAGAATCTTTATGCCCATAGTTGCAACCCTTCATTATTTCCCTGACATTCCTTACTGCAACAATAGTGCCTGGACATAGGCCATTTCCGCACGACAGTCTTATAGCACGATGATTCCACTTTCAACCTCCTATGGAATCCTGGGGTTTGCAGTTCCGGGAGGGGCCAGCCAGACTTGGGTACTTTTGTAACAGGGCAGTTTATTATACACAACAATAAAAAAAAAGTTAGTAGTAACAGAACAAAATAGTAAGTTCTGAGGAGCCATATGACTCATTTAATTTCAAGGTGCTCAATAAGAGATCCTACCAGTAACTCCAAGAGAAAGAAAAATTAAACCTCACAGATTATCTCAAAACTACAGACATATAGATACACCATACCCTTCTCTAGCACCAAATAAATTGCATTGCTGCTATAATCAACTTTAGACCTCCCTCCACTCTGTACCTCCCTTAAAAAGGTACACTAAGGTGCTGGTTAACAAAAGTGAACAATGCTGCAAGGATGTGAATTTCACTACTCTGATGTGTATAACAATACTGGGCTGCTGTAATCCATACTTTCTCAACCACTGTCACATGCCCTGAAATACTAGTATAATAATGATATAGTTCAACTGCATAAAATGGCAAGTTATTTTTTAATTCACAAATTGAGGAGGAAGTCTTTTAAAATAAGACCTTAGTTTAGAAAGAACACGATATCTTCTGACCTAGATTTTTCATTTTTTTTAAAAACTGAGAGAGCCATCATTTCCCACCAGTCCTGCCACAAGTATTTTCCTTCTCATCCTCTGAATTCAAGGTAAATCTATATTTATTTAGTGATTTCAATTGTATCTTATTTGCCTTTCAGTGGACACAAGGCAGCATGTATGGCTATCCTTCTTCCTCTGCTACGCTTGTAGCTTAGGTTAATCTTTTGGCCTTATTATTACCAGCCTGTTTTGCATATTAAAATAATGTTTTACTAATATCTAAAAAGGGTAACAGAAGACACTGTATTTTTTTTATAAAGAAACCAAAATACAGTAAACCAAAAAGGGTAACAGAAGACACTGTATTTTTTATAAAGAAACCAAAATACAGTAAATCTTATAAAACCAACTCTAGAATGAAAATAGGAAAATTTCAACAATAATGCATACCATGTTCTTTGTAACATGCATTTCCTAACCTTCTTGCAATCAAGGCTTTCTCTTCTTAACAATTGAAGCCAACAAAACAAATTTATTATTTAAATGTACTAATTCCCCCAAATTAAGGGATGTACTATACACTCAAATGATTTTAGTCTGAACTGAGACTCTGACATGAATATTTATCTCTGCTGTGCCACTGCTTTCAAATCAAAGATATTCACAGTAGTTGAACTCTGATATATACAATATAAAGACAACCAGCTGTCTAAACTAAATGACCTTGGAAAAACAAATAATTTGGAAAATATTATAAATCAACTGCTAGACTCAAGAGATGATATTTTCAACATTCTTCCTTTGGAGTTTCTAAACTCTCCAGAACACATGAACAAATCTATTTCAGTTTCTACAACTCTGGAACTTTTTGAAGCACATGTTGCTTCTCTTCCATTCCTGTATAAGACAAAGAAGTTTTTTATGCATGTATGCATGAAATTTCATAGTATGTTTCTGTATATTTCTCCTAATGTATATATTTTTGAAGACATTTCTCTTAATGTATGCATTGATCTTCCCTAGTGAGAAATCAGGAGAAATCTGAACAAAAATGCATACAAAAAGGGACACGCAGAGGAAAATGCATACAAAAATACATGCACTTTTTTCTGATGCTGGATTCCTAAGTACAGTGCCATGCTTCCTGCAGCTCTTCTTTTTTAAAATCAGTTTTTACTGAAAAAAATACAATTTGAATACTGCAAAGTGATGTCCAGAAGCCTTTTTACTTCCAAAAAATAAAAAATAAAAATAAAAATGGCAGGTGGCTGAATTTTGAAAGATATACAAAAAACAGGAAAAGTTAAGTTGGGGTGGTAAAAGGAATCTTGGAAGGCTGGATGTGTTTAAAATGTACTGTCTCTCTCTAAACAGTATTTTATTTTGGTGTGTGTGTGTGAGAGAGAGAGAGAGAGAGAGAGAGAGAGAGAAATGAGTTTTACATATGTGTATCAGTTTGATGCAATATACATTTTGTCTGATTTTTGCATATGTGTGGTCTGGCAGGGGAGGTTTTAGTGTATGAATATTTTGCCTGTGGATGCATGACTACTTTGCCTGAGCACCACCAGGGCGTATATAATTGTGCATTGTGGGGCAAACATATGATGTGGTATTTGGTATCCCAGCTGCACCTCTGCACTGTATCCACTTTCTTGGCCAGGTTAGTGATCTCTGAGTTTTGTCCTCTCAAATTGGTCTCAGAGCAATAAACTTTCAAGAGAGTTTCTTTTGTTTTGTTCATAGGATATTAAGACAAACAGCAGTGGCAGTACCCTGCGGGGTCTGTCCAGCTGCCTGTCTCAACCTGCTCTGTGACCAGGACAGCACTCCACTTAGTATTTCCCTGTGCATCAGTCTGCAGCATCTTTGAAAGCATCTCAGAAAGGCTGCAGGGCTTAAGAGGCAGGATTTGGGGGAGCACTGATAGCAGCAGAAGTAACTATAGCAATGGGGCTCCATCACTGCAGCTACACTAGATGGTTTGTGTGTGTGTGTGTGTCAGGAGTCCTCCATGTTTGTTGTTTTAGGATAGCAGTAGCCTGGGGAAATAGTGATAGTAGGCTGTTAACTTTCCCAGGTGCCAACCATTCCTTCCGGCTGGAATTTCAAAGGAACCATTTGGCATGATGACGTTCGTCCTTTTACAACTATCTCAGGAGAAACTTGCTGTTTAAGTGTAAGGCGGGGGGAAAGCATTCCATTCTCGAGCTTTAACGTCTGATAGACAGTATCATTCACTATGTTTCAATAAATCTTCTACTAAAGTTTATTGCTACGTTTGAGGGTGAATCTGTTCCTGACAGAAAGCTCGAGAATCTTTTTTTTTCCTAAAATGCATCAAGTAGTGGATCAGTTAATTACTGAAGAAGAACGAGGATCTGCAGAATCTGATGGAACTGCAGAGACCGAAGCGTCCATGGATACCAAGGCAAATTTACCGCTGAGCGAGGCTATGAAAACCCCCACAAGCGGCCAAACCTGGGTCTGGGGAGAGAAGCCGCTTATGTCGGTAAGACAACGCAGAAGGGCTGCTAGATGGGACACATCAGCCAAAGACCTTTCCTTTCTGGCGGAAATGGCACGAATGGAAACAGAACTGGAGAGAAAAGATGAGGAGATACTCGAACTCAAGACCATGTTACGTGAGATGAGCATCCGTCCCTCGCAGACATTGAGAACACCAGCACGCGAACCACGAGCGGCTGTGCCAGCGGCAGGCACCCCTGGTCCGCCCCAGCAACCAGCAGGGCAAGCTCCAGCGCCACCGCTACTCAGAAACGTGGGAGACCTGAAAGCGTCCTTCAATGGGAAGGGTGAGAAACTCTCTTTCTTTATGACTATGGCAAATAATTTCATGGTCGATCATGGCCACCTCTTTCGGGATGATGCAGCCCGAATTAGATACCTCAGCCAGAGAATGAAAGGACTGGCAGCTGACTGGGTAGCGAACCTATATGACACCCGCGCCCCCGAAACCGAAAATCTGCAGCTCTTCATGAACCATTTGCGTGAACGGTTTGAAGACCCCCATCTACTAGAAAAAACTAAATATCAACTAAAACAAATGAAACAAGGCAGGAACGACGTGGGAACATATTCGCGTGAATTTAGAAACCTGGCCACCAAAGTGCAGTGGAATGATGAGATTCTTATCGAGTTATACAAAGATGGACTAGATCCTGATATCTTACACGGGTGCCTAATGCAGGCCAACCCACAAACCCTGCTAGGTTGGATCAGACTAGCTACTGAAGTGGAGGGTATAACCCACACTGTTCAGTTGAACCGACAACGACAAGACTTAACCAAACGACAACCTCGCCGTCCCACCTTCCTCAATGTTGAGGAACGAAACAAACGCCTCCGTTTGGGCATGTGTTTCACCTGTGGGAAACCGGGTCACCTTGCCAACAACTGCACCAGTAACCAAGCCACGGTGGGGACTGGAGCACGAGCAGACCCCTGGAATAAAGAATCTACACGTCAGACAACGGCCATCAAACAACCGCTCAGACGCACTCATAAGGACCCTGCAGCAGCGACAGGAGACTCCGCTCCCGACGGTGAAACCTCTTCTTCGTATTCCTCGGACACAGATGGGGATTCTGAACCCGACGGTGGCGGTTTGAAAGCAGCGGGAACAGCTGTAAGTACTCCTAAAATTCCCCATTTCTATACCACGGTTACGATTACTGGCGGAGATGGGACCTTGCATGTACATAGGGCACTAATTGACTCTGGCTGCTCCAGAAGTTTGTTACACCCCAAATTGGCCAAGACCCTTAAAACTCTATATGAGCCTTTGGAACGCCCCATCAAGTTAACTCAAATGGATGGGACCTCAATGACTGGAGGAGCAATAAGCGAAATCACCATGCCCATCTCATTTCAAATGGACCAAAATAATTATAGCATGCGGTTCCTAGTTCCCAAGGCGGTGCAGTTCGAATTGGTCTTGGGAATCGACTGGCTCCGTAAATTAATCCCCAAATAGACTGGACCGCTGGCACTCTATCCTCTTCCGAGGCAAGCTTCTCTATTGGCCATGAAGAATTGCAACAAATTCCTTCGCACTACCGTGATTTACAGAAGGCCTTTCATGAGAGGGAGGCTGACAAATTGCCCCCCACACTGAATTTGACTGTAAATTGGAATTGATTGACGGAGCCTCGCTGCCTAAACCAAAAATCTACCCCATGAGCCAGCAAGAACTCCTTGCCCTCAAAAAGTTCCTTAATAAAAATTTGGCTCGTGGCTTTATCAAGCCTTCTACAGCCCCTACGGCGAGTCCTG
Organism: Ctenosaura bakeri; assembly: GCA_948474755.1. Lineage (NCBI taxonomy): Eukaryota > Metazoa > Chordata > Lepidosauria > Squamata > Iguanidae > Ctenosaura > Ctenosaura bakeri. The sequence goes on from CAOLHI010000644.1 coordinate 18,528, forward strand.
TCTTCTTCCGAAAGAGAAAAGATCCCGGAGCGGATCCGAGGCTGATAGTTAACTACTCTGCTATTAACCAGGTTATCTCTTCCAATTGTTATCCCATTCCCCTGATACGGACCGTTTTAGACCATCTTGTTCAAGGAAAATATTTCACTAAGCTTGATCTTAAAGAAGCATTTCATAGGATTCGGATGGACCCAGACTCTGAATGGCTCACCACCTTTGCAACCCCACTGGGGAATTTTAAATGGACGGTTCTCCCCTTTGGATTACAATCTGGACCATCTGTGTTTCAGATGTTTTTGAACACCATTTTCCACGACTTATTGTATCAGGGGGTTCTGATTTATTTGGATGACATTTTAATTTATGCAGACTCCATGGAATCTCATGTATCATTGGTTCGGGAAGTGCTTCGACGGCTGATAGATAATAACCTCGTAGTTAATCTGTCTAAGTGCCAATTTGACACCCAAACCTTTGATTACTTGGGTTATAGGATTCAAGATTGTTCACTTAAAATGGACCCTTCGAAAATTAACTCTATTTTGCAATGGCCCGTCCCCAAAACTTTGAAGCAACTGCAGCAATTTCTTGGCTTTGCAAACTTTTACCGGAACTTTATCGAGGATTTTGCAGCCATAGCGCTTCCGCTTACTAACCTGTTACGGAAACCTAAAGGCGAATCTACATGTAAGTCGCACAAACTTCGTTGGTCCCCTGAATGTCAGTCGGCGTTTGAACATTTGAAATCTAAATTCACTACAGAGCCATTGCTACTTTTCCCCGACAGTGCTAAGCAATTCATTGTGCAAACAGATGCTTCTGACTTTGCCATGGCCGCTGTTCTTTTGCAACATGACTCTGAGGGAGCACTCAAGCCTTGTGCTTTCATTTCAAAGAAATTTTCTCATCAACAAGCTAATTGGCCTATTTGTGAGAAAGAAGCCAAGGCTATTCATTTTGCGCTGACCACTTGGCGACATTTACTTGAAGGGGCCCGACTCCCTTTGAAGTCTGGACTGATCATAGAAATTTGCAAGCCTTGCAGTCGGTTAAGAAACTCTCCCCTAAGCAGGCGAGATGGGCTGAATTTTTCCAGAGGTTCCGGTTTAAAATTGTTTTCAAACCTGGCCGTTCCAACCAATTGGCGGACCCTCTATCTCGCCTTCCCTGTTTTGAGGGACCTTCTGCTACGTCCCCCCTCCAAAGCCTTATTTCCTGCCTCCTCCCTGGCTTCTCAAGTAACTACTCACACATTAGCAAAAACAAGGCTTTCTGCCTCCTCCCTCTGTGACTCCGCTCTCCGCGATGCTATCGTTCATGCAGCGCATGCCGACTCATGGCTCCCGGCAAATAAGGACAAAATTGAGTGGGTTGACAATCTCCCTTTCTATGGCACCAAGGTCTACGTCCCCCCTGCTGCCCGTGAGCATGTACTTCATCGTCATCACGATTCCAAACCTGCTGGACATTTTGGGTTTTTGAAGACATTGCATGCGATTCGCCGCCTTTTTTGGTGGCCTGGACTAAACTCCTCCGTGCAAACTTACATTAAACAGTGTGCTACTTGCAACGTTTCTAAATCGCCCACATCTAAGCCTCAAGGGCTCCTACAACCTCTGCCTGCTCCTTGTAGCCCCTGGTCGGTTATCGCATGGGATTTTCATCGTCTCTCTCCCCTCTTCACATGGCTTTCATGTTATTTGGGTTGTTACTGATCACTTTTCCAAGCAATGTCATTTTGTTCCTCTAAAGAAAGTACCCAATGCTGAACGACTTGCTGACCTATTCGTTCATCATGTATGGAAACTTCACGGACTACCTTCGGTGATCATTTCGGACAGGGATCCAATTTTCACTTCCAAGTTTTGGACCTGCCTCTTGAAAACCCTGGGAATCACTCAGAAACTCAGCAGTGCTTATCACCCCCAAACAGATGGCCAATCTGAGCGTGCTAACAAATCTCTTGAACAATTTCTTAGGTGCTTTGTTTCTGAAAACCAGAACGATTGGGTTTCGCTTCTCCCGTTTGCTGAGTTTGCTGTAAACCATGCTGTTCATGCTTCTACTGGGAAACCCCCGTTTGAAATAGTTTACGGCTTTCTTCCTTCTCCTTTCCCCCCCTCACCCTCCCTTCCTCTGCTCCTCCTTCTGTTTCTGCTTGGGTCTCTAAATTTTCGGGCATTTGGCAATCCGTTTCGGATGCTATAGCGTCTGCAAAAGCTTCTCACAAACGCTTTGCCGACCGCAAACGGCAGCCTAACCCCTCTTACAAACCCGGGGATCTGGTCTTTCTTTCCTCTAAGCACATTTCGTCTACTTCTCCTTCTAAAAAACTTTCCCCTCGATTTCTCGGTCCTTTTCCTGTGAAAAGAGCTATTAACGATGTTTCTTTTGAACTGGATCTCCCTTCTTCCCTCAAGGCAATTCATCCTGTCTTTCATTCCAGTTTGCTGAAGAGAGCCCCTTCGCTGGATTCTTCGCCGACTGATGTTCCTCAACGCCCCGATTGACTTTGTTATTACTGCATGGGTTTCTTGTATTTCTGTTGTTCTGTAATATTTTACTTGTTTTGCGTATCTATATGTATATGAATTTTTTTTTAAAAAAAAAAGTGGGGCAGGATGTCAGGAGTCCTCCATGTTTGTTGTTTTAGGATAGCAGTAGCCTGGGGAAATAGTGATAGTAGGCTGTTAACTTTCCCAGGTGCCAACCATTCCTTCCGGCTGGAATTTCAAAGGAACCATTTGGCATGATGACGTTCGTCCTTTTACAACTATCTCAGGAGAAACTTGCTGTTTAAGTGTAAGGCGGGGGGAAAGCATTCCATTCTCGAGCTTTAACGTCTGATAGACAGTATCATTCACTATGTTTCAATAAATCTTCTACTAAAGTTTATTGCTACGTTTGAGGGTGAATCTGTTCCTGACAGTGTGTGTGTATATATGCGCCCCCAAGTTAATGAACTTCATAGGGTTTTCTTAGCCAAGGAGTACCCAGAGGTTCCTTCTTCTGAAATACAGGCTACAACAACTGGTATTTGTTGGTGGCCTCCCACTCAAGTACTAACCAGGGCTGACCCTGCTTTGCTTCCAAGATCAGACAGGATCTGGTGCCTTATAGGATGTTTAGGCCATTACAGGATGCTATTTCTCTTTTAGCCAAACCAATTTGGCTTCTAGGAAATAAGTGTTTTGCGAATGGCCCCGGCAGCAATTTTATAAGAGTGCCATGACACTTTCTCAGAAGGCCAAATGTACCCAATGACCCCCTAAAGTTTAGGAGCTGTGTCCCAGTGCATGAATGTGTGTGTGTGTGTGCAGTTTTCCTAACTGAATGCATTTTTGAAGAGGTGTGAAAAAGTTGAAGCGGTGATAATTGCTTTCTGCTTTGGAAATTAACACATTCATTCACATTTAAGTGTGAGTTATGATAAGTCATATCAAAATAGGAATTAAAGATATTCCCCCATCTCATTCCCTACCCTGCATTGCTTGGGACTATGCTTGCAAGGATGTACAAACTGAATATGAGCATCCACACTTTTTTCTACATACATGTCTGAATCTATTTGATGATGTTACAAAAAAACCCAGGGAGCTGCACATTCTAAAAATGTCTGTGCCACTTCTGTTCTACCACCAAGGGTCTTGTTTTGTTTTGCTTTGTTTTTGCTGCTCTCCAAAGAAACTAGATGCCCTCATAGCCAGAGTTTTGGAACTAGAGAGACAATGAACATATTTTCAGAGTTTAAATTCCCTTTTAATCTACCTTTAAATCTTCAATTAACGAATTAAATTACTTAAAGGCATTGTAATATTGATTCATGCCTCCCACCTACATCTTACCCTCATAAAAGAAGCAAATCCTCAACAATCATGTCCATTAAACAAAGGTATTTTATGAAGTGTTATTAAAATGCAATATGTTGTTACAATTTAGCTTTACAGAGCAAAAAGGAAGCGATTTATTGTAATGTAACACTTTTAACATGTTCATAAAAGCAGTCAATAAAATTGCCACTGCAGATTGAAGTGATGGGAGGGCGAAGAGCTTGTGAGAACCGAAGTTGTGATCACAAGGAATATAGGCAGTGGGTTTGTATCTATAGTGCACAGTAGAATCCTTGCACAATGACAAAGAATTTTGATATCTGGTCTTATTAAGCTGGTCAGCCAGTTTATTATGTTTTAGCAAACAGCCATTATAAAACAAGAGGAAGAAATCAAATAAATTTATTTACTAAAGATAATTAACCTTCAAAGGAAGGACCATTGCCCATACCCCCTCTTAAACTTTATAGCACATATTTGTAAAGCTTTAACAAGAAATGTAGATACATATTTCACTGCATTGGATAACAGAAAACAGATCTTTGTAAGAGAGGAGCTTCCCTTGAGAGATTTTAATAAATACAACTGTTTCTAAGATCATTATAAACAGGGCATTCAAGCAGTACATGAGTTAAATCTGCCCTTCATAGGAACACTCTTATATCGGCCTCATCCAAGCTGCCAAAGGAAGAACATTTAATCTTGCATGTAAAAAGCTAACCTCATTTTAATATTTGGAAGATCCATCAGATATCTTGGAAATAATAGATAACAGTGGAATAAAAGAAACAAAGAAATTATTAGATTGGCAGAACTTAATCTCTATCATCTGAGATTGCATCTCAGTTTCCTTAAGTCTTTGGAACATTAAAATGTTAGCTCTGTCATAACCTTGAATCAGAAGAAAGGATACTGAAAATTCCAGATTCATAGCAACCAGCTGCATTTTATACTTCCATTAGTTTGAGCCCGTCTCTTCCAAAAGCATCAAAAGAAACTCTGATTCCTGCTTAAAAATAATTTTTAGCCAAAAAAGCAGGGCTATGCTGAGAGCATCCACTTTGATTGGCGTTGCATATAATTCTGCATGGAGCAATGTGAATTTTGTAGAAATGGGGACTGCCACAAGGCTACATAAACTTTTATTTTATGCTCTTTCTAATAGATCTAAGTTAGCCAAAGCCCACAGTGGTGCTCCATATAACAGCTTTGGCAAAACCCTGCTCTTGTAAAGTTCTAAAGTGGGATATTTTATTTTATAAGCCAGCTTATTTATGCAGCTAGTCTGCCAGACAGTCTTGGGGAGACATCTAGACAGGTAAGGCAAGGCCAATAGGTGTCAATGCATGAATGACAAGCTGGTGTAAATAGGGTGATCATATTCCACCTCCTCAAATCCTTGCACCCAATTTACATATTACAAAAATTACTCTTATTTATATTCTAATAATGCAAATTTGGCACATGAATCACCATATGTATGGTCATGATGCACCCGTGTATAAAACGCACCCCGTTTTCAAACAGTATTCTTCAGGAAAAAAAGTGAGTCTTATATGTTACCAAATATAGTATTGCATTTTTTCCTCCCATTGTGTTTTAAATTTCATATATTTTTACTGTTACAATTGGACCAGCATAAAGTAATACTCAAAGTGCTAGACTTCAAACAAGTAGATCCAAATTCAAGTTCCTGATTAATCATGGAATTAACTATGTGATTACTGGCCACCACGGCCTCTAAATACTAATTTACAGGATTGCTGTGGGGATTAACAGGGAGAAGGAAACCACGAAAAGGGGAAAACATATTCCAAATGTAGAACAAATGAAAAAACAGCAACATTAAAATTTTACTATGCACAGTTACTGTTAATGGTATTTTCATCAGTCTACTTGTGGGGAGGGCGGGGGACTATCAATTTTTTACCGATAGCGAAAAGTTAAGATCTACAGGAATCCCTTGATCACTACAGGAAGCCCCTGAGAGTAACAGGCATTGATTCAAAGGGCAGGATGCAGAAGAAATGGGAGACAAATAGCAGTAACTGAAGGGGAAAAGGCATGGTATGGTTTCTATCAGAGGCACAAATTTTTATTGTAAGCAGAATACAGTTTTCTTTAACTGTCTTTCACCTATCTGAATTTTCTTCAAAATGTACCTAAGCAGTTCATCCATGCTAGGATGTTTGTGCTCCCACCAAATTAGTGTTTGTTAATACCAATAAATGTTTGTGCTTATTTTTCTATTCCCTCTCACCCCAATAATTATATCTTTCCATACCAGTCACATAGATAAATATCTGTCAAATGATGCAACTCTCCACGCATCTAGGCAGTTTGCAACAATTCATGCCAAATAAAATGTCTTTTAGGGTAGATACTGTTGGGTAGATAAGGGTAGGCATTTTTTTTCTTCAAAAAACTGATACAGTTATCCTCTTGAAAACTTTAAAGGCATTCTTTTGGTTAAGAAAAAGATAAAAATGAAGAATCAATCCAGCATGGCAGATGTGTTCCCACCCCGCTTAACACCATTCTTGTACCTCCCCTTGACATATTGTATATATTCATATACATGTTAAAAAATTTCAATCAAAAATTTGACCCCCCCAAACCCTGGGTCTGTAATCCGGAAGAGGTTTCAGGAATCTGAAAAGTGCCTCCACAGCTCTTCTCTGGGTCTGCTCTGCCGGAGGGCTGACAATTCAGTACTCTGGCCAGTTCTATTCATGGAGGGTATTGCCTGTTTAAATGACCAAACCAAAGGAACTCTCTCTCTGTCTGCATTTCCTTAACTAAAGTTCCTCCATTTTGAATTCTTGCCAGCTTTAAAGGTTGTTCCTGTTGTCAGCTGCTTGTCCTACTAAAAATTATGTTGACATTAATTGGCAAAGTCAATGTCTGGGTTCCTAGCATCAGTTCCCAGCACTCTGTTATTCTCTGCAACAATACTTCTTATACTTCTTTGCTGAGCAAATAGAACATGTATGATTCAGAGTTCATTGTTAACTGTTAACTGAAGGATATAACTAGCAATAATGTATCAGGACTTTGGGAAAATGAAAATCCTTACATGACTTCTACATGTGCGCTGTATGTTCCATGAGATCATTGCGTCAAACTTATTTTTTTAAAAAAACTTCCTTTTAACAATAAAGAGTCCATCTCTTATTCATGCAAGACGTGGTTTGGCTACATTCTTCTTGAGCACTTTGGCCAAAATTTCAGGGGGAAAGTCCAGACTGCTTCAGAGCTCACAATCAATTGCATACACACTGGGAATGTATGCGACAGATCTGATATTTCAGATGTGGCCCTGTTGAGTTTGCAATTTGGGGGTAACCTTAATAGATTGGCTTATCCATGGACCAGTGTAAATACTGTACCTTATCTCTTATCCTAAAAGGAACTATCCCCTTCTCTGAGTAGGGTGGTGAAATGAAAGAGTTTAGTCCATCCTAGAAGAACCCCAGTGGATCACCTCTACTTTCTCTGCTACGGCACAGCTTCTGGCCTTTTGAAAATCTGGGCAGGAAAATAGTGGTGGCATCCCTCTGAACTTCCCTTCAAAGGAATGCTGAAAGGGTATAAGGGGTCACTGCTTCTCCCAAGTTCTCCCTGGACAGACTAGTCTCTTGCATTTCACCACTCTAATCAAAGAAGGGATGGTTCTTTTTTTTTTGATAAGAGTTAATACTGTACCTTAACTTGTACACACACAGACACATACGAGCCATCTTCTTCGCTGAGTAGAGGGGCAAAAGAGCTTTTTGAATTCCTGGGTGACAAAATGGTAGCAGAGGCAGCACTAGCACTTCCCCCTGTCCATGGAAAGACCCTCTAATTATCCACAGGTCATATCAAAATTCATAATTTGGCCCTTCTAGAACCCTTTTTCACACAATGCAATTACATTGGGCCCTTGGTGTCAGGTGGGGTTTAGATGCTCAATCGTGTAGTAAAATAGTGTTTCTTACATAAATGACAAACAAATTAAATGAGTGCCAGAGATAGCCTGAGGATCTGTGAAATGGTGGGAGGATACAGCAAGGTATGGCTACAGATCAGCATAATGCTTGGTATGCAGCAAAATCAAAATCTGCTGTTTAGATTTTTTTTTTTAATATTTTTGAGCTGTAGTTGGTTGAATCCATAGATGTGGAATCTATGGATACAGCAGGCTGACTGTATAGCAATAAGATACCACTTTTAACTGCATTGCTTCATCCTATGAAATCCTGAGGTTTCTAATTTGGTCAGAGGCATTAGAGGAGTGCTCTGACTGAGAACTCTAAATGTTCTTCCCAAAACTTCAAATCCCAGGATCCCATAGATTGTTCCTATGATAGTTAAAATGAGATCATAGTGTAGCTTGTAGCATGTGTAATTGTACAGTGCAAAAGAGCCTCTGATGTTTTTAGTAAGACATATGAAAGACACCTCTTGCACAGGCTAGAAAACTGGATGTTTTCAGAGAATTATTTGGTAGAGGAATACACAGGATTCCAATGTAGTTCCTCTGTAGTCAACCATTATTCACAATATATGGTGATGAAATATATATCTGTGCTGTATTGCTCACTTTTGGTGGCTTTTGTAGATTTATGTTGTATTTGCCTTTGTCATAAACTGACACTTCTGTATATTGATGGCATATTGCTCAGGGAAATTCATGTGCTGTATGGGAACTCCAGTATATGTCTGAGAGTCACCTTACCTTGTGATTTTAGATTCTTTAATCATAAACAATTGAATGTACCAGTGGTGCTTATTAGCATAGAATTTATATTTATATGATATGCTTTCCTGTCTATCCAACCTAGAGTTCTTACATGTCCATTTAAAGGTCAAGAGTCCACATACACATGATGCTGTTCTTCTGTCACAGACTCAAGTTCTGTCACAGACTCAAGTAAAAGTAGATACTATGCCAGGGAATGCCTGGAAGATCATTACAATAAAACCAACAGCTTAATATTAAGGATAAGGAGGAAGAAACGCTTATGGCAACTGCTTAATCAGCTACAAGAACAAGTTAATATATGTAAGTATTTGGTTTTGACATTTAAAAGCTCATGTGCATGCTTGTTAGCCAATGTCATTACCAACGCTACTGTGTTTCTTGGCTGAATCAGGTCAGAAGATGATGGTACCTTTAAGCATCTGCTTCCCCAGATGCTATATGGAGCACTGGCATGGGTCTAGTAAGATATTATGATACTGAAATCAGTACAGCATGAATGTATCCCATGAGTGCTAGAGGTACCTAGAGTCACCTCCATGGCTGTTGTCTAATTAGAGACAGCTTGTCACACTGTGGGAACCCTCGTTCAAAAACCATCCATCTTTGTTTTCCTAAAGAGTGGCTTCCAACCACTCTTGCCTTCAGTTTTATTGATGTGTGAGGACCTGGGAAAAGATGGGGCTATTGATAGCTACTAATCATAATGGCTATATATTGCCAGAAGTATTAGAGGCAGCATGCTTCCCAGTATCAGTTGTTGGCAAACACAAATAGCAGAGTGTTGTTGCATTCTTGTGCTCCTTGTTGATGTCCCATAAGCAAGAGGTTAGCCACTGTTGGAGCAGAAGGCTGGATCAGACAGGCATTTTCTGATGTCCCTCAGAGTCATTAAAAGTCCCCATTTTAATGTTGACAGCATGTAGGTTTGAGGTAGTAGCAGTAAATAAGCCCTTCATAAGCCTATTATTGTGATATTCATTATTTTTTAATGTTGCTGTGCTTTTATTACTTTGGATTAGTGAGGAGTGTGGGTGGTTACAAATATAGTGTCTGGCAGGGAATATTGTGTTGGTGGGAGGTGACAATACTTGTGTGAGAGGAAAGTAAATGAGATTGCTTCCTTACAATCTGCTTCCCAGCCTCAGTAACTCTATGGGTTCAGCTGCATTCCAGAATGTCAGGTTGCCTAATGCAAAGGGGCACTTCAGTTTTGACCTACTTAAGGAAAGCTATGCCAGCCGGACTTGCATCAGTGAAACCTGGCTGACTGAATGAAAAGAGAGTGAAAAGCTTCCATTAGATGTCTGTTAGGCTTCTGGTACAGCATAAAGCTTGATTAAGAAAGGAAGGGACAGCGTTGGTCTACACTGTAGAATCTCCAAGGACTCCATCTCCCTAAAAAGAATGGCCAGGTCGCCAGAGAGTCATGAAATGGCAATGGTACTCTATCCCTACTGCAGTCTTTCCTCCACTGTCTGCCTGCTTTCTCCAAACACCTCTGCTCATTATGAGGGGAGGAGGGGGCAAAAGAGTAGTATTGCATCCCAAGGAGCTCAGGTTGCCAATTTTCAACCCAGCATTGCTCATTCCCACACCAGTTTTTTTTTTTACCGTATCAATCAGGTTCTGAGCTGCAGAATCAAGCAGTGCCCCCACTGGACACTGGAGCTTTCTTACCATGTTAGCCAGCACAAGATTGTCATGTTTGGGTTTTGAACATGTGAGGACAAGGCGAAAAATCTGAAACATTTAAATTCCACATACTTACCACTGAAGTCACTAGGAATTACTTCTTCTATTTACATATGGGTAAATGTGCTTATTTATTTCTTCTATTTATATTTTTCTTTCCTCCAAAAAGCTCAGTGTGGGCAATATGATTCTCCCACCACTTTATCCTCAAAAAAATCTGAAGAAGTATACCAGTCTGAGAGACTGGTCAATAGAGAATGAAACTTGGATCTTCCAAGTGTCAGTCTAACAATTTAAAAAACATTCCACAAAATATGGATGTATGTAGAAATGTATGTGCTTACTCCTATTACTGAGAAAGTACTTGAAGAAACTGCAAGAAGAATAAGTGCTTGATTTTTCAATGCATGTTATGATGATCTGGAGACTAGAATTCTGTTGGCATTCTATGGTTTAGAAAGCATTTACTATGAGGAGAAGCAGATGTGGAAGTTGGGAGAGAAGTGCCTTGGTTTAAAAAACATTTCTTAGACGAACTTTTGGGTGTACAGCTGCATGAGGCTATTGCAGCAAAAAGGAGAAAGTGTTGTGGCATTAACAAGCTTTATTTGGCAGAAACCTGTGTAGACTGCAGTCCACTTTATCACATGCAAGGAGTATTGCCTCAGTTTGCAGATAATTATACACAATTGTATAATACATACAGTAGGGAGTATTGGTGTGAGAAGGAATGGAAATGTAAAAATGTACAAACATTTCTGATTACATTAAGTATGATCACTAACAAACAGTAATTGGGTAGCAGCACAGACACCCTAACATGTATGAGCTGACTAACATACTTATGCTGAAAAATCAGACAGGATTGAGAAAATTAAATGACACAGTTTTCTAATTTGATTTGATACATATCTCTGAAGAAGATCCTATCTTGCACCTAGTGCTATTTGCTCCTACCTTCCTTTATGTGTCCACTTTTGAATGAGAGAAGACATTTCTCTCAGGAACTTCCCATGGTATTTTCATAGTTCTGTAGCTTTTGGAGGGAAGAGGGATGAGTACAAAAATACAAATGACCAGCAGAGGAATACAATGTACAATCTAGAAAAAAAGATGATGGAAACAATACACTGAAGAACTTCATAGAAGAAATAGTAGGGTGATAGATTCATTCAAGGAAGAACCTTCTGTCACTGAATCCACAATTTTAGAAAGGGAAATAGAAGCTGTACTCAAAACACTTGGGATAAATAAATCATCAGGAACAGATGTATTCCAGTATTAATACTGTAGCTGTTAAGCTACAGAGGCAGAACCAATTTCTATCTAAAATCTGCCAACAAATATGGAAAACAAACAATGGTTGGAAACATTTATTATACATTCTAGTACCCAAGAAAGGTCAGAGAAGGCTGCATTTTATCACCCTATATGTTTAATTTATACATAGAATATATCACACAGAAAGCTAGGTTGGTTTCAGAGGAAGGAGGCATGAAAATTGGAGAAACATCAACAATTTAAGATCTACAGATGAAGCCTTACTACTAGCAAAAAATAGCAAAGAGTTAGAATGACCACTGAGAAAAGTCAAGAAAGAAAGTGTAAAACCTGGGATGCAGGTGAACATTAAGAAAACAAAAATAATGATACAAAATGATTTACAGAACTTTGAAGTGGATGATGAAGACATTGAAATGGTCAAAGCTTTCTATACCTTGGCTCAGTCATAAATCAAAATGAAGACTGTACTCAAGAAATTAGAAGAAGATTAGGACCTAAAAGGGCAGAAGTAGATAAGATCTTCAAGGGTAAAAATATATCTTTGAAAGTCGGGGCCATGCTGTCCATGCCATAATATTTCTGATTTCTGTGTTGTTGGGAAAAGTGGACAGCAGAGGCATACAGATGAGGGAGCGATGAGGGTGGTCCATCCCGGGCAGCAATTTTTTGGAAGGGTGCCTGATGTGACACAGCCATGCCCCTCCATGACACAGCCACACCCCTGCCCTTCCGCCCCCCCTCTGCCTCCCTACCTGAACTCCAAGCTACGCAGCTTGTGGACAGTGAAGAAAGCTGAGCAACAAATTTGAAATGTGGTTCTGGAACAGAATTCTACAAATACTATGGACTGCCAAAAATGTCCAATAAGTGGATCCTAGAGCAAATCAAGCCTGAACTGTTCCTAGATGCCAAAGTGATCAAAATGATGCTACTACTGCATTTTGGCTATATCACGAGACAATATGACACGTTAGAAAAGATGATGATGATGCTTGGTTAAGTGGGAGGCATCATGAAAAGAGGAAGATCTCACTGGAAGTGTATAGACTCAGTCAAATAAGCCACAGCCCTGAGTCTGAAGGACCTGGGCAGGATTGTTAGTGACCAGGGTGTCCTGGAAGTTTCTCATTATAGAGATGCCATAAGTTGAAGGTTACATGAGAGCCTTTAACAGCAATAAAAATATAGTGATCTAACAAGGGCCATTTTTGCACTAGACTGTTACAATGCTATTATTCCACTTTCAACATCCTATGGAATCTTGGGTTTGCAGTTTAGGGAAGGGCCTTTCCACAGGATGTTGAAACTGGAATAACAGTGCTATAACAGTCTAGTGTGGAAATGGGCAAGAATACGATCAGTGGAGTCACTGTACATGACAGAGATATTTGTTCTGCATCTGAATGTATGTCTCCCTTCTTCCAATTAAGCTCCACAATCCTGTAAGGTAGGCTTCTTTGATCATCTAAAGTCATTTGCTAAGTTCCATGACCAAGCAAAGATTTCAACTTGCATCTCCTAATTCTAAGTCCAGCACTTTGAAAATCACACTATACTGACTCCCTCAGATCAGTGCTTACTATAAAATGGTACCAAGATTGAAACATGGTAGTAGGAAATGTGTAATAATTAATGCATGTGCTTTCCATAATATGCAAAGTAGAATACATAAATACATAAGTAGAATACATAAATGAGCAAGGATGCCCAGCTTTGAAGATATGGAATATGGCACTCCTGCTTGGACAGTTGTTGAGTGTCTTCAAGTTGTTTCTGATTTATGGCAACCCTACGGAGAACCTAGGCAAGATTTATTCAGAGAGGGTTTGCCCTTGCCTTCCTCTGAGGCGGAGAGAGTGTACTTGGAGTGTGCCCATCTACTTTTGAAAGGAGGGGTGTAATTTGCTCCAGTGCCTCAAGCAGCCAAATGTCTTGGGCTGGACTTAAAATTCTCCCTGTATGGTGAGCTGCACAGTTCAGGGGAATTCTGGACTTGGTGCTGTGTGGGCTGAGGTGGTGGTGACCAAGAACATTTTATTTTAAAACAAGTTGGGCTGATGCAATAGTCGAGGGCCTAACTGAAGATGCCTCAGTTATCCATGACTAAATGGCAGATATGACAGTGCATTCTACATAGGGTTGCTTTTAAGGATGGTTGAGAAGGTAGTACAAGATTCAGATGTCCAGGTCCTGGTAGAAGCAGGCTTTAGGTTAATGTGACCTCCATATTTTGCCAGTGCAGCAGTTGTCAGGGTGTTTCTGAACTGTAGTTAAAGAGCTGTTAATCTTTACAGCCATTAGCTCTGTGGGTCAGAGCTTTACCTTTGAAAGCCTCTCTACACTTTAAAATCAGTACTAGAGGCCCTTCTTCTGGCTTTCCTCTGAGAAGAGTCACAGTGTTGGGTGCAAGGGAGAGGGCATTTTTTGCACTGACTTCACATGCATGGAATGAGACCCCATATGGGATTTGTCACTCCATCACTGCAGAGCTTTAGGAAGGATCTGAAATTTTTTTTTTTTAAAAAATTCTTCCTTAGTGTTTTGCTTTGTTGGACATCTGATAACCTTTAGCTGTTATTATATATAGATTTCAATGAAGAGGGCATTCTATTATTTGCCACTGGCTTTGTTTCCCTTCTTTTTTAAATTAGAACCTAAGGACATGTTATTTTTAATGTTTTTAAAATTTATTTTTAAAAAGCTTTTAAGGACAGTGGATATTTTTAGGTATTGTTCCATATTTTTAGGTATTGTTCCTCTCACATTCTAATGTTATGTACTGTAATATTATGGAGTTGGTTTATAACTTTCTCTTGGAAAAATAGCACTGGATATAATACATAAATTTAGTTACTAAACTATGAAAGCAACAATAATTTAAAATCCAAGCCATGCTTTAATCTTCTAGAAATACATCCATCCCTCTCAAATGTACAGATGCATCTATTTAATATTTATTTTGTTTCATATATCATAGGATCTCCGGACAGCATACTTAAAGGAAGAGACACCCATGACAAAGTGGACTGCACCTCTGGGTTCCCATAATGTCAACTGTCTGGAGGAATTACTGTTTCTTGGGGAGAAACATTCCTTTCAGATATTCTAAAGCATAACGTATAACATTCTGTCAAATGCAGTGAATGTTTCCTTTTTCTCTTAACAGTGCTCTGTATTTTATTATAGTAGTAAACTAAGGCCATTTCTGCACTAGACTGTTATAGAACTATGATCCACTTTTAACATCCTATGGAACCCTGGGGTTTGCAGTTTCGGGGGGGGGCCTCCCGAAACTGCAAACCCCAGGATTCCATAAGATGTTGAAAGTGGAATCATAATGCTGTAACAGTCTAGTGCGGAAACGGCTTTAGTATCAGTACATTATGGCTTGTGCTTAGGACAGCCAGCAAGGAAAGTGGCCATTGTCAGTTTTAGAACATAAATTCCCCAACTCGTTTTGGCAGACCAAACCAGTTGATGATAACAATGACCCTTTCTGGTGAATTTTAAATTATTCAAATTACCAATCATGACAAAAGCAGCAACTTTATCCTGCTGTGGTAAACAGGCCACATTGCAGGGCTTGTTGGCTCTCCTAGTACCAGCTGGAGGAATAAAGAACTCTTTCCAGCAGTTTCGATGTTACATCCCCCCTGCCCCAAAGCTTACTAGAATCATAGAGTTGGAAGAGGCCACAAGGGCCATCCAGTCCAACCTCCTGCCATGCAGGAACACATAGTCTAAGCACTCCTGCCAGATTCCTTTTCAGCCACTGTTTAAAACCTCCAAAGAAGGAAACTCCACCACACTCTGAGGCAGCATATTCCACTGCTGAACTGCTCTTGCTGTCACGAAGTTCTTCCTAATATTTAGGGAGTGGAAAACAAGCTTGCTCCATCTTCCACATGACATTGGTCATTTCCGCACAACACTCTTATAGCACGATGATTCCACTTTCAACTTCCTATGGAATCCTGGGCCTGGCCCCTCCCACAACTGCAAACCCCAGGATTCCATAGGAGATTGAAAGTGGAATCATCGTGCTATAAGAGTGTCATGCGGAAATCGTGATTCTTTCAAATATTTAAACACGGCTATCATGTCACCTCTTAACCTTCCCTTCTCCAGGCTAAACATATCCAGCTTAGGCAGCTGCTCCTCAGATGACATGGTTTCCAGGCCTTTTACCATTTTGGTCACCATCCTCTGGACACATCACTACTTAGTGATGGATCAATATGATACTCAACTATATTACACACAACTATGAAAAACAACAAAATAACAAATTTATATTTACCATATTATATACAAATATGAAAAAGAACAAAATAGTTAAATCTTGAGGCATCAAAAAGATATAAATATCTATATCTGGAATAATAGAGAACACTATATCCACAGTGATATAGATACTGAAAATGGGCAAAACCCCAAGTTACTCATGTAATTTTTTTTTAAAAAAATGCATTGGTTTGGTGCTTCTCTTCAAAGAAAGCGTAAGGAAGATTAAATGGTAATATACTCTACATTCTGTACTTCCATAAGACTGAAATAAGAGGTGATACCTCACTGAACTATCTTGCTCCAGAAAAAAGGCACATATATGCAGAACCTCATAAAGCAATCCATTCTGTACATGTCATAATGGCAAACCATTATTCATCCAATAGCTTAAATCCTCTAGGTAGTCCTCACCAGATTACCTACTCAATCAATTTGATTTAACTTTGTGTTGACTCAACATTCAGCCTTTGATTCAATTGGTTGGCTCTAACTGGGATTAACCAACCGGATCCTGAAAATATCTCATTAATCTATTGGTTGTTTTGCTAATGATCTTTAAATGATATGATGAAATTAAATTTTGGTCTAGACTCTATCACATTCCATTCTCTAATCACCCTGGTTTAACAAGCAAGTTAACTTTCATTGAGAAAATGATCCCTGCCCTAACTTTGGAACTTGGAAAGTAACTAAAGCAGTGGTTCTTAATCTGGAGTCTATGGACCCCTGTTGGTCCATCAAGCCATCACAGGGGGTCCGTGAAGCCTTGCTAATGGACACCACCAGCCGTGGCAGCAACAGGGATGTGGTGACAGGGGTATGTATGGGTGCAGGAACTGCTCCCTCATTTGCAAATGAGGGAGCAGTTTAGGTGTGCGCACAATGCTACCACCATGTTCTCTTTGTCAGGGATGCAGCAGCAGGGAGTGTGGATGCCCAGGGACATGGTGGCAGGCATGCGTGTGCACCCAAACTGCCCCCTCATTTGCAAACAATGGAGCAGTTTTGGCATTCACACTCCTTCCCTCCATTGCCACGTCCCTGACAAATGAGACACTGCAGCAGGTGTATGCAGGCAACCATATTAATTTTGGCATCCATGTGTGACAGATGATGGTCAATGAGCAATTGATTGTGCCAGAACAGAGCCAGTGATAGACCAAACTAGCTTGTGAACACCGATCAGTTGAAAGACAAGTGGAGGCAGAGTTGTTGCAGCCCGCCCTGGGGGGGGCAGCAATGATTTAGAGGAATTTGATTCATTTTTGCCCTCAAGCCTCTAATCACAGAGGAGACAGAAATGAGAAGCTCAGAGGGAAGCTGTTTTGGCAAGATTAAGAAGACAGAAGAGTGATAAGGAATAACTGTTCTCATCAGCTATATAAGTCTGTCAGTGTGGCTTGTAGTGTGCTTGTAGCAAATCACTATGCAAGCTCTCACGACCTTTGTGTCCTGGCTCCCTTGACCCCTTTGGACGGACTTTCAGCTTTCTGGACCTTTTGGATGTGACATTGACTTGGCTTGACTCAGCGTTTCCTCTTGTTGTTTGTACTGGACACTCCCCACTGCTTTCTCCTCTTGGGCAAGTACTCTTGCCTCTCTTCCCTTGTTGGCAGAGAGGCACAGGCAGGGAGTTGGACTCTGACACCGTGCACGTACGTGTGTGTGCATGCACTGTGTTCCTGACAAAAGGGACACAGCATCAGGTTTGTGCGCATGCCCAAACTATGAACCTGTAGACCAGGGCTTGAATCTCCACTCAGCCATGGAAACCTACTGGGTGATCTCAGGCAAGTTGCATTCTTTTAGCCTCAGACAAAGGCAAAGGCAACAAATCCTGCCAAGAAAACCCACATAATAGATTTGGCTTAGATTGCTGTAAGTCACTTTCAAAGGGGAGAGATACAATGGCTAGAAAGAACTTCCCTCTGTCCATGACACTTTGTTGTTGTGTCTTTAAGTCACTTCTGACTTATGGCAATCCTAAAGTGAACCTTTCACAGGGATTTTTTGCACAAGATTTATTCAGAGGGGTTTGCCTTCACCTTCCTCTGAGGCTGTGAGAATGTGACTTGTCCATGGTAACTCAGTGTCTGATCAAGGATTAGAATCCTAGTGTCCAGAAACCTTTAATAATAAATAATAATAAACAACTGGTGGCGCAGTGTTAAATGCCAGTACTGTAGCCACAAGGTTGTGAGTTCGATCCTGCCGGGCTCCAGGTCAGCCTTCCATCCTTCCGCAGATCGGTAAAATGAGTACCCAGCTTGTTTGGGGCAATGAGCTAACACACTGTAAACTGCTTAGAGAGCACTCAACTGATAAGCAGTATAGAAATATACATGGTATTGCTATATTTAAATCTTGAGTTGAATCTTGAAGTTTCCCAGCAACAAATTATAGTTAGAGGGGGTCCCTGGTAAAGAAAAGGTTAAGAACCACTGGACTGCAGAATTTCAGAACTGTTACATAACAGAGAAAAAGGCTGAATAAAGTCATGGTTAGCAAGCAATGCTTGAGTTTGTAAGGATACAAAACAGGACAGGCTTTCATTTCTATAACCACAACAAGTTGTTAAGCAGAACACTTTCATTTTCTTTTGCTGTATATACGATGCACAACATTCACATTCTCGTATGATTTGGGGTGCCAATTAAGAGCACTTTAAACCCAGAAGGAATAAGCTGAGATGAAAACCTGTTTGCACACAACAGATAACAAATGCACCCCAACAGCCTGTGAGTCACAGGTGGATATTTTTAGACTTCTGTAATTCCACTGCTATGGCAAGATCAGTAACTTTTTCTTCTTTCTTTCTTTCATTCTTTTTACTGTGTTTAATGAATAGTCAAATGAGAATTCTATAGTCAGGTGACAGACACAGTAAATAGTAAAAAGGCAAAATAAATTTCATGTGTTCACAGCAGTCTCCTATTTGCCAAATAAGGCAGAAAAAATGGTAATCATTGCCTTTGCAAAAAATAACTACAGGAAAATACTAGAGTGTGGTTGCCCATGCCAATGGAGAAGAGGCAAGCCACATTTAATTCAAATCTACTTGATATAAATTCTTCTCTGTAGAAGCAGCTTTCTGTTTGTTCCCTCTGGCTAAAGAGCAAAAATAGAGTGAGATAATGTATTGCACAACTAACTTCAATTAATGAGGCACACATATTCCAAGAAACATATTAATGAAGAGGGCAGACCTAAATAATGTAGCTTTTTAGTATACACTGGAACAATAAGTATTTGAAGCAAAGGCTGTGGCCATTGCAAAATTTATCTAATTGTAAAATTTATTTAAAATTTATTAAGCACAGATTAACTGCAACACCCTAAGAACATATGCTCTAAAATTTTCAAAGATAAAAATGTTTTATGAACATGGCCATGACCCCTGCTTGAATTCACTGTCAAAAGACTTTTATTTAGATGTTACATCCAACCTGGCATGAACACAAAGAAGCCTCACATGAAGGAACTCTCCCCCCATCAGAGCCCCCTGCAGCCTCCCTGAAGCCTTGTCTGAGGATAAACAGTGAGCCTGAGGGCATATCTTTTGCTTCATTCTAAGCAATTCCTCCTTTTGGCAGAGTCCTCTGACCTATGTAATTATTTATTTTTGCTAGTTATACTGTCAAAAAGCATTGCTGTGTGCGCATGTGCATTCTTCAACGTACAAACAGTATAGACAATCCAGGCGTGTGTGTGTGTGTGTGTGTGTGTACATGTGCGTGTGCATGCATGTGTGTTTGAAAGTGAGATGTCTCCCTCCCTTCAAATCAAGATTGTTCTTGAATAACCTTAGATGGCAATTGTGAGAAGGAAGAGACGCCTCACCTTCTTTCCTGTTGCTGTTAGTGCACCAAACTTAAAGTTTAAAAGACTAAGTACACTGTAATACGTTGTGAGTAATTAAAAATGAACCACAGAAGTGAAATGGCAGCTTGGACCTTACACTCAACACACGTGGCTTTAACTGCATTTGTACTCGAAGTCTGTTGTGTAAGTTTGTCCCTGCTCAGAAGTTCAACTTCTAAAATACAGTACAGTTGTTCCTTCACATTCACGTGTCTACTTTGCAGATTTGATTATCTGTAGATTATTTGCCATTGCCTCGGCTGCTGCCCCACACCATTTTAAATGGGGACTTAAAAGTTTTGTCTTGTGTTTGCAGTCTCTCTACAAGCCTTGCAAAACTGAGAGTGACTGCGAGAGACTGTGACTGTGAGATGAGGCTTGTAAGTCCCTATTAAAAACAGTGTAGGGCAGCAGTGGAGGCAGTGGCAAGTCCCACCAGCTGCATGCTTCTGCCTTGCGAAGGAACCCCACTGTCTTGAAGGCAGAACCGGGTAGCTGGTGTGCTCCATCTCCATGGGTTCAAATATATTGTGTACTATGCATTTGAATCCACAGTGGGTTGAATCTGCAGATCATTCTTTTATTTGTTCATTAAATATAATTTAGGGAGCCTAGAGTTATCTGCAGTTTTTCCACTTTCACAGACGGCTTGCATCCTACCCCTGACAAATGTGGAGGGACAACCGTACACTGTGATAGTGCTGAATTCCAAAGAAATGCATTTTGTAGTGATAAGAAGAAAAATATGGATACAGGCCCCCAACACTTTTAACATATGTTTAAATGGAGCAGGTCCAGGAAACAGTTATTGCCTGGGAACTTTGGAATACATGTAAAAGTGCTTTTTTCCTGCATAACAAGTCCAGAAACATATTCATTATGAGCTGCTTTCCACATTTTAATAAGTGCTTTAAAAGTAAATGTCAGAGATAAGCAGCAAAAGTGTTTTGTCCTACAAGATCTGAAAATGTAGGAATCCATAACCTGTGCATGGTATGATTTGAACATCTGCAACCTTTAAAAAGGGTAGACCAAATGAATTATATTATGACTAGTGATGGGGAGTGGAATTTTGTGATTTATCCTCAGAATATGGCCAGCTATGAGCAGGGCCAAACCCCCAAAATGGAGATACTCCCCCATCAATTATAGATATTGGATCACTCATGAAGGCACATGCACATAATCTGAATGATATTTCTATTATCTGTGCTACAATTAGATTAAAAAAGCAAAACTTTTCAATGATCTGGACCAGTAAGTCTCAGGTAGTGATGGGAAGAAATTTACTGCCTTCATTTTAAAATTGAAAAAAATTCATTTTGAACCATTTGCAAAGGGAAACAGAACAGAGCACATCTTTCTAATGAGTGGGCAAACCAACAAAGAACGCAATGTGTCTCTTCATCTCTGCTAATATTCCATGCTCTGAAAAAATGTGTACATTTTGGAAAAATGCACACTTCCACACATGGATTTCTGTGCAGGGAGAAAAACAAGTCTCACATCCAAATATGTTTAACTGGGATGGAACAAGCACACCAACGAGATTCTGAAAAAAATACAGTGCAAATGTGACTGACAGATTTCCACATTCCTAGCCTTAGCCCATGTTCAGGTGGGGCTCCATATTTCCAGCAAGCAATGTGGAGGGAGAAGAAAGTTGAAAAAATATTACGGAAAAAGAACTAGGAGTGGGGGAATACTCTGTAATGTACACACTAGGAATAGAGGAAAACAAGATGAAAATAGTAGGTACATCTTCTGGATCAGCCAATTCTGCCTGAAATGGAGAGGCTGAGGTATAACGCCTTGAAAGACAGCGCTTGAATTGACATGAGGAAAGATAGCCATCGCTGTGGCAAATAATTTAGCTTTTTTTCAGAGAGGTATAAAATATCAATATAAATTTATATCAGCGAATCACAGGTGAAAATGGAAAAGCTTACCTCCTGCTCCTACTGTTTTGTGACTGGTTCAGCCTCTGCACTATGATTTTCTAACTGGTTTGCCCTCAGACAGGGCCCCAACAGAAGAAAGCATGAGAACTTTTAACGTCTAGTTAACGTTAATAAGTCTAGTGTTAATAATGCCAAGATTCACAGACTTGATCTCCATATAGGAAAATAGTCTTCACCTTCTGATTTTAAATCGTTTTTAAAAGTAGTTAACTTATTTTTTTTAAACTATAAGTCAAACATTTAAACATTCTAAAATGCAGCTTTCCATGAATTTTCCCTGATAGCCACTAGGCCTCTATATATGAAACAGTACTTTACTGAAAATGTACATCTTCTTGTTTGAGTCGCAGAGGAGCAGCGTGCCATCATCATCATCATCATCATCATCATCATCATCATCATCATCATCATCATCCTGTATTTATATAGTGCCATCCATGTACATGGCGCTTTACAAAATTAAAATACAACAGTTGACATTGGACTTTTCCGCACTTGGTTTTTAAAATGGGGCGGTGCGTCCTCCCGTGAGGATGTTCGCATTTGGGCGAACTGAGTTTGGACTACTTACCGTTTGTCCGGACTTCAGCCCGGTCCGGAATGCCCAGAACGGGTGGTTGCCCGTGCTATTGAAAGACCGATTAAAAGAGGACTTTCAATAGTGCAGTGCACCCCAGTCCGTCGCTCTGTAAAGTATAGATCTACAGGCTCGCGCCAGTGCGAGTCTGCAGATCTTCCGGGGGCAGGCTTCCGGCTGGAGAGCTTCTCCAGTTGGTGGAGAGCCTCCGCCAACCGGAAGCCTCCATTTTCGTCACCGGAGAGTGTGTAGCACGGGTGCACGCTGCTCCGGACCGTCGTGGATCGTCGGGGGGGAATGTGCCAGTCTGGTGAGTAATGGAGTACCCCATTTCCCCCCCCAAAGTGCGGAAAAGCCCATAGATAAAATACATAATAAAACAAAGATATAAAAAATGAAAAAGGTCAAGCATATATGCAGTTACAATCAGTGGGAAATGGGATATGATGTGTTAAGATCAGAAGTCACCAGATCCACCAAAGTTTACCCCGATATTTGCTCTGTGCTTAAAGAAGGCAACAAGGCAGTCAGCTTGCTAAAGAAAAAGTCTTATCGAACCTTAACCAAGTAGATATACTGATTTTAGTAAGAATAAAAGAGGGCAAGTTTTGCTGTTCAGTTTACAGGCTTCACAGAAGATGCACAAGCACATATGCGATCCTGAATTTACAAGTCCATGACAGTGGGGTTTTGTGATAGAAATACTTTGAGAATTTTGGATATTTCAAGAGTAGTGATAGGTTTCCTGAAGTGAAAACCACCATTTCATATTAGGAAAAACAAAACAAAACCCATGCATTGTGTTGTCTTTATTGGAATAAATTTGTGCTTTGAAAATATATGTTTGCACCTTTACATGACTCAAAAGGGCCCTTTTGAGGTCACCCTGAGTGAAATTAATCTTCATAAATGTCCTAAGCAACTTCTTGCCTCATACAGCCTAGTTCTCAAAGAATTACTCTATGCTTTAAAGCTACATGGTCCTCTGTGCGTGCTTAACATTATACAGCCTTTTCAAAATATAATCAAAATAAATTAACAACAGTAACAACACCCTTGGGTTTAGCATTTTGACTTTTAGTCTCACCAATTTTTTTCAAGCTCTAAAATGCAAGGAAATTGCTGCTAAAGGCCACACTCTAAGCTGTGATACTTAGGCAGCAATATGGGTATGGTGTGGTAGCCTTATGCTGTAATGTGTTCCAGTTTTACAACTGTCTTGGAGCTACCTTTCCATGTTACAAGTACGTAAATGGCAACAAATACCAATCATATGGAATAACAGACTTGTAAGGTATCTTAAAAGTCATCTAGTCTAGTCCTCTCTCACAGGTGAAATGCTTTAAATATCTTTACTTTTAGTCCATTGTACTGGGCATGGTCTCTGCCACAAAGGTTTTGGAATCATTGCTGGCATCATAGCCAGCTGTCCAGTGACATACAAAGAGTTAGTTGATTTTTAGCAGGCCCTGCTGGATAATTAGACTGATAATTCAATAAAAGAGTAGTCACATTTCTGATCTGGCTAAAATTTACCTAGATTCTAAACATGCCACCCAGTGCCCATCCCTAGCCCTTGTAGGAACTAAGATATGGGGCAAAATGTGTAAGCACTCTTCTGTCAAACTGTTCTGCAAGGAACAGGTCCACCTGTGGCTTTTAGGCATGAGGGAAGGGAGGGTAAATGACACAATGCAAGGCTATGAGGCAAGGAAGCAACTAGGAGGGAAGGGAGATTGAGCAGTATGAATGGTAGAGTCTGAGAAGCAAGGGAGGGATACATTGCAAGGATGTGAGGCAAGATGAGGGAGAATGGAAGGAAGTGAATGGTGCAAGGGTGAATGGAGCAAGGGGATATGTGGTAGCGAAGGGAGAGTTTGTCATGCCCTGCTCCCAGAACATGGACTCTGACTCAGAATCTGAAACAGGGGGCATACCAGAAGCTGAGACAGGGGGCATACCAGGACCTGCTGTACAGGAAGAGGCTACAGTCTACAGTTAGCAATAAAGCCTTCCAATTGGGCTGGATCACCAGAAAACTTTCCTGCCACAGCCATAGGCACCTTTACAAGGGTTGCAAGAAACTGACTGGGCTGCAATTGCAAGCTGTTGACTGCAGCTGTTGGCTGAATGAGCTGTGCCTTTAAGGATTCATTTTCATCTTGCAGGCTCTCCATATTATCAGCTGTGGTGTGGCCAGAGCTTATTCTGTTCTCTCAGTCCCAGCACAACTGATAAAACAAAACAAACTGAATAACTCCCAGCTCATTATTTACTTCCCGGTAGTAAGCTCAGAGTTATAAATAAATTCCACACAGTTCCAAAGCAAGGAGTGTCTAAGATCAGCCAGAGCACTCATCAAGGTATCCAGCAGGGTACAAGGTCAGATAAGCTCTGACAACTCCTGGAGGGGAAAGACGTCAGCAATATAGGTCTGAAGCCTAGTGCAGCTGTTGTTTGATTAATTGTTGCCAGTTATAAATTCTGAGAGAGCAACACCAGCAATCTCTTTACTGCCTGTGCTCTGCAAAGGTGGGTACAGGTAATTGTTCTTCTATGTCTGAAGGGGCAGGACTCTCTGCTGGAGCTGGCACCACCCCTTGTTCTGTTTGTACAGTAGGTTCTGGCATGCCCTATGTCTCAGCCTCTGGCACGCCCCCTGTTTCAGACTCTGAGTCAGAGTCCATGTTCTGGGAGCAGGGCATGACAAGAGTTGTTAGTGTGAATGCTAGCATAGAATAAACAAATAAGAGGCACATTGAGAGAATGCAAACTGAAGCAAGAGGTAGAAGGGAAGGGAGGATGAGTGGTGTGAACAGTGGCATGTGAGAAGTAAGGGTGAGAGGCACAGCAAGAGTGCTAGATAAGGTAAGGGAGGGAACAGGAAGGAAGGAAGGGTAAACCATGTGACCATGAGAAGCAAGGGAAGGATATATTCTGGGGGTTCAAAATGAGAGAGGGAATAGGAAGGAGAAGTTACTGAGGGGTGCAACCAGCAGAGTTCAAGATGTAAGGAAGGGGCACATTGTGAAGATGCAAAGTGAAGTGAGGGAGGGAGTAAGAGTGATGGGAAAGTGAGTGGTACAAGCAGCGGAATACAAGGAGCAAGGAAGAAGTGAATTGTGAGGGCGAGAGGCAAGCAGGGAGGAGTGGCCACTGCAAACAGCAAAGTACAAGAAGAAAAGGAGGGAGTGAGGCAAGGTGAGAGAGTGAACAGCAGGAGAGAAGGGCTGGTGGGAGATATGAGTGCAAGACACATGGGAGGGGCACTCTGCCAAGGCACAAGATGAGGTAAGGAAGGGAGAAGAGCTAAGAGACAGAGTGGTGAGGAAGAGCGAGGAAGGAGGGAAGGGAGAATAAAAGGAGTGGCAGAGCATGAAGAGCAAAAGAGAGGTAGTCATGAGGAGAGGGAAGGTCCAAGGGAGAGAGATGTGGTTTCACAAAGTAAGTGAAGTAAGAAAGGATGCACCAGCAGGGATGGTGGCCAAAGTTCACATGGTAAATTTCTTAACCAAGCAGAGATTTGAATTTGGGTTTCTCTGTTTCAAGTCCAACACTGTAAACTAAATACTGGTTCCCTCAAATCCCTTGTCACTGTAATGTACAGGAAGAAAAAGAACAATTAATGTAACAAATTTGCATAATTAGAATGCAATTAAAAGCAATATGCATGATTAGATTAATTTGCATAATATACAAATTAGATGCACAGTTTTGAGAAGTCGAATATAGCTGGGAATAAACTGAAGTCTGGAAACGGCACAGGAAAAATAAACTTCCTTTTTAGCTGCCTGCTTCTACACCTCTCATTGCTATTTGGAATGGAGATGGGTTGCGTCTGTGTATTTTGGCTTCCACTGTTTGCTTCTGTTCTGTACTGTATAAAGCTTAGGAGTCAATCTTCCACTGATCTTGCCTGGGGGAGGGCACACCCCAGTTCAGGGACCCTATTAAGCAGCCACAGGGCTGTGGAATGATAGCCAAACCATGACTTGGGTAGGATCTCTTGCACCGGTGCCCAGTTCTGCCTGCTGTTGCAAAGAGATGCTGGACCCTATTAGCTAACAAACTGATATAGTTTCTCTGATGTAGACTTTCTGCTAAATCATTTACCATGAATAAAGCTCATCTCACAGCAGTGATGTGTGTTAGTTTCTGGTACTGGCACCAGTTCTAGGATAGAACATCCATTAATCCCCTTCCTCCTGCCCAGGTCAGAATTGCTTGGGGCATGGTCAACCTTTTTACCTAGAGGGGAGGCAGGAGAGCCTGTTGTGTGTGGATATGTGCACTAGTTAATATTAGCAGGGAAGGCCTGAGACTTTATAAGGGTGCTTCTGCCTCTTTGTAACTTTGGCATTGGACAGAGCAGTGTGAACAGAAACACTGGAGCCCTTCTAGCTCTAAGACCATTTCCGCACCAGACTGTTATAATGCTATGATTCCACTTTTAACATCCTATGAAATCCTGGGTTTGCAGTTTTGGGAGGCCCCTCCCAAAACTTCAAACCCCAGGATTCCATAGGGTGTTGAAAGTGGAGTCATAGTGCTGTAACAGTCTAGTGCGGAAATAGCCTAAATGTATGTGTGCAAGAGTGACTGTGTATCTGAACGCTTCTACAGAGAAGAGAATATAGAGCTTCAGCACAAAAGCATCAGGCAGGGAAAGAGATAACGTGAGCCCCCACATCTCTGTCTAATTCCTGAAGTGTCTTTTCTTTAAAAAACAGGGAAGGCGGGGAAGCAGGTGCCAACTCTTTATTCATAACTAGTAAATTGTATCCTCATCCTGTGCAGACACTAAAAGTCCTTTTGCCAAAACAACAACATCAACAAGACAGCAAGACAATAAATATTTAGCATGACAGATATTCTGCTGACACACAGAGTAAGAAATACAAGCTAATTTTTAGAGCAGTTTCCTACCATGTCACATCTAACAAACTAACACAACACTTGACAGATAGCAACTCTGCAGGGTCTTAGATGGGAATCTTTTCTAGGTATTAAACGAGAGATGCCAGAAACAAACCCAGAGCTTTGCACCACTGATCTGTATATTCTAACCACAATAAAGACACTTGTCTTTCTCCTGCTCCAAAGAAATAACAGCTTGGGAGAGGGGACAATTTAAGTGTGAAAATAGTTTGGATGAAAAAGTTTAGACCTCTGCCCCATGTAGTATGAATCTAAATCAAGACCCTAAACTGTTGAGTTTAATGAAATTAGGAGTAGCCTGGTCCTAAACCACAGTCCACTTTGTAAACAACAGAGAAAACAAAAGCAAAACTTGTCAAAATAACCTTACCTGTTCTGCTGTCCATGGGTCCAAAATCCAGAGAGTATTTAACCACATGGTAGTTGTTCCATACATAAAGAAGATTGTCCCTTGGGTTATAATCCACGGCAGCAATATACTGATATGAGTTTGGGAAAGGAACATCCACCACACTCTCCTTGCTTTGTTCAGTGTTGTAAATATAGTCTATTTTATTTCCTGTTGCTTCATTATCGTCATCTTCATACACAGATTTCACCACATATAAAATGCCACAGACCATGAAGGCATTGGAGGCCGACCTCTTGTCATAAGATGTATCCCATGTCCCTTCAATCCGCAAGGTGTAAGGGTTCAGTTGACTAATGACAATTTTACCATTGTTTTGTTCTGTTGCATAGATTACCCAAAGGCCATTCTCATCCACAGCCAGGTCTATATCAGATTTGCCTCCCCATCTGTACGGGGATGTGTCGTGGTAGTTCGCATTGGCAATGATGGCTTCCCCACTTTTTATTCTTGTCCGTAGATCAAATTTGACAATATTCCTGGTTCGTTCTTTGTTGAAAAATAAAGCCCCATCGTACACCACAAACCCTGTGCCATCGACCCGATGTGGCAGCTTGTACGTTGTGGTTGGTCTTCCAGCAATGAAATCATCTTTGGAAGAGTACTCTGTTAGGGTGTCAGTTCTATATGGGGTCCATGGCATGTAGTAGATCTTGTCAGAGGCCTGCAGGGGATCCTTACACCAGGCTCCTGACTGGTGGTCAGATTCAAACAAATGTTCACTCTGATATACTCCTTTTAGTAGTCCAGGGCAAAGAAAAACTGAAAGGAGGGAAAAGGTTAAAAACAAAGCAGGTTACTAAATGTGATGGTGATTTCCCCAGGGTGCACTCAGAAGTTTGTAACCGGTGGAGGAAAGTTTAAAAAAAAACCTCAGACTTTTCTAAACCCTGAAATGAATGAGTGGCTTTTTACATTAAGAAGAGGACAAGAGAAATTCACAGAAATTGCTCTCCATTCTTTTCTTCTTTTTTAAAAAAATCCCTTGGCATATGTTCTGCCTTTGAAACTATACACTTAACAGATAGAATTGCATGGTAAAAGCAATCTCTCTTCCAATCCATAAAGGCACTTAAAGCACCTAGGAGGGAAACAATCCTATTATAGTTCAATAATGAAAACATTCGGGAAACTGCTACATAAACACACAAAGAATGCAGCCACAGTAGTAAGGAAACAACAATTAATGACTTTGCTCAGAAGAAGAGAGAGAACAAGAATGGTAAGAAGAAAAAGGAAAAGCTGAGTAGGCCAAGGTTAGGACCAAGCCTTTAATGAAGAAAAATGTCCTGGGAAATACGAGAGAATTAAAACATTAATTAAATATATCATAACTGCCAACAATGATGAGTTAAATTACCTACTTCATAGACTTCATTGCTATTTGTACTTTTCTTTTTCCAAAATATGGTTTAACAAAGTGAAGACTCTTGGCTAATTTATACTAATAAAAACAAAGGTAGCTATAAAATGTTTCTGATATAGAATAAAATATTTTCTGTTTTATAGAACATTAATACTTCAGTCTGTGATTTTAACTGAATCTTGACTGTGTGTTTATTTTAAGAAAAATACATTATCTATCATCTATCTATTTAATTTCAGGAAAACTTTCTGTTGATATAATTTTCCAATTTTTATCAGTCTCCATTTCTTTTGTATATAGTCATCCCATTCAGTTGCAGTATTCTGAACACATAATGGGAAACAGTGTGTGGAAAAAACCCCTAAACTTTAACCAACAGATTAACATGCTTTTAAGTTATTTAAGAAAGAACTTCAACTAAAGCGTTAGACTGTTAAATATTTTGTGCCAAATGAATATGTAAAAATATGTGAAAGGTATTTAATTACCTTTTTGTTCCACTTCTATTGTAGAGAAAGAAGAAAAGCAAGAAAGGAGAAAAAGAGAATAGATTAATGGTACTGTACTGGCAAAACACTTTTGTTCTTACACCGGTCTATTAATAAGATTCTATTGTATTTACTGCTCCATTTTATGAATATTAGGTTAGATCCAGGGCTGGCCTTTGGGAAGGTAATTCCACTTGACTTTTCAGAGAGACCCCCTCCTCTAATATCATGCTACTCAGTGGTGCCTTTCCCATCACTCTCTCCCCTTCAACCTGTTGTGTAGCTTTTTCAAGGACCTGGTGGAGAGATAAAGTGAGAAAGTCTGCCACTGCCAGTCCAGCTGTAAGCATCTGAATCAGGATCCAAACCATTGTTATTTAAGGTCTCTTAACAAAATACAAACATATTAATTATCAAAGTTTATTGCAGTCTTTAACAACATCCAGCATTATATTGAACACCTATTAGAATCAGCGCAAGGCTTGCAATAATTTTGCTGGACTACGAATTAGGATCCCAGGGACATAGAAACAGCTGAAAATGCTTGATTATAGAGTCTCTTTGGAATGGACACCAGAAAATTAACATTTGCTAATAATTACATATTCCAAAGAAGATGTTGATACATCCTGAATCTTCCCACAACAGCTATACTGCCTTTTTAAAATAGATTTTTAACAGAAAAAATTTGAAATAGGTGTAAATGATTATTCTCATCAGATAAAACAGAACATACTCCCACCTGAGAAAAGCTTAGTAAGCTATTAAATAATTAGTACACTATTTAA
Source organism: Ctenosaura bakeri (assembly GCA_948474755.1). Classification (NCBI taxonomy): domain Eukaryota; kingdom Metazoa; phylum Chordata; class Lepidosauria; order Squamata; family Iguanidae; genus Ctenosaura; species Ctenosaura bakeri. The sequence continues at coordinate 48,756 of CAOLHI010000644.1, forward strand.
TCAAGTCTATACAATTAGCATACAATCAACTTAGAGTTCAAATGAAGAAGTTAACACATTATACATATTGTACCTGCAATAAACAACTGGTCTCTCAAGCTACTTCTCACTATTAACAGTGCATTTGGGATTAGACATGGCTGTGGATTAATCTAGCAACTGAAAAATGTACAAACTAAAGGCTAATCTAAGAATATCCTTAACCTTGAAAAAAAAATCTGATATAAAAATGCTGATATGAAAAGAACTTTGAGGAAAATATCTCCCCTGTTGCACATATAATATATCATTGCATATATCACTGCATGTTTCATCATAAAGACAATCCTATATAAAATTTCTCAACTGTTAAGAGATGCAGGGATTTGGTCATTTGTTACATTCCATAGTGACACCTCTACTCATCTAAGAAAGCTATCAGAAGACTGAGGGATACAGGACTGAACAGAACATTAAAAGAAGAGAGGAAGTTATCAGAAGTTTATATCTTGCAAAATGCTCTCCTCTCCCATACGGTGTATCTCCAGTTTTGCCTTAGTACAGCACCCAGGAGGGGCATCTGTACTCTGCTCTGCAGAACTGGCAGAGAAGGAGTAGCCGCAGAGTGAAGAGAAGCACCTGTGTAGGTCAGCTCAGCTCACACAAGCTGCAAAATGCAACACAGCTGCTGCTGTTGCTTCTCTCTCTTTATGCCCACTCAGGGGTACCAGAGCCAAGAATCTTCCTCATCAGGTATCACGGGATACAGCTGCTGCTGCTACCGCTTCCCCACTGATTATGTACCATGACTAATTACTTTTTGGACTAATTTGGGGAAGGAAAAGAGACTATTCTCTTCCTTAGCACATGCACAAAGTGATGGCTATTGGGGGTCTTTTCTTTTTGGACTTTCAAAGACTAATTCAGTGAAGGCAATGCAGCCGGAAACCATGGCTGGCTTCCAGAACCTCTTGAGAATGATTAAGTGACCATTCATACCTATTTGGAAAGAAGCTACAAGTTCAAGGTAGGGAAAGATAAGGGATATAATCAGCCCTCTGCATTTGTGGGTTTGAGTTTCACGGATTTGATTATTTGTGAGTTTCTTCAACCCCTACACCGCCACTTCTGGTGCTTCTTTTCTGGGGGAACCTTCTCTGTCAGCAGCTCCAGTCAGGCTGCAGAGCCCTTTAAAAATCCGCCTATGTTCCTCCTCCTTCTCTACCAGCAGCTGCATGGCCAGTAAAGGATGGCTCACAGCCCAATTTCTTGGCAACACAAACCCTCTCCCAATGCCTCACACCCATGGAGGAAAGGGCAAGAGGGAGGCAGTATAAGGCCACCATGCTAACTCATTGACCTTTCCCTTTCCTTTCCCTGACCCGATTGGACCCTGAGTGTGCATTCTCCCCACTATGCCTTGTCCCCCTTTTCACAGGAACACACACACACATTTTAAAATTTGCTATATTTCCACTTTTCTGGGGATCTTGTTCCTTAACCCTAGCAAATGCAGAGGGCTGACTGTAGATCTTTTTTTTTCATCTTCTGGCTGAAAAATGAGTTTCTCCACAATCAGAAAACTTGGATAGGAAGAATAACAGAAAGGCAAGAATGTTGAGCTGTTTTCACCTTGCATTTCACACATCTTGAAGTGTTTCAGAAAATGATTCTGTGGAAAAATCCATATTTCTTCGGATGAAGATCATTTTCCATCTGAACAAAAACATGTTTTTCATGCTCAAGTTTCCAATTTTCTACTGTTCTGCACAAAATTAGAGTTTTGCATAGAAGCTTTGATTTTTGTACAAAAACACAGATAGCCATGAATGTTTTGTATGAAATTACTGTTTTCTGCAAAACAAATAAATTAATAACTCAAACTGCTAGCAGTTTTGCACAAAACTCAGAGAGTTATCTGTAGACAGTATTTTTCTCAAGAAAACTGTGAGTTTTGCACAAAAAAATCCAATGTTCTTTGTTCAAAATTATCTCCATAGCATAATTTCTTGAAAAACTTCAGGATATGCACATATGGTCCGGGAATGGTGTAGGAGTATTTGTTTTCTCCTGTGATAGAAAGAAAAGTGTGGGTGTAATCAAATATTTACATCTTTACGTCAGATCCTTGCTTAAAAATAAATAAAAAAAGAAAGATAAAAGGACTCTCTAGCCACTATGTACATGATTAAACTAAGAAGGGACACACACACCTCCATGACCAGGGTAGTGTGATACCAAAAAGTAAGATAACACACTGTTTTCTCCATGACAAAGAGAAGTGAGAAAGGAGGCACAGCAATGGTAACAGGAGTTACCTTTAGATGCTAAATATTCAGAGTTCACATCTATGTTTGCTACTAGTGCAGGCTCAAGCTCAGACTGTCGTACAATCACTAGCTAAACAGAAGAAATGGTATACACTCCAGTTTCCAAAAATACAGTTTGGCAAGGCTGCTGGTAAATGGGCTATGGGAACACTGAGAAGCCCAGATATAGTTCCTGCTTTTTATAGTTTATAGTTCCTGTAGTGATTGCTTACACGCCAGGCTGGATTATAAAATGATGGAGACCACACCTGATTCTGCTATGGCGTGGCATAAACAGCACTAAAGATGGGAGAGGAATAGGTTGGTGTAGCATTTCATTAGCATTTCATTGTGGGAATATCATTTTTTTTTTAATTTCCTGAATCTAACATGAGATCTAAAATGCATTTATTACCCACCCCCGGCCTACACTTACACAAAACTACAACACAATACAAACTACCTAAACACTTACACACTAAAATTAAAATCACTTTCTATTCTTCTTCTACTGTGAGTTCTATTACTAAATTTATCATCCTATATATTCCTATTTTCCTAAACTTTATCTTTCCATTGTTTTGTATTCTCCCACCAAATATAAACCCATCCTATTTTACATATCAAATCCTATAATTGCTAATTATTTGGGTTTATTTTTGTTATCCTTTTGGTATATATTATTTTTTCAATGTCTTTTTTTCTATTATCATCTATGCATGTTTATTTCTTTCTTTGGATGTAAGTGGCTAGTGTATTTTTGGTTTGTGTATGTTTTTTTCTTTTTCTTCTTTTTTAATTTCTTTTTTAAATTAATAAAGATTTTTAAAAGTGCATTTCTATATTTACATTTGCAAAACCTAAACCAAAACATATTAAAAAATGCATATATCTGGGAAAATATTCTCAAAGATGCTTTATACAATTGTAAAGTTACCTGTAAATATGTATATTTGAAAAAGTGTGCACAGCTCCTGAAACGGAGCAATGGCTTCATGATCTGTCAGAAATAAAAGCTCTAGATATCTTAACATAGAGACTCAAATGGTCAACAGATGACAAGGTAAACAATGAATGGGCACCTGTAGATACTTTTCTTCAAAAACAGTTAGAACAGGACTTGTTGAAATAGAAAGATTTTTTAAGTAAAAACAAGAGGGGAAAAATCTGGTTTGAAAAAGATATGGGGTAATAAGTTAATATTTAATGAATGAAAGAAACAGTAAATAGCATACTTAGTAGTAAGAGTTTTCAAATATAAAATTATAGGTTTTTTTAACGAAACATTAAGAACAGACAATCAGAAGAAATTTGAAGCACATTATAGTAAACAAGTAAAGTGTATCCTAGAGGGGAGAGGAGGAAGGAAAAGAAGATACACGGAACTGCTTTTCTACAGTTAAAATATATATTGTTGGTTCTTTATCTGTATATTTTACGATGGATTTAATATATACTTTTACTACATTATTTGAAAAATAACTTCAATACTAAGTGTATATATTTATAAAAAATATAAATAAAAAAGAAAAAGTGTGCAGAAAAACTGTGTACATTTAAAATATGTGTGGAAAATGCATCTTTTGAAACCTGTCCATAAAATGTGTGCAATTTTTCATGCAGACAAAAAATGTTCAGTGCAAAGATGAATCGGAATAAACTTAAGGGTTAAAATTAAGAAACTGAGCAATAGCAAACTCTAGCTGAGTATCACCCATCCCAGGATAGTAGTTTGAAATATGCCTGCAACCCACAATTGCCACTTGTGAGGGTGTTACTAGCTACTGCCAGCTGCTGATACCTACGACTTCTAATAGATAATAGCATTGCACTGAGTTCAACCTCACATGGTCTGCTGGAAATTTAACAGCCAGACTCATTGTTCTGACTATCCATGTTGATTCCACGACTGACTGATATATGGAACCCAGACAATATTGGAAGATCGTAAGAATCTGGTAACATTAAAGTGTACAGTTCTCAGTGCTACTTGCTGCTCAAGGATGAAAGACATAACTGTTCTAAGAAGCATGTGATTGTTTCTTAGGGATCTGCAAGAAGATCGACAATACTTTACAGCTGCCAGAAGGAAGAGTTATTGCTAAACTAGGCCTACTTTCTCTGTTGGCAGATAATAGAATTAGGGGGGACATGGTGATTTTTGAATGCCCTAAATGAGCATCCTTGTAGTGAAAGGAAGCTTGTCCAAACCATGCTTGTTGGCTTGAAGAATAATGGGAAAGAAAATATTTTTGGACACCAGCAAGCTCTAGGACCAAAAAGCCTTTCCTTTCACCTCTGAGCATGCCAAGAACTGAACAACCTTTCAGCTGAGTCCAGTTGCATAATTAGCCACAGGGCTACTTGTTGTCCTCCAGTGTGTCCCAGTAGCTCTTTGAGTGCCATCCGTCTCCTCTTCTGGCACTATCTCTTGTGTCATTTTGTACTCGTTCCATCTCCATCTCCAATTTCAACAGTATCTTATACATTTTAGCTATTAACTGTTCATCATCTTGACAGAACTGATTCTCAAAATATGTTCTTCCAATATCAAAATCAAACAATTTTTGGTCTATTTTAAACCTTTCAGATAACTGTCTGTATGCAAACCATCTTATATCAAAACCCCTTAAATTTAAATCCTCATTTGTTTTCAGTTGTGTTTGTTCCCCATCCACCTTAATTAAATCTCCATATGTCAACCATTTTTCTTTCACCATAATTCAACCGACTTGTTATAATGACTCTAAGCTTGTAATTAAACAGTAACTAATTAAAGAGTTCTACACTTCCACAAATTATACATACTTCTAGAATGCAGATCCAGATATATAAACATGAATTCATCTACTTAACGTTTTCACACAATATAAACAAGGCTTTAAAAAAAAAATCTACATGTAATTCATGTCCTGATGTTAACATCCATGCTGCAAGTACTTTAGAGAATTTGTCATCTTCTTCAGACTGAACCAAACAAACACTGAGTATGTGCTTTGTTCAGTCTGATGAAAACGTAAGTAATCACGTTAATGATCAAACTGCCTAGGGAAAGCACACCACCAGGGCAGTTGCATTCCTATCCTGCTAGCAGACTTCCCAGAGGCATCTGCTTGTCATTCCTTTTCATGAAGGTTGGTGGCAATTTGATTCAAGCCTGATGTTAATATTTGCCACAACTGAGAATGGGGCAGAGAGGTACATATTGCTGTAATATCAGTTGCAACACATTAGTTGCTGTTCTGACTCTTGAAGCATGATTTTGATCACTACATCCAAGTAATAATTTTTGGACTTCCACATACTTCCTGATTTAAGATGGAGTCTCCATCAAATGTTCAAATGGAAAGTGTACCAGCTTTGACTTGTTCTCTCTTTTGCCCAAGAATGAATCCAGACAATGTGGATTTAAATTTGTAATAGTCATGAGTAATGCTGACTTCGGCCTTTATCAAATTTTATTAATGTATTTCTCTTGATTTTTGTTGGACATATCTATATAAATGTTACCAGGCCGTACACCCCCAGTCCATGATATGATTTAATTGACAAATAGTAATTGGTATGAAATATAATTATATTCTGTTATGGCTGAGTAGCCTTCTGGCAAAGAGGATCTCGCTGGACATGTGCATTGCAAAACTGGGTCAGACAGGGACCTCAGGGCACGGCTAGGTAATAGTCAAGGAAGCTCCAGTGATAATGAACTAGCAAACATCCCCCAACAACTCAACCTTTAGAAATAATAGTGCCTGAAACTGCCTCCACAGAATGACTGATTGTTTTCACACTCTCTCCCTTTGCCCACCAAAACTCTCCTTTTGTCCCTTCACCTGTCCCACCATTAAGGAGCTATCACAATTCCCATCAGTCTTTTATCACCTAATGCTAAGGCCATTAACTTGTTCTGGACCCCACTGCCTACTCTGCCAGAAAGCCATTAACACCTGCCCCATCAAGGTGGAAAAGAGTATTTAAACCTTGGCTCTGAGCCAAATAGCTTGCAGTACTCTGGATGTAGGCCATCACACTGCTGCTTTGATTCCCATTATGGTACTACTGTCAGACTCCTAATATGGGGCACTTCAGTTTGTCTCTTCTCTCTGGATCAGTAAGTATCACCCACTTTGCCCAAACTTCTCACTATCCAATTTTTCCTCTCTTTCCTTCACTTAGCCTTGTGTGATTACAAGACTGATTGAATCTTGTGTATGTGATTGTTAATTTCCTCAATAAAACAAATATCCTTTGAATCGCCAGCTGGTATCCTTGCATTAGTACTGGTATAACAGGTGTAAAAGATCCTGTTAGGTTACTCTCCTCTCACAGGCCTCCTCTTTGAGCTAATATTCCCCACTGTTTCACAGAGGTACTGGCACTGCCAGTGGACTCCTGGATCATCCACATTTTGGGGTAACAGAAATAGGCATAATGATATCACACTGGGTCCTAGGAAATATCTCTTCTATGAATAACTGAGTGATATGCCATAGGTGTTTAGCTGTTCATTCATGAACTGGATGGCATAAAATGAATCAAAACTAGAACAACTGTCATGTTGCATAATGAGATGTTTACTGGTGTAGTTTTTTCTGCACCTAATAAACAATCTTCTGAAGCTTGCAATATAATCTTCTCCATTTTCAACAACAGGGTTCCATTAAAAAAGCAGCAGAGGATGTTAAGTATTTAGACATGTTTTTTGATGGAGGGGCAAATTCAGATGGTAATGATGGGGGATTCCTGTTCATTGCCCTGGCCACTGCCCTGTGAGGTCCCTTAGGGTTCCGTTTTGTTTCTCCATGCTGTGTAACATCTACATGAAACCACAGGGAGAGATCAGTCACAGTTCACTGTCACCAACATGCTGGTGATATCCAGGTCTATCTGCCTTCATCTGATTTGAAGGAAGCTGTCTCAATGCTGAACCAATGTCTGATGAGGGCAAGCAAACTGCACTTAATCCAGAGAAGACAGAGGCAGATCACAGAATAGGCATTTTGCCTGTGCTGGATGGGGTTACATGTCCCTTGAAATCTGAGTTTCACAGATTGGGTGCACTCCTGCACTCAACCCTGAGCCTTGATGCCCAGAACTACCTTGTTGCAACAGCTCTACTGGCTGTCCATCCATTTCCAAGAATAATCCAAGGTGCTGGTAATGACCTATAAAGCCCTATATGGTTCAAATCCAGATTATTAGAAGAACTGTAATCTCCCATGAGAACATTTCTGTGTTTTGAGATCTGTGGAGGCCCTGCTCTGTGTCCTGCCACCCTCACAAGTACATTCAGGAGAACAGAGAGGCTGGTCTGGCACCCTCCTTAATATCCATCTGCCAAAAAGGTAAAACCCTTTCTATTCCTGCCACCAGGGAGCCCTGGTGGCGCAGTGGTTAAATGCCAGTACTGCAAGCCAAAAGGTTGTAAGTTCGATCCTGCCGGGCTCCAAGGTTGACTCAGCCTTCCATCCTTTCGCAGGTTGGTAAAATGAGTACCCAGCTTGTTGGGGGCATGTATAGAAATGTTTCAAAATACATGCTATTTGTAAGTTGTTCGCCGCCTCGATCCAAATCGAGGGATACAAATAAATAAATAAAAAATAAAAATTCCTGCAGGCCTTTGAGAATGGATTTTTCAGGGAAAATAGGTGTCGTATAATGTTCTGAGGCACAGATTACCTTAGCGTGTAGCAATGGGATGTTTAAACAGGTGGGCAGGTAGAAAATGCACGAGTGTGTGTGTGTACACACATATATTTGTATATACATGGATATGTACATGGTTCACAGTTCACCATCTACTGTCCTTGAGGTGAAAGAATTCCTTGCTTCTGCCACAGAGCAAAGACAATGTTGTTTGGAGTGTGAGGACTGATCAGAATAATTCTCTCAGTGGTATTTTTTTTTTAAACCATATCTTTTTGTACAAGTTTTCCAAGGTGAAAGGTATTTTCTATTAGAAATCATTATGCTGCATTAAGACTGCAGTCTTAATGGCATTTAGTTGGGAAGCAAACTTCTTGAAAAACAGGATTTTTTTAAATAAAAGGTTTAAGGAGAGAGGGAGATTGGTTTACCTATAAAGATCTAGCATACCTAGAAGTCAGGGTAGTTAAACTAAAAGATCAACAACAGCTTCAACAAGAAGGGATTGTTATACAGTGGTTTCCCTACTTCCAGATCAAAGAAAGGTTCAAAAAGAATATGGAAAGGGGTGGTATAATTTTGGAACCACCACCTCTAGAAAAACAATGCAGGGTGGGGATACCCACCTGTTGTCAAAAATGTATAAATTAATATTGGGGATTGATCTGGAAGCAGAAACCATTAAAGAATACATAATCAAATAGGTGCATGACCTAGGCCATAATATATATCTATACAATTGGTAAATGGTGTGGAAAAACTGTTCTAAATTTATTCGATCTTACATCTTGCAAGAGAATGTTCTGAAAATGTGGTTCAGGTGGTACATCACTCCGGTGAGAATTGCTAAAATGTTTAAGAGTGCAAGGAATAGATGCTGGAAATGTGACAAAGAGGTTGATATATTTTTTCACCAGTGGTGAGGGTGCCAAAAGGTCAAGAAATTTTGGAGGAGGATATGTTCTAAAATTCAAAAAATATTGCTTGTTAAAATAGATCTAAAACTGGAATTTTTCTTACTGGGTATTTTCCATTTGGACAAGCTAACAGAAGAAAAATTCAGTAGATTGATTTGGCACATGGTTACGGCAGCAAGAATTACTCTTGCCAGACATTGGAAAAAAGAGTCGACACCACCCGAGTCAGAACGGTTAGAGAAACTGGCACAAATTGCTGGGATAGAAAAACTCACCTGTATGACAGAAAACAAACCAGATGGTAAATTCTTAACAACTTGGCAACCACTGTTAGAGTACCTACACATCATAACTGGGATCGATTAGTGGACGAAGAGGAAAATTTGATCGAAAAATTAGCTAACAGGAGATTCAAAGTGGGAAGTTTAGAGAAAGGGGTTCAGATAGGGTTGTCACAGTTAATTACCCATGAAAACAGTTACTTTTGCACTAGAAAAATTTCTGTATGTATTTCATTAATAGTATAGATATATTGAAAGTGAAATTGATTAATATACAAGTTACAAAGTGTGTGTGTGTCTGTATATGAGAACGTGTGTGTGTGTGATACACACACACACACACACATATACTAGACTTAGAGAGCTGGGGATGTTTAGTTTGCAGAAGAGAAGGTTAAGAGGGGACATGATAGCCATGTTTAAATATTTGAAGGGATGCCATGTAGAAGAAGGAGAGGGTTTGTTTTCTGCTGCTCCAGAGACCAGGACAAGGAGCAATGGATTCAAGCGGCAGGAAAGGAGATTCCACCTGAACCTCAGGAAGAACTTCCTGACAGCCAGGGCTGTCCGGCAGTGGAACATGCTGCCTCGGAGCATAGTGGAGGCTCCTTCCTTGGAGGTTTTTAAGCAGAGGCTTGATGGTCATCTGTCGGGAGTGCTTTGAGGGTGTTCCTGCATGGCAGGGGGTTGGACTGGATGGCCCCTGTGGTCTCTTCCAACTCTACATTTCTATGATTCTATGATTCTCAGCTTAGAGGGGGACTGATACGAAAATCGTTCTATGCTGTCTTGTCATCAGAGGGGGAGGTCCTTTCTGAATCTATCCGCTAAATGTTGGATGTTTTGTGTAACCCTAAGCCCGTGATTGCTCTCAAGTGTTTGTACAATTGGGTAAGATCTGGCGTGCTAGGGAATGCTAGCTTATCAGTTTGTTAGTCATTGTAATATTGACCATCACTGCTATGTCGAAGCTGTTTTGAAATGCATTGTGGATGATTTGATACACTAGTGTTACAGAGTTGCTAGTGCAGACTGATGTTCGGGTACAACAATGCAATGTATGTTATTTATGTACTATGTGGATATATGTTATGATACTATGTGGAAAAAAAAAGAAAAACAGGATTTTTTTACTGACTAAATATTACATTATTGTGTTGCAGAAAATGGTTGGAGGATACTTCACCCCATAAAGATGCAAATAGATTTAGGGAAATAAGATAATAAATATATTTGAATAATATTTCCCCTTCATTTGCTTTTGGCAGCTGTGGAGGCAATCTGTATCATCTCAATTTTCAGTCTTTTTTCCTTGTGGAAGATGAAAGATGAGTTGCATTAATCATAAGAGAGGGAAAAAGGGCTCTAGAGACACTCTTACATAATAGCACAGTCGTGCTTTTGATCTGCTTCTGACCTCATCTGGACTGGAAAGTCTCACAGTTGATGAATTGTTGATATATGGTGACCCTATAAATTTTCATAGGATTTTCTTAGGCAAGGAATTCTCAAAGGTGGCTGGGCAAATTCCTTCCTCTGAAATATACCTTACAGAACCTGATATTCATTGGTGGTTTCCCATCCAAGAACTAACCAGGGCTGGTCCTGCTTATCTTCCAAGATCAGATGAGACCTGGTGCCTCTAGGGTATTTAGGCCCTGATGAGTTATAGCTTATTAAGAAACACCAGCTCTAAAATGTAGTCAGTTCTCAGCCCACCTGAGGTGAACGTTTTAGAATGATACTGAGGATGCAACCTGAAAGCAGTCATCCTGGCATTTATTTTTACAAAAGTTTTACGAGGTGTGTTATGTTCAACTGAGCTTCATGGCTGAGTGGGGATTTGGATCTAGGGCTCCCTAACCTAGTCAGCCACTCTGTCCACTGTAGCACATTGGTCCTCAACATGGGTCAATTTGGAGAACACAACATTCTGATCTAGCTTCACTTTCATTTTCCAGTAGTGTTCTCAGTGGCCAGCCAAATTTGGGAATGGGGTGGAACAAAGGGGAATTTGCTTGTTACTGCTTGAGACTGTGATAATCCAGAGCAGGAGTGGGGAAAATGAATTGCAAAAGGTTACTATTTTAGCCCCCAAAGGTCCCTGCACCCCCCTCCCTCCAATTTTTGAGTGCATTTTATCACTTAAACACATCTAACTGTGTGGCTATGGAATATATTTCATTGCATTTTCAGACATTTTCTATCTCTTCTACCTTTTTGAGGCCATATTGATCTTGAAACACACTCTCCAGTAACTACCTGTTTGGGGGGGAAAAGGCCCATATAGGCTTGAAACAGATGAGAGTAACACACTCAGAAGTGAGAACTACTGGCTATTTACGGGTAAAAAACATTTGTGACTTCCCAATCTTTGGTGGGGGTGGATTGCAGCCAAGGTGCCCCAAACACCTGAGAGTTGACCCCTCTAAGGCATTTCCTGAGAGGAGAGGATTGCTACCTCCATTTACCGTATTCACAATGTAAATGATTCTCTTATGTGCTGCCAAAGTAACAGCTGGTAAGTAAGTAACATACATACTTGCCACATTTAAAATGTAAGCCTAAGCCGAAAGTCTAAGTATCAGCAATTATAGCACCATTTTCTTGCTATACGATTGTCATCACCAATGACTTTGCAGCCCAATGAAGCATCTCTGATTAGATTTTTAATGCTGTTCCACATCAAACCGCTTCATACAGTGCACTTTCCATGCTAAGTATAAAGTTTTCTACTCAGCATTTTAACGAACATGTTCTGCAAGAGTGATGGAACAAAGGTGGTAGCATGCAACTCCATTTCCTATGCCAGGTGGGAGCTCTCGAGGGCAAGGGGAGGTAAAAAAAAAGGCTTAGAAGACTGCTAAACTTCTATATATTCTCTGGTTCATTCTCTCTCCCTCTCTTTCTCTATGTATTACACACACACACATAATCAGATGAACTGCAGTCTGCCATCTCTCCATGTTGTATTAGCAAATGTGAAGGGAGAAGCTGGGCAAACCTGGCTGAAGGCAGCCAGTTATAGGTCAGGGAATCCTGTGAAGGGGGGCCTGCAGGGAGGAATAATACAAAATTGAGGCTTATCGCTGACAGAGGGCAGACAGGAGAAAGTTGGCATAGAGACCAAGAAGAGTTGTAATAGAGACAGGAGGGCCAGACAGAGGGAAGAACTGATTCTGCTTTCGTGGAGCTCTGAACGATTGAAAAGTTCAAGGGTTAACACATTATTTTCTAAATAAACTTCCACTTGTTGTTATTTGTTTAAATTGTCTCCGGCTATTTCTGTCAAGCCTGATAAAGAGTCAGGTCATGCTTATCACAACAAGCCCACAAAACAACACAACCACTAGTCTACAATAGGAAGTCACCTTGAGACTCAAGTACTCAGTATCCAACAAGGGATTAAGAGCAAAGGAAAGGGCAAGGTGAGTGACAAGAAACCAGTGCTGGAACTGCAGGGCCAGTCTGTAGAGGGGATCCGTCAGAACAAAGATGAACAAACATGCAAAAATTTAATAGAAATGAACAAATATACAGGAAAGAACAAATCTGTATCAATGAAACTGTGAGACAGCTCATGGAACAACTGGGAAATTACTGACAACTGGGTAACCCCTGACAGCACAATTCTATGGATTTAGAGAGAATGCTTCCAAACTGTAACCAAGCCCTCTGCACTGGCAAATTCTGGACATACGAGGCCACTGCCAGGGGTGCAAAGCCAGCAAATTAAGGCACATACTATTATGTCAGTAGAAGGATAAATGGAAAAGGACTCTTGATCATCTTTGTTGCTGTCCTCTGGACACATTCAAGCTTGTCAATATTTTAAACAATGGTGCCCACAACTGCACACAGTATTGTAGGCAAGGTCTAACCAGAGTTCAATAGAGCGGTACCATGGCTTCCCTCAGGTACAATGCTTCTATTGATGTAACTCATCAACAGAATGATGGATTAGCCTTTTTAGTTTCCACATTACCTTGTGGATATGTGTGATTTACTGATCTTGTGGTCTATCTATTAAGATCAAAAAATCCTTTCCCATACACTGATGCCAGGCCAGATGGTACCAATCTTATATTACATCTCCTTCTTCCTGCCTAAATCCTTACCTGTTGAAACTCATTCATTTTATTTGTTGTGGCTCAGTTTTTTAATCTGTCAAGGTACTCTTGTATCACACTTCTGTCCAGTGTATTAGGCACCCTACCAGTTTGATATCATCTGCAATTTTAATAAGCATCTTCTTCCCTCTTTCAACCAAGGCATTTATAAAGACACTGAAGAATACTAGGCCAGGACAAAACTCTTGACATCTCTTGTCACATACGATAATGAAGAACCAATGGGCTCCTTTGGGAGGTTATAGCCCTTGGGTTTAGTCTGTCAGCTACCAACAAATATAATCTAGTATGCATAATCTCATACATATTTTTATAGCTTGTCAGAAAGAATATCATAAGGGACCTTGTCAAAAGCCAAAAACATTCCCCTGGTCACTAATCTTTAACTTGATTGTTAGAGGTGGGGAGTTAATCTGCATGTCTTGTTTTTGCCAAATTCAGGTTGTAACCACAGTACTCTTTTCTAAGTGCTCTCTGATTGACTGCTTAATTATATGTTCTAGAAGCTTTCCTATTATTGATGTCGAGCTCAGTAGTTACAGAGATCTCCCCCGACTTTGAAGATGAAACAATACTTGCAAGCCTCAAAAGTATCTTTGCCTCTCACCAGTTCTCTGATGGTTCTCAAAAATGATCACCGCGGGTTCTGAGATTATATCTGCAAGTTCCTTTAGTATAGTTTATCTGTCCCTAGAGACTTGAATTGATTTAAAGTAGATGACTATTCCTGTATCATCCATTTATCTGTTGTAGGCCTTCTCTGTATAGTTTCTCCTGTCTCTGCCAAACTGAACTTATTTTCATTTTTGGCTGTGACAAAGATGTTATGGCCCCATGCACACCCCATGATTGGCATGGTTTAATTGGCAAATATTATTTAATTGGCATTATATTAATTGGCACCAATATAAATGATACCTGATGTGACTGGAAGGTCAAGCTGGAAGAGGCAAATTACTGACTGTAAACATGAGATAGCAAGGCAGGTCAGCCACATCCACCTCTTAGGCAAAAGCCAAAGTCATTGTTGGGCTAATAGCACACCCACTCTAGACAAAATAGGCTTAAGCTAACAAGCCGGATATCTCGGAACTGAAAGCGGAAATCCACACCAAAATTGTGAATGTCTTAACCCTGATCCCACACATCTGGATGTTTCCCTGTTGTCTTCCCAACTTTTCCACCATACTGGGCTATTACAGCAGCCATTATCCTTTTGTCACCTAAACACTAAGACCATTAACTCTGTCTGGACTTCATTGTTTGTGTTGCAACTCCCACTGTCCGCTCAGCTGGAAGAGCCATTTACACCCATACCTACAGGATATTTCTTGGGTATAAGAATCTTTGATTTTCAGCAGTTGAGTGCAGTCTCTCCCCTTTCTGAACACCATGCTGTCCCTTTGATTCCCAAAAGAGAATTATCCTTACGTGCCTACTTAAGCCACATCGCTGCTTTCCTCACTGCTTTCTGAACCAGTAAATATCACCTCATCCCTGAAAGTCCTCTGTCTACACTTTCCTCCCTTTACCTTCAGTTAGCTCTTGTGTGTATGTATGAGTGTTTGGATCTTTGTGTGCTTGTGTGAATTTCTTTCAATAAAAGACATTTTATTTCACATTTGGAATTTCTGGCTGGTTGTTTCCTGCAAGGCAGGATCTACCACCTATAAACATAGGTGGTAGATCTTATTAAGTTATCCCCCTCTTGCAGGCCTCCTAATTTTGAGCTACTGTATTTGCTGGTTTATAAGACTCACTCCCCCCCCCAAAAAAATACTGATTGAAAATGGGGTGTATCTTACGGTTGTGTCTCATATGCCAGCAAATAGTATTTGCCAGTGTATAAATAGGATGCATCTTATACATGGGTGTGTCTTATATGCTGGCAAATACGGTAATTAATTCCCTTCTGTCACATGGTGGTACTGGCATTGTGGGCGGATCTCTTAGTCACCCATGTTCTGGGGTAACAAGGAGGCAAAGTAGAAGTTGACCAGTTTTCCCTTTTCAATGTTGCCCACTAACATTTTACTATCTTCTCCATACAAAAGTCCTTCCTTGGTCTTCATCTTTCTCCAAATAAGAAGATGGGTAGGGAAGAACCCTATTTATTTCTTCTCTTCCAAGTGTGACTTTATTCTTGACTTTAGATGTCCTAACCCCTGTCCATATAAATACTGAGTATGCATTTCTATTCAAATATGTACTTTGTGATTTGCCCCTCCTTCCATTTCTATACATGTCCTCTTTCATTCTCAACTTATCAGTAAGTTCCTTATGTGGGTTTTGATAAGATGCCTTCCAATTTTCTTTCTCCCTGGAATTATTGCAGTTGTGCCTTCAACATCTCACTTTTTAAAAACTCACATCCAATAGTAACTCCTTTCTGTCTGAGCATCTCTTACCAAAAGATCTCATATTTCCTTAAGCTTACTGGTATAGGCTTCCTTAAAATTCAGAATGCATGTCTGACTACTGTCAGCTTTTCTTTCTCAATATTAATTAATCCCAAGAAGAAATGGTTACTTCCATTCAAGAATGTCACTGCTTTAACCATGTACATTAGTTATTTTATGATGGTGAGGCTCAGGTCCAGAAGAGCTGGTCCCCCTGTCATGTTCTCTTCAAAGGCATACCTTCATAAGGCCTGAAATAACCTGCATTTTCTTCACAAGGGATTGTATCTGCTTTTGAAGAAAGGGGTGGGTATGCCCCTTGGAGGTCCAGGTGTGATGGAAAATAATCCATGCACCTATATCACGTGCCCACCCCGGCACAGAGGCACATAGAACTAGCAATCAGTTTCTCCATCTGCTTCTTCACTGGCATCGGCATTGCTTCTCAGAGTTACTGTATACCACTGATGTTTCTTTCAGTACTTGGCCTCACACAATTATCTCCTTCCCCTGCAAGAACCAATTTAAATCCGCCCTGATCAAGTTTGAGATATTCTTGCAAAAACATTTTTTCTCACAGGATGAAATTCCATCCAAAATTCCTCTTAACATGGAAATGTACAGAATTGTCCTAAAAGCTAAAACTATTCTGGTGATAAGTTCCTTCACCTTCACCACCAGCAGAATATTTAATCTGCATCTAGAATAAAAGCTGCTACATCTTACATGGGCACAGAAGGGAAAAGTATGGGGAGAAGGTCTCAGGAAAGGCTGTAACATTTTTGTACAGTGTATTGCAACATTAATTAGGCATTAAAGTCAAGATAGTCTGGAAATCACAGTCAGTCAAATCTCTTGCATTTTTTGTCCTGGCACCACCAAAAGCCCCTTGAGATCTAACAGGTCATAGAGAAGACAGATTGTAAATCAACACACGCATCTTCATGGCTCTGTCCCCGTATCTTCACATGTTAGCCAAACAAGAAGCAAAGCTCGCTGAAAAATTAACTTAAGCCAAGAATAAAGTATAATTTCCAGTATTTTTTTTCTGAACAGAAATCTGTCTCCCTTACTGTTATGTCTGGGAACTCCCACTGCTCTGTCAAAAAGTTTTGCTTTTCCATTTTCAGAACTGCAATATCCAAACAGACCAAAACATGAAGCTGTATACTCCTTTTAGCATTTATAAAATCAAGATAGAGTAGACACTTTGCAGTATCAGCTACACTTTTTTTAAATGGTATTAGCAGTTACATTTGTTTTGAGCACAACAACTTTCAGACCAGTATCCAGAGCTTTTGGTATCACTCACAAGTATTGACTCACATCAACATATTCCAGGAGATGATTACCAAATGCCAATTATGCACATACATTATAATCCTATAATCCTACAAAGGATTGGGAACCCACCTTCTGGAAGCAGAGAGCACCATCATTTTTCTGGTTCTCTCTCCTTTACAGCAGCAATAAGAACAAACTCATCAAATCCCCTTTTATCAGGTCATTTCAGCTTCCATGACAACAATCTGCTGCTTCAGAGAGTAGGACCTAAATCAACAGTTTTAATTAATTGGAAAGGGGATATTGGTTAAACCTTAGGATACATGTTGTAATGATATGAGCCACTCAACAGTGGAACAGACCAACTGTCTTTCATTACTGGCTGAATGCCTACATCAGAGATGCTGTAGTAGTGGATGTTCTTTGGCATGTCTTGGATGATATGACATTTCAGGTCCCCTCTAGATACTAATGTGTTTCTAGAAAACCTGCATATTCCTTAATACAAAAGTCTCTTCTCCTGGATATTCTTAGTGACTGCAGCAAAATGATATTTTTTGCTGAATTCAAATATAACTATATCCTCTGGCCAATTTGATTTTTATCTGTGATATGATGAGGAAATTTTTAGATCTACAATAATGTTCCATATAGTGCTACAACAGGCAAATGCAATCAAAGATGTTCCTGTTTGCGGTAGCTGAAGATGCTTAACACGTTCTTTATATTACTTATAGTGTTGGTTTTTTAAAAATAGTTGTACATGCCATCTGTTAGGTAGTCCTAAGTGATGTGATTTAGGCTGTTTAATTGTATAAACACACTTAACATTAATCTGAATCTGTATTTAATCAGTGTATTGTAAAATCAGCAGATCTCTCTCATTATATATTAAGGCAAACTATCTTAGCATACGTTTTCAGAATCCTGGTTTATTCAGTTGCTTCTGGTTATTGCATTTTTAATGTAAGGAAGAAATGTTTTAGGTCTCATCTGGTCAGAAACAGAAGAAATTATATGGAAAGTGGACCTAGAGCTTTGCATGAAAGCACATTCCTCGCAAGCTTCATTCCCATCTTTTATTCCATCTAATTTAGGTAAAAAGGCTAGGGAAAAGTACACTGTTAAGGTGCATCCAGTTATGTTTGTATGTATGACAGGATTACAGACTTATACTCTGATGATATTAAGACAGTCATACAGGCAGTTCTTTTGCATACAAAACCCACTGAATATACGCATGCCTGCACATACATGTGTACACCCAATACCAGGGAGCAAAGAGGGGTTGGGAAGCAATTTGTGCAGGTCCTCCACTGATAGTTTCTGCAAACACAAAGCCCTTGTGCTTTCTTGGTCAGTTCAGGGCAGTTTTCAATGACCTTGTGAATACATTATTTGTACCAGTCTGTGGGACACCACTGGAGCAAGTAAAGAGCTGGGAAGAGAGAGTCAGAACCAAAAATCAATCAGGATCAGAAGACAATTCGGAAGAGCTGACAAAAGAATAACTTAGGTGTCAGTTCCATAGAGCAAAACCAGAAATGTAAAATACACCAGAGCTTCAGTTGCTCAGTCTTGTTGTTCAGGTACATTCCACTGAAAAGGAAGCCCTCTTATACAAGAGCCAACAGTCAGTTCTGAGTAGATTGAGTAGATTCAATCTAGAAAGATATTTACCGAAACACTAGAACATGGTTTGCATCACAATACCTGATACGTCCTCGCAAATCAACCCCGCCCCGGACAGTAATATCAGTAATATTACCACAAATAAAGTGGGTAATATTACTGATAAAAATATTGGCTGGTATTCTGTATCAGCTACTTACTTAAGTATACTATGTAACCTCTCCTGGGTTAACCCCCTTCCCCAACCTGATGGAAATGTCATTCATCCTTGTGTTAACTGCTAGCAAGCAACGAAAGCTGGTAAAGTAGGTTGGGGGGGCAATTTGGATCATAGCAATAGTGTCACAACTGTTCCATATGATTGGTATTTAACCACAATTGTGACGCCATTATTGTAGCTCCCCTCCCCATAGCTTATTATATTGGGCATCAGCTGCATGGGGAGAAGGAGGTCCACTCTGCTAGTAACTGGAGCACAGGTGAATGATGTTTCCACCATGTTTTGGAGGGCGTGAGGCCAGGAGAGGTAACATAATTAAGAATACAGAATACTGTAGCCCCTCCACATTCGCAAGGGTTTGGGGCACAGAACCCTCACAAAAGTAGAAAAACTGTTCCCCTCCAGAGCTCTCCCCTCCCATTCCTTTGCCTCTGGCTTGAGCTTTTGGGGAGAAGGAATAAAAAGACAACCTAAAATGCTTACTGTTACTTCCCCCTCAGACAGAGAAGAGGTGAGTTCTGGAGTTTTAAGTACTTCCAGCGGCCATCTTGAGAAAGGAGCATCTGACCAATCAGCATCCAATACACAGCAGAAAGTGCAACCACGTGGCGGAGAAGCCACATCTTCAACAGTGGGAGGGGGTTTGCTCGTCCAAAAGGAAAAGATGCCATTTTAAACACAAGCTTCACAAGCCTGGGGTGAGGAATGCAAGGGATGGGAGGATGAAAAGAGGGTGGAGGCAAGCATATGACTTGCAAATAATCAAATTCACGAAGGTCAAACCCATGAATGTGGAGGGAGGATTGTGCTTAGTTACGTATGCAGCTGATACAGAATATTGGCCATGTATGCAACAAATAAACACAAGTCATAGTCAAAAGACTATGATAAACATCTATTAAATCTAAAATACAAGAGAACTGTTGTCACTGTGAAACAATAAACTGAATTAAGAATGAAATATTTTCTTTCTTGTGGCTGAAAATAATCTTGTGATCTGTTGTATAGATGTTCCTTTTTAACAGAAGATATATCTTATTAAATATATCCTTATTTTATAAAAGACTATAAATATGAGAAATATAAATACAACACGTTTAACCTGAATTTAACTACATTTTTCTAGATTTTCTCACTTCATTAGAGATCATATAAAGAATGCCAAATTATTGTTTTTAAAACCTGAGAAAAATCCAGGTTTAACTATGTAATGTACTTCAGTAAGGAAACTGCAGTGCTTGAAATCTAAATAAAATCCTGAATTCGTTAAAAAAAAGAAAGAAAGCCTGTCCTCTTCTAAACTCAGTGGCATTTTAAATCCCAGAATCTCTTTAAATTCTCAAAGAGCGAAAACTGTAAAGGTCACTGCATGAGTACATGAGATGTATATCAAGAAGGAAAAGAGAGAATTTAAAATTTAAGGGAACAAAATGTATAAACCTTGACAATCAGATGGCAAATTCTAAACTATTCCACAGTGCCTTGCAGGTCTCAGGGCTGTTTTGAAGCAACTGATAATCTAGCTTTAATAAATCAACCAAAATATGGACACTTCCCTCTTATCATTATATATCATTCTGCATAACACTGCTTACAAATAAGCAGAGAATCTATATCAACTTGGCTCCACACTTTAGTTTGCTTATTTAGTCCCACACTGCACTACCTCTCATTGCTATAGAACTGGTGCTGTTGAAAAATCCAGGGCCAAAGTGGTCCTCAGGGAGTTCTGAGGCCCCGACTCTGGGAAGCTGCCCCTGCCTAATTGATACAAAGCAACTCAGAAATTAAATCTAAATGAATTATTTACATTAAATATAAAATAATTTATTCCGTGCTACTCATAGAAAGAAGTAATTTGGGATACAGCTAAGTAAAGTATATTAGCACTAAAACATTCTGGTAAAGTTTTGGAGAAAGGATTAACCTTTAACTCAGAAGGGATCAAAAGAGCACCAGCTAATTGTAAGGCAAAGCCATCCCCATGCCTGGTCTATAAATAAGTCTACCAAAAGATGGTGACGACAATGACTACTACGACGATGATTTCTTACTCCTCTCTCCCTATAGATCAAGGCAGGGAACAACAGTTTTAAAAACAACAAAAAATAGATGCATAACATAGTTAAAAGTATGAACACCAGGTTGTTGTTTTTTTTTTAAAAAAAACACCACATGAGCAGCTAAAAGGGCTGTGTGTGCTTTCAAGCTCTTTCTGACTTATGGCGATCCTTAGGTCAACCTATTATGGAGTTTTTTTGGGATGAGAATGGTTGTGATGTACCCAAGATCACCCAATGAGTTTCCATGGCCAATCAGGGAATCGAACCCTGGTCTCAAGGGTCGTAGTCCAGTGTTCAGACCACTACACCACGCTGGCTCTAGCATTAGTTTAAAAAGCACACATATTAAAAATGATCAATTCATAATTTAAAAACCATCTGGATAGGCCTGCTGGAAGAGATTAGTCTTCCATGCTGTTTTAAATTCAGACAGCCAATCCAGATGTCAAATCTCTTCCATTCCACAATTTGGAGGTGTCTGATGAAAATGTCCTCTGGCTAACAGCTGCCAGTCCTGCTGGCTGAAGTCAACATCCCCTAGAAGACCTGGGTGTATAGGGTGGATTATAAGGGTGAAGGTGATCCCTTAGGTAGCCTGGATCCAAACCATGTAGGGATTTAAAGGTAACAACTAACACTTTGTATCTTGCCCAGAAACTAACTGGCAGCCGGGGAAATGATTTTAAACACAGGTGTAGTATGATCACTCCTATATGCACTGGATGCGATGTTTTGCACTAACTGAAGTTTTCCACTAACTGAAGTTTACAAACTTCATGCAGAGATAGCCCAAGGTACACTGTATTGTAGAAATCCAGCCTTGAGGTTACCAATGTGTGCACTACCATTTTTAAGTCCTCCAGCTCTAGAAGAAGTGCAACTGGCATATCAACTCAAGCTGAGAATAAGCACCCCTGGCCATCATATCTATCTGGGCTGTCATTTAGATGAATCCAGAAACACTCCTGAGCTGAAAACACAGTCTTCTAGGAGAGTGTAACCTTATCCAAGACTGTCTGACACATCTCCAACCCCAGATTAGGACCTTTAACAGTAAGCACCTCTCTCTTTTCTTGATTTAGTTTCAGTTTTCATTTCTTCATCCAGCCCATTACTTCCTCCAGGCATTCATTCAGAGGTGATGCTACTTTTGAAGGAATGGAGAGGTGTATTTGGATGTCATTGGCACAGTGATAGACCTCGGCCCCAGGCCTCCGGATAATCTCTCCCAGCAATTTCATATAGATGTTAAACAGCACTGGGGATAGAATGTCACCTTATGGTATGTCATATATTAGCTCCCTTTTTTTTGAGAAGCAGTTATCCACAAGCACCACTATCTGTCACCTACCCAACAGATACAACCTAAAGCACAGTCCCCCCAATTCCCAAACCCTTGAGGTATTCCAGAAGGATATCAAGGTCAATAGTACTGAATACTTCTGAGATGTCTAAAAGCACCAATAGGAACACATTCCCCCTGTTGATGGTCAGGTGAAGATAATCTGCCACGGCAACTATAGCATTTTCAACCTTGTATCCTGCTCTGGACAGTCTTTGAAATGTGTCTAGAAAACCTGTATGATCCAAGACTGCCTGGAGCTAGAAGGCAACTACTCTCTCAATCATATTACCCAAAAACGGAAGATTGTCAAAGTCCAAAGGGTCCTTTTTAAGAAGAGGTTGTACCATTGCTCCTTTTAAACAGGATGGAAAACTTTCTTCCCTCACAGGTACATTTATATGTTGCAGCTGAGATCTAACTGCATCTACTCATTGGATGACTAGCCAAGAAGGACCAGGATCAGCATGACATGTTGTCTTCCTTACTCATCCTAGCAGTTTGTCCATCTCTGTGGTGCTCACCAGCTGAAACTGATCCAGCGTAATCCTCTTCACAGAGTTGCTGGACAGCCTACTGTCAGCTTCTGCTACAGTGATGGCATCTAATCCAGCTCTTATCCAAGACATTTTATCTGTGAAATGATTGTTAAAAGCATTGCAGCGAACTGCAGAAGGCTCTAGAATTGGATTCGGGGGGAAAGGTGCCAGATGAAACTATTGTGGGGAGGGGGAGGAATCTTTGCTCTGAATGAATCTTAAAAGGTCTAGTTCTTTTATTACAAAGGCCTAAATATGCACAATTCATTGAACAAAAACAAAATAAAATCACTCCCCTCACAAAAGATTTTACTGTTCTTAGGACATAAATCAGCTGTAAAGCAAGATTATCTGTGGTCAGATCTTGAAGAGCAAGAGAAAGGAAATAATCCAAGTGGTGGGGGGAGAAGCATGCATTCAGCTACTCATTTTTTTAATTTAAATATTTTTTTTCATGGGCACAGACTCTTTTGTAAATTGTAAAGTTGAAGGCTTTCACGGCTGGAATCCATAGGTTGCTGTGGGTTTTCTGGGCTTTGAGGCCGTGTTCTATTAGTATTTTCTCCCGACATTTCGCCTGCATCTGTGGCTGGCATCTTCAGAGGATCCCCTGAAGACGCCAGCCACAGATGCAGGCGAAACGTCAGGAGAAAATACTAATAGAACACAGCCTCAGAGCCTGGAAATCCCACAACAACCTATCTTTTGTAAATGGTTCTTAAAAATCATACTTTGTGGAGAAAGAATCCCAAGGAATCACTTTAGTAGCAGTACTAGACCAATTCTTTGTCAGTGAAGACTGACTTTTAAAAACTTCATACAACTGCTAATTTACATGTAACAACAGATTATCTTTCTATGGGCCTCAGTTTGTGTCTGGGTTAGTTTTTGCTGTCAGATTTAAACTTCTGTTTCTTCAGGAGGAATCTGACCTAGACGGAAACAGCCAAAAGGAAAAAGTTGAAGGAAACCAAAAATAACATTTCATGTGAGGCGTATTATAGAGAGGAGGAAGTTTGTGAGACTTTGGCCCTTTGACTTTGGGACCAACTCCCTGAAGAAGGGACCACAATGGACATGCTGCTTCCTTCCACAGTGCAGCTGGGTACTTTCCCTGGCTGCCCTGAGGCAAGACGTGCTGCCATTGTGCTTCTGGGGCTTCTGCAAGACAGGTAAGTGTAGGATGGTGGCGCGATCGTGGATCATTGACAGGGAGAACCCATCAATGATTTAATCCATGATTGCACTGCCTGAGGATGGGAAAGGAGCAGGACAGCAATGACATCATGCAGAAGCATTGTCGCAGTCCCACTCCTCCTCAGCTCTCATGCCAGGATGGGAGGCTACTGTGGAAAGGGCCTTTATTAATGGGCAATGTTCTGCAGTAGGTCCTTTTCCCATGGCAATGGAAAAAAAAAAACTGGAAGAAAATGAGCGGGAAAAGAATTCCCTGACAATGCTTTAATTTTTTAAAATAAGATTTATAATCCTGAGTAAATGCACCCCTTTTTTCTGGTCTGCATGAAGTTTCTTATTTGCTTTTCCATCGGTAATCTAAAGAAAACCCAAGCAATTGAAGCTCCAGGTTGCTTTCCAGTGCTTAGAGTCTCTTAAAATCATATTATTCAGTTTCATACTTGTTTGCCTGCTCTGAGGACTACTAAAAGAAGAGTGAGCCTCCACTTAAATGAATTTAAATGTTCTATAACACATGAGTGTGATTTATTGAATCACTGGATATTTTCCTATCCAATTTACCTTGAACATCCTTCACTTTTATTGATGCATAAGCTAATGCACACTTCTGTCAGTAGCAGAAATGATGTTAAATAGAAAAATGTTAAAGAGGTATAACTAAATACAAAGCAGCAATGCTAGTGTACAGTCTCTTAGCAGATGATAATCATGGCAGGATATTACCTGGGTATCAGAAAATCTACCTATGAAATCCCTGAAGGCAAAGAGGCTATGAAGAGAAGTGCACAGATAACCCAGGGAGTGGGGAGGTACAAAAACAAGATATGGCATGTCCTGTTGGTAATTCTTCGCCTTTGTTCTCAATAAGCGTGGACAAAGTGCAGCCCACGGGATGCAGGCAGCCTTTGGAGCTCATACTGATGGCCGCTGAAGTTTTCCCAAGTCCATGAACCTTTCAAAACAAATTAAATGTTTACACACACACACACACACCCCCCATCTCCAAAGGACTGAAAACCCTTTTCAAAGCACTTTTTGATCTCTTCCCTTGGGCTTGTTCTCCCTAGCCTTTAGCATTTTTCTGCTACCCGAAGGGTCTTTGTCCATGCTGCTCTCCTTTATATCACCTTGTCACTCTTCCTTTTACTCTCCTTCTGCTCACCCTCCTAAACCTGCCACTCTGCCCACCATTATTTTATCGTCTTTTAAAGTGACTGTTCTATAGTATTATAAGGTACTGTTCTATAATGCTATTAACATTGTTTATGTACAATAAAGTTCAGATTTTGTTTCCCTCATGGTGGTTGGATGTCAGTTGACTGTATAGACAGATATAGACCTTCCACAGCTGCTCACCCCAGTGTAAAGACAACCCTAAACTCATCATTAACCAAATTGTCAAAGTGAATGGAATATGATCTGCCTTCCAGTGAGATGAGAATGTACTGCAACAGGATAAAAAGGAATATGCATATTTACATGGTTTGTCTCACGACTTTATATCCCACAGACAACACTCAAATATGGGTCGGAGGAGTAGGGAAACACGGAGGATCAGAATGCAAAATAACCTTGACAGATTGGCAAGCTGGGCCAAAACTAACAGTGAATTTCGACATGGTTACAGTACAGGTATACCTCAGTTAACAAAGCAAATGTGTTCCTGGGCATTACTTTTTTAACAGAAAATTTGGCACCAGTGTCTGAAACAGCAAGGAAAGCAAGAATTCCTGGACCACAAAAAAGAATAGTTTAACATAGTTCACAAATTGTTTTATTTAAAATTAAGAAAATGCTCATGAGAAATGAAACAGTTAGATTAGGTAAGCTTTATATAAGTAAAGAAAAACATTCAGAACTTTCCCGACTTCACTTGAAAGGGTCTTCCAAACTGTATCCAGAGATAATTTTCTTTTTCTTTCACTTGCTTCCAGTTTTCTTATGATTTCCATTTGGGTGCCCAAACTTATAGATTCATGTTTTTTAATATGTTGGGGATGCTAGAGAGGCAGACTACTCTGCTTTGCTCCTTCCCATTTTGATGTTCATGCATGCTTAGTAAGTAATTCTCGAGGCAGCTGCTGTTTATCTTCCCTGTTGTAGGCAGGCACTTATAGCTACAACAAAATCAGCTGGAGCAGAATCCCACTCTTC
Organism: Ctenosaura bakeri; assembly: GCA_948474755.1. NCBI lineage: Eukaryota > Metazoa > Chordata > Lepidosauria > Squamata > Iguanidae > Ctenosaura > Ctenosaura bakeri. Next base: position 74,848 of record CAOLHI010000644.1, read on the forward strand.
CTCAGCTTCAGTTTTATTGCATTGTTTACTAAAGACATGCCGCTGAAACTTACTGCCAAGGGTCTATATTTCTTTAGCATTCCTTTATTACCCTCCCAATGCCACTAACTTCCAGCTAGGATGGAGAATAAGGAGGAAAAGGATGCCTGGGTGGCAATGAGAAGACATTGTAAAAAGGAGTTTCTTTGTCAGAGACTTTGTTAATCACTTGTACTATATCTAGGCAAGAAAAATGAAAGGCATAAATATAGAGGGGGTGACACTTGGCTTGAAAGATGGCTGTGAATAGGATCTAGAGCTCTTAGTATGCCCCAAGTTAACGTAAGTCAACAGTGCGATGCAGCAACCAAAAAAGCCAATGCAGTTCTAGGCTGCATCAAGATAGGCATCGTGCTGGATCAAAGGAAGTAGTAGTGTTGTTCTATTCTGTTTTTGTCAGATATCATGTGAAATACCATGTACAATTCTGGGCACCACAATTTAAGAAGGGTATTGACAAATTGGAATGTATTCAGGGACAGATGGTTAAGATGATCTAAAACCTGAGTGTTATTATGACTGACATAGAGAGCTCTGTATGTTTAGCTTGGAGAAGACTGAGCAGTGACATGAGAGCTATCTTTAAAGATTTGAAGAGAAGTCATGTAGGAGATGGGGTGAGCTTGTTTTCTGTTCCTCCAGAGGCTAGAACATGAACTAATGAATTCAAATTACAAGAAAAGACCTTAGGACCTAAACCTTAGGAAGAACCTTTGTACTGCAAGAACTGTTTATGTAGGATACGCTCCCTCAAATGCTGGTGGACTATTCTTTTTTGGATGTCTTTAAACACAGAGTTTGGATGAGCATCTCTCAGGAATGCTTTAATTGTGCATTCCTGCATGGCAGAGCATTGAAACAGATGGTCCTTGCTGTCCTTCTAACTTTAACATTCTATGCTCATAGGTAAAAGGAAGGAGTCAATGAGTAGAAAGATCCACAACCTTGCTGAAAAAAAGATCAGGGATGAATAAGAAGGAGGAGGAGGAGGAAGTGGGTCCTTCCTCGGGCCTAGACTGAACAGGAAAAGGCAGGATGTTCTGCAAACCTCAGGAGTGGAAGCAACAGTCTGGCTGCATTGTAGAGCTGGAGGGGACTCAGTGCAGGATCCATAGTGCAGGATGTGGGTACAGGATACCCGAGAGATTGCCTTCCAGCCTTCCTCACTGAAGGCATTCTGTTCCACTGCTGAACAGAATCATAGAGTTTGAAGAGACCCTATTGGAAGAGACCCTGTTGAATTCCCACAAAGAGAAATGTAAGGTGCTACTCTTAGGTAGAAAAAATGAAATGCACAGGTATAACATGGGGGACATCTGGCTTGACCATAGTACATGTGAGAGGGATCCAGGAGTCTTAGCATACCACAAGCTGAACATGAGGCAACAGTGTGAGCTGGCCTAAAAAAGCTAATACAAATCTAGATTGTATCTATAGGAGTACAGTGTTTAGGTCGAGAGATATAATAGCACCACTCTATTCTGCTCTGTCACCTGGAATATTGTGCCCAGTTCTGGGCACACAATTCAAGAAAGATATTGGCAAGCTGGAATGGTCTGGGGAGAGGTGACCAAAATGGTAAAAAGCCATGCCCTATGAGGAACGGATTAGAGAGCTGGGTATGTTTAGCCTGGAGAATAGAAGGTTAAGAGGTGATACAATTGTATGTTTAAACATTTGAATGGATATCATATGGAGGGTGGAGAAAGCTTGTTCTTTGATGCCTCATATACTAAGACACAGAGCAATGACTGCCTTGGAGTGTGGTGGAGTCTCTTTCCCTGGAAGTTTTTAAGCAGAGGCTGGATGGCCATCTGCCAGGAATGCTTTGATTGTATATTCCTGCATGGCAGAGGGCTGGATGGGATGGCCTTTGTGTTCTCTATCAACTCTTATGATTCTATCATTCTAAGAAAATGGCGCTTATTACAAAGTAAATGTATTGAGACTTAACACTGCACATGATGCTTTACAAGTAAAAGAACATCAAAACAGTTCCCTACCCTTAGTTTGCAACCTAACTAAGGCCCTTTTCACACTGCATTTGCCATGCGAAAGAGCCTCCAGAGTGTCGTGCTATTGCGAGGAGCATTTCAGATGACGTCCTCGCAATCATGTGATGCTGCCGGGGCCGGCAGGCATCGATTGCACACTATTTCATTTTCAGCTTGTAGTCAAAAATGGTGCATGATCGCACATCGCTCCAGGGCCCCACACGCACTTACCATGCATGAGGAGCCTCCAGAGCTGTGGCGCTCATGCTTCCTCCCTCAGCGCAGTCTGGGAAAATGCCCAGCTGCGCTGCGGAAGAAAGAGGTAGAACTCTTATGATGCCTGCCAGTCGGCCAGTGGCACCTGCGGAGCTGAAGCAGTGGGGACGCGAGAGCCTTTCGCAAGAGGCTGCTCATGTGATCCCCAGCACCGAGAAAAGGTAAGTTGCAGAAAGGGCCTAAGACATGTCCCAAAAGGAAAATGGGAGGGCAATGTAGGAAGGTATTATATCTAGCAGATACTGCCTCTTCTTCTCTCTCCCAAGGCACCAGCAGTGGCAGTTGGGATGGAGGGAGAGCTGCGCATCTGCTTCTGGGCCTAGGCATGAGGAAACTGTGCTTGCTTCTTCTCTCCCCCCGAGGCTAGGTTAGTGGAGCTATTGACTATTAGACTACAGTTTTTCCTATAGTCACCGTGTAATTCAGTTTTAAATTAGAACGCACATGCTGAGAATTTTCTTTCTTTTTTAAATGAAGTAAACATTTGCTGGAAAGAGGGAGGTGAGAGAATAGTCATGCATATGTCCATCTAAAGTACCTCCAGTTAAACCTAAGTGTAAAATTATGTAGTTAAAATTCTGCAACTGGATATAGATGTTAATTATTTTTACTTTATGCTTTTATATATTAAAGTATGCTTCTTTCCAAGTAAATTTATCTTCCCTCAGTGCAGGAAAAGCAAATTCCATTTCATTCCTGTAGTCGTTATGGTCTATGACCCAAGTGAGTATGAAATGTGTAAATGATCATAGTCAAAACACCTATTTTTAAACCAGAGGTCACAACAGGTTTTTCTATTTTGCTTTTGGTCGAAAATATTATGAATGCAGAAGTAATTAGCTGCATTGATGGAGGGGAAAAATGTTAATTGTGTGCATTGCAATTTCAGTGCATACCATCTAAAGGACTAAAGGTTATCCATTTGCAGATGTGCCCCTCCACTTTCTATTTGATTAGGGACATAGATCCAAAATTTCTACATCTTGATTGCCCCCTCCACTAGTACTCAGATGGTGAAGGGTTTTTTTTAAAAAGAATGTCCTTCAGCATCCATGATATAAGATGTGGCTTATTTTGGGAGTGAGACTAGGACACAGAAGAATGACTTCAAACTTCAGGAAAAGATATTCCATCTAAACATTAGGAAGAATTTCCTAATAGTAAGAGCAGTTCAACAGCAGAATATGTTGCCTCAGAGTGTGGTGGAGTCTCCTTCTTGGGAAGTTTTTAAGCAGAGGCTGGTTGGCCATCTGTTGGGAATGTTCTGTGTATTCCTGCATGGCAGGAGGTTGGATTAGATGGCCCTTGTAGTCTCTTCCAACTCCATCATTCTATATCTCCTGACACAAATTGCCAGAGTCTGAAGATCTTTGGAGGAGGGGCTTTTTCTCTGCCCCACCACAATCACAGGCCTGAAAAGGACACTAACACAGGCTGCATGGTGATCTGGGTTGAGATTTGTAAAATGCAAGCCCTGGAAAACGTAAGTAATCGGTTCATAAGACATATAAAGTATATAAACTACAAAACAGAAAGTTCTGTATTGTAGAATTTGTGTGTATTACTAGGAGCCTTGAGACAGTTTAGTTCTAGGCAGAACACCAACACAAGTGTAAACAAAAAGTCAACAGTTTAAATTGACCAATAATGAATTCAATGCAGCTGTCATGTTGAGAGTATAGGCTGAGGCAATCAAATGGATGATGTAATCTGATGGGAGGTAGCCAGGAGCCAGTTCCACCTGATGGCTTTATGTCACCTCCAAGAATCTGACTGGAGGACAGCAATGAGGTATACTTAGTGTCAGGTTGCTTTGCTTCTGTCCTGTCCAGAAAGCGAGCCACAGTCCTCCAATGGAGTCTATAACAGCCGCCACAGACAAAGTTTACGAAAGTTTATCAGTCAGTTATTGTTTTTGTTTTGGCAGTCAAAGTCAGTAATAAATTCAGAGTGTCAGTTCAAAAGAGTATCCAGCAGCATAGTCAGCACACAAAGCAAGGGTCAAGGTTTTCCAGGCCAAAGATCAAAAGAAGAATGTGTTGCTTCCATTGGAAATACCAGTTTTTTGTAATGGAATTCTCCCTATCCCACCTCTTGTATTTATTAGCCATCAGTCTCCCCTAGCTGTTTACCTAATTAATTTGTCTTCTCTATATAAATGCTCTGAGACTCATGGGCTCTCCCTTTCTCATTTATGCTGGGCTGAACTTACTTACTTACTTACTTACTTATTGATTTATTTATTTGCTGCCTTTCTCCCAGAGCGGCACTCAAGCTGACTTCCAAAAAAAGTTATAAACGTTAATAAAACATTTAAAACAATTAAAAGCATTAAAAACATATAAAATTATTTTTAAAACCTATAAAAATTTTAAAAACATCTTGATAAATTAAAAACCCACCTGCTTACATATTAAAAGCCTGCTTAGATAAGAACGTTTTTGCCTGCCAGTGAAAGGAGAGCAAGCGGGGAAACACTCTTGCTTCCCAAGGAAGGGAGTTCCAGAGGGTAGGAGCAGCCACTGAGAAGGTTTTTGCCCATATTCTCCCAGGTGAGTCAGGAACAGTAGTGGGATCAAGAGAAAACCTTCCCCTGTGGATCTTTGAGCTCTGGAAGGTTTGCATAGGGAGATACACTTTCAAATAGTCTGGACCTAAACCATATAGGGCTTTACTGTTCATGATCAGAACTTTGAATTATGCCCCAAAACAAATAGGTAGCTACTGAAGCTGCCTGTTATATAATTGATACTGCTAGACATAGTGATGCCCTAGGGTCTCAACCCCTTGTATTCCTGTGTACCTACAGAACCCTGCTCAAAGAAGTATATTTCTTCCACAGAAGAGTGTGTTCTTTACTGGATAGATGGCTAACTTATGTTGTTTAAGATGGTAATGTTCCTCTATGTATTAACAGCAAAAAAAATTGCTGGAGAGGTGCAGAAATAAAGATTCTGGCTGGAGTGAGTTGAAATGTAACGAATGTAAAATGCTTTCCATGTAATGTGATGTATTGAAAGTAATGCGCCCAGACATTAACATGTCTGTGTTTCTCCCTATGGGTATGTGTGTACAGCTATGACTGCATACAATAAATAGCTTAAAAATTAATAGAGAGTCTGTTAATTCTCCTATATAAATATCCTTGTTACCCTGTATGTTGGGGGTCCTGGGTTGGGCACCCAAATAACCAAATAAAAACACAAGATGGGAGAAATTAAGCTCGAGCACTCTCTTAAGCTAACGAGAGGCAGGGTAACTTTAGCTAGGATCTTTAACCCTATGTATACAGCATCGGGTCAGAGAGCGGCTAGACAAGGTTTCAAAGTACCAAATAATATTTTATTGAAGACAAGCAACACGAAAGACAAGACATACACCAACTAACTGAGAAATAGAAATGGAGAGATTTGAGGAATGGGTAATACGACACCTGGTCTCATAGTCCTGGAGAGAAGAGGAGGTTGCAGGGAAGAAAGCTCAGCGTGGTTCGCTGAGGGGAGTTCACTGGACAAACCGATAGCAAGGCGGGATGGAAGTCCAAAGTGTTCCGAGGAAGTCCCGAAAATGGGGACTTTTTATAGGGTGGATTTTACCTACAGGCTATGCCATGCTCGGTGAGAACAGAGAGAATCTGTAGTTGGACAAAGGTGTTGGAAAAGGTCAGGTTTTGCATGATGGGCTTAGCGCTCGATGACAATAGTATGGCCAGTATGCAAATGGCTCAACATAAAGGAATGGCTCGGCACTTGGCCGTGCGTCTTTGTAAATATTCGTGCTGAGCAAGGTCGGTTTGCAAGAAAGTTTTTCCCTGAAGCATCAGAGAGGCTTAAGTTGCCTGCCTGAATGAGGTTTGGAATGTACAACACGTGCTTGTCTGGTGGACCTCTGCAAACACATGGAGTAGGGTGGCAGAGAAAGGTCAAGTAAAGGCCAAATTATTTGATATCAAAAGGATATCTAGTACTCTCACCAGACATATCATAACCATGATAACATCCCAAGATTCCAATACTAAAGAATGCATAAGTGGAGTGCTGATAGTAACTCTGCCTGGATTTTACCATTGTCATAAGTTAGATGCCCAGCCAGCCAGAAGGTGATAAAAGGACCCCGGACAGAAACAGATTAGCTGACAAATGATGGCAAAGGACTCTCAAATCCTCAGCCTAAAGAGTCAGGATAGGGAAATCACCCCTGTTTCAGTTGCTCTCAGCCTATGGAATTCCACCACACAGGAGATGAGGCTGGGCTCTTCTCTGCTCTCCTTTCAATTCTAGATAAAGAGCTTTTTATCCAAATAGGCATTTCATGTTTAACTGGTGGCAGGGGAGCTTTCATAAGTATATTGGCTGCATGTTTAACTTTATTGTTATGTTTTTAAAAATGATTTTATACCTTTTAAGATTTAATGGTGTTTTAATGTAATTATTGCTTAATTGTGCTTTAGTTTTTTATTGTCAGGTTGTTAGCTAATCTTGTTTTAGTCTTTGTAAGCTGCATGCCAGGAGAAAGACAGCATATGAATACAAATAAAATAAAATAAAACAAAATAAAACAAACCTGTCTTCTGCTTCAGCACAGCACAGATGCCTGATTTGGCTTTAAAGTTCTATAGGAACCTGGAACATTTACTTTATTTTTTAGATTGTCGTCAGTTACTTCTCACATCAATTAGCATTTTTTAATTACCTGAATTTTGAACTGGCTAGTGTTATTTGGGAATTCCATATTTTTATCCTATAACTGGAAATTTTATACCTGTTTCCATAATTTAAAAAGTGGAATGACAGGCTTTTGAGGGAAAAATGTAAACAATTCAATGGATTTGTAATAGGCACTGCTTAATGCCATTTCCTTCATCTTAAAAATGGCTCAGAAAATTCCTGGAGTGATTTTGTGTTCTATAAAACCACATGCCCCATGGAATCTTAGGAGGGTTTCCAATGAAATTTGAACCATGATTCTTTTCTGTTATGTGTGAACATAACAGCACATATATTGTATGATGCACATTCAACAACACAATCCTCATATCCCCTCATAAGTAGGTCTTGATTCCCAGTCAGAATTGCACAGTTAAACTCTACCATTATTTCCCGTACCTAGAACTATATAGCTTTTGGGGGTATTGTTGTTGTTTTTTTCCTTTATATGAACCTCTTTTGCATTGTGTACAAATACCACATTGCCCCTATTTTAACAATAATGGTCTAATTCCATTTTCTGATTTTACTTCTCTGCTCTCTGATATACTTTTTTATGAGGTTGTACCAATTCTGAGATAAAAGTATCCATTCTTCTATAGATCACCATACAGATACGCACACTTTCGGAATAAGGCTCGTTTTGCAACAAATTTAAGGTTAGCCGGGGGCACAGCAATATGATATCACTACAAGAGGCACTGTATGTACTACTGCAGATAACTCTTCTTTTCCCGGCATGAAGCAGAGGGGACCATCTTCTCTTCCTCTTTCTGATGCCAAGCTGTGCAATTTCAACCTTTCACTCACTTCAGCATCTGGTTTTGATTCTTTAGCTCTTTCTTAAAATATTTATTCATGATTTTGCGTGGTTTTTGCATGTTCCTCACTGCTTGCCTTGTCATTTTCTTCAGTCAGTTCTGATAAAGTCAAAACATTTCCTCAAACAATAACCTAGCATAATTATTTGACATTTTCTACAGAAGCATAGAATTCACACGTCATTGCTTTTTAGGAAGTACCCTGAAAAGTTTGGGAGGGGGACTGAACTAAGATAAGGTGAATAGCAGCCTTGCTAGGAGATTGTGATGTGTTAGAACATTCTCATGAATGGTCAGCATAATCATTCATCTCCCAGAAGAGACTTGAGCACTTTAGCTTCTGCCTAAGCTGTTAGGCTTAAACAATGAGTCTATAAGAAAAATCCCTGACTGTTATTTCTTCTATAGAGTGATTAAAACAGTGTTGACACTTAATCATCTTTAATTAGCACTAGAACAACTGCAAGGTTATCCAGCCTTTCATAAGTATCTGTATAAATCCCAAGAAATCCCAGCAGGCAGAGATCCACACAGACCCTTGCCCCTAGACAAGTAAAGTATGATTTGATGAGAAACATTCATTGAAAAACAAAACAACAACACTTAGTACAGTGGTTTGGGACGCTCTAAGTGCTTTGCATACATTACTGTAGTAACACTTACAAGTGAATTGGCATTGTCTCTGCTACTGCACAGATGGTGATGGGGTTCAAGCAGAAGGAGGCAATAGCTGGCCTAAAGCCACAGTGTGATTACACGGCAGGGCCATCTAATTTGTAGCCACACCACTCCATCAGCTGTTGCAAGGACAGACACTTGTAACAGGACACTTAGGTGACGCTTCATCTCTAACGAGAGACACTACAGATTCAGAATCAGTTATATGTCAAGGCACACTCTGGGCAGCTGATAGGCTGCAGGGTTCATGGATTTTTACCACTTATACTTTTTAAAAAAATACTGGCTGAGATACAGCACTGGCAGGCATAGCTATAACGATTCACCTCCTTTGTCCTTTGTTGTGGAGGTCCCAAAACTGTTGCCCTTTGTTTGTTCTTTCTTTTGAAGGTCCAAAGATGTAGGTTTTGGAGGTTCCCTCAAAATCTACATTTTAACCCAGGCAGTGCCTCAAACAAAGTGTTCCTGAGATGCTGCAGATCAGGGCAAGGGGAAATGACAACTGCAGTGCTCTCTTAGTTGGGGGGGGGCATTGAGGCAGGCCACTGGAGGGCCTTCTTGGGCTCCCATTGCAGCTGTTTGTTTCAGTGTGCCATGCAACTGGGAGAACACTGCATTTCCCAGCACCCTGGAAAGTGTCCAGTTGTGGCACTGCCTGGCTTAAGAAATCATGTTTGGGCACTGATGAATGTAAAAGTTATGAGTGTGCAAGTCCACCTTAGGATCTCATAAATAGTGAACAGGGTGGCAGCTTGTGTTTTAAATTGTGCTTTTAATGTGGTCTGCTTTAATAGTTAATATCACTTTGTGTACAACTACATTCTTCTTTTATTTCATATTACTGAGCTACCTTGAGTCTTAGTTTTGAGAGAATAAATCCAAAAAACCAGGCAGGCACAATGCAGCCTACTTCTTGGACTGCAACATCCAGCGGCCCTCCCAACTGCCCTCAGTGGTGAGGAATGCTGAAAGCTGCAGTCTGACTGGATACACATAGCCCACCTCCTTAGTAAATAAAATAAAGTAAAATAAAAATCTTATCTTAGTAAAGAATATCCATATTTCTTGCAAAAGAAACAGTGTTTTTGTAAAAAAATAAACAGGTTTTACACAAATAAACTTCACAAAAATTTCACCGTGAAGTTCAAAACGTGAAAAATCAAGAAATGCATAAAACTCATCAAGATAATTTTTTATTTTCATTTTCACATCCAGTAATGAAATAAGCAAAGATCTGCACACCTCCTCAAGACTTCTATCATATTTTTCTTCTGGGAATCTCCAGAGCCATTTTGGGAGGTGCACTTTGAAAATGAGATTGTGTTTGCATATACTGGCAGTTTTGACCCATTTGCACAAACACTAAGGATGTATGTGGAAACATTTTATCAAGGAAGGACTGTGGTACAAGAGTTAAAACAATACTATTTCTTCCCCCAAATCTGTGACATTGTCCAAGATTCACTTGTCAATTGTCCAAGATTTAAACTACCTCTTATATTACACAAGGCCATATATGGGTTGGGAAATATTTCTGCACATCTCTGCTAGCTGAAGAAGAAAATGTTGATTACTGTCCTTTAGTTAAGGCAAAGGCAAGCTGTGCCTTGTTGATCTTTACAACTCAAGCCTAAATGGCATATTGTAGTGCTGTTGCCCACCAGTTCTCTCTCAAGAGAGAAAAATACTTCCACTCCATTCCCTTTCTGGCCCTGGATGTAGTCTCACACATGCACTGAAAATTTCTTGCTGTTTAAAGCAGTCCCTTAAAGGAGTGATGAGATCTCCAGCCCCTCCCAGGCAGCTGATTGGTTCATGAGAAACAAGGCTGAGATGAAAATGGGAAAATAAGCTTTCTGCCTCTTAATTTCCCACTTCTGTTTGAGCTCTACTTCAAATCTGCAGCCAGATTTATAGCCGGGGCATCTTTGTTAACTATGAACCCCCGAATTTAGAATCCCCGACAAACTTGTGCCAAAATTTTGCAATTAGTTTTGCAACATTTTGCAACAAAGCTCCTGCTGTTTGCAACACTCCAAAAACTGAGATACAGATGTGACAACTTGGGGTTCTGAATAAATACTCCAAAACTCAGCATTGTCCAATTTGCTCCAAACCTGTTTTGCAATCTTTTCTAATAATAACACAATGATTTGCAATGATAATCCTGTATTTTGCAACATCTCCCTCTGAGTACATAGGAGATACCTCAAAAAAAGGTTCCTTGTTCTCATCCAAATCCCACCATTTTCCAGTTTGATTCAAATCTGGGACACTATTTTGCAATCGTTTGTAGCACTTTGTTGGAAAAACATCTTATCATCTGCTGGTAGCAGAGATTCCTGGTTCTCTCTCCACACTTTCTGTATCTTTTTTTGTTTTTTGTTTTGGTTTTTCCACTGGATGATCTTAGAGAGCAGAGCAGTTGATTCAGCTGCTTCTTAACTGATTTCTCATCTCAGTTGGCACAAGGTGGCTACACCAGTATAAGGTCAGTTCAGCAAGGACTGCTGCTTCCTTACTAAGCAGAGCAAGCACAGCATTGAGTTAGGCTTCCATGGCACCTGCTTATGGAGCATGACTTCAACACTATGTATAAGGGACAACCTAAGAAGGAATGATTTAGGGAGCTCAGTAGGTTTAGCTTAGAAAAGAATGAGAAGTGATATGATACAGATATCTTGCAGTATCTGAAGAGATGTCTTGTTAAACACGGAATGAGCTTGTTTTCTGCTGTTCAAGACACTAGAACATGAACCAATAGGTTCAAATTACAAGAAAGGTGATTCCGCCAAAACGTTAGGAAGATAGTAAGCTATTTGACAATGGAATAGACTGCCTTGGAGTGATGGGCTCTTCTTCTTTGGAAATCTTTAAACAGAGGTTGGATAGGCAACTTTTTTGAGTACTTTAGTTATGTAATCCTGCAGGGCAAACAGTTAAACTAAACAGTCCCTTCCAACTCATCTGTGTGCAAGTGTAGGTTTTGACTGCAAAGCTACACAGTTTCTCAACGTCTTGTGCAGTTCTCAAAACCTGTGTAATTTATGTTGTGTGAAGAACAACAACGAAAGTCCCATAGTTTGCAACAGTGAGGATGTGTCTCAGCAATGACTTCACAATTTTTACAATTTGAGCTTCTGAAGTAGAATTGATGAGTGAGATGCTGTTGTCTTTGCAGACCAGACCATCTTGCCATCAGATTCATCACATGTGCTACATTATTGGAGCATCATATATGGCAATAGGATAAGTTTGAGAAGTCTTGATTTTCATTCAGAATCTTTGCACACTCATTCAGGTAGTCTGACAGGGATAGCAAAAGCGGGAATGCTTTGATACATACAGACAAGACAGATGGTGACATGCCTTCTACAACCTCCTTGGGCAATGGTCCATTATCACAAAGCCAATGCTTAATATTTCCATGTTGCTGAGCATACCAGACAGAATTTTTTAATATCTGAATTTCAAATAATAACACTATAGAAAAATATGTGTCCACATTTCCCCCCCTTTCACCCCAACAACCTTTATAACTCATCCCCTTGTTGCATCAATGCATACACTTGGAACCATAGCAATCTAACAGTTGTGAGAGTAAACATGGAGCTGTACTGAACTGCGATATCTTACAAACAGACACCTGCAGTATGATACTCTTTATGCTAGTTTGGACTATGCAAGTGCATGAGCAAGTACTGGATCCTCATGCAGACATGTTCACTTTACAGCTTTGCATTTTGCCAGTCTGAATACATTGGTAATAGGAAGATGATAAGGTTCATGAGTGCCAGCTGACATTATGGCACATTCATAAAGGTGATGTAGGGCAACTTCCACTCATCTATTTTTTCCTGCTTGCTCCTTTGCAATTTTCAGCAACCTTCTTTTCATGTTTGCTGGATGTTTATCATTGAACCACCCCTTGTTAGAAAACAGGTCCTTTTCATTTGAGTGCTTAATAGATTCTATTAACCTTGATTTGCAGTCTGCAACATCCACTCTGCAACATCTGATATTTGTTGGTGATCTCCCTTCCAAGTGCCAACCAGGGCTGACCCTGCCTAGCTTCGAAGATCAGATGGGATCTTTAGGGTGATTTAGGCCTTTAGGGTGGTTAGGCCTTCTAGAGTCATAACACTGAATACCTGTCTGAAAATGTATTCTTGCTTTTTGCTTTCTTCTGCGCAACTCACCTTCTCAATCAATCGGAAGTCTCTTTCCCTCCCTCTTTCCCTGAGATCATTTGAAGAGTTCTGAGTCCTGTAAGTAGTAATCAAGATGCTGACTTGTCAAGAGGCACTTTGAAGAAACTGATTGTTCAAGTCCACCATCTCTAGGTCAGATTTGGAACACCTAAGCAAGCTACAATTTTGCATGCAGAAGCGAGGAAGAGGCATTGTTTTCTTAGACCTCGCTGGGGAGCTCCTGCACAAGCAGGCATTGAGTCCCTACTTCCAAGAAGTCATTGGCATAACAGGAGTTATCATGGAATCCCATTCCCAGTATCTAAAGATGGTACTGCAGGTTATATTTTAATAAAATAAAATTTTAATGATTTTTTTTTAAAAAAACACTGAGATGCAGATTCCCTTTAATATCAGGTATAAACAAGTGGATTTTCATAGTTTTGGAGCTGTGCTGGAGAGACTGGCACACAGACACAGATGCGTACATGCACACACATAGTTTTATTACTATAGATGACTGATTGATTGATTGATATTGTACTTTTCGTGTAAAAATGGGGCCCAAAGCAGCTCACAGTAACACTAACTTTCAGTTAAAAGACAAAGCAAGCTCAGATACTAAAACATACAAATTTAAAAACACAATGTAAAATTATTCAAAAAATCAATAAAGAAAATATAGTATGCATTCCACAGAAAGTATCAGAGCCAGGAACAGCCACCAAGAACTCTACTCTCATAATTCCTTGTCCTTGTGTGGATCACGGGACCAAAGGATGAACCTTCCTGGAATTCTTAGAATGTAGGCAAACTTTAATGGGATAACATGCCTCCAAGTAATCAGATTGCTTGTGTACAAGCCTTATAGGGGTTTATAAGTCATAAATAGAGTTTTGAACTATGTCTAGAAACACATTGGTAGCCTTAAACAGATGCTGTAGAAGAACAAAACAAACAAATTCCTGTAACAAGCTCAGGTTAACAGTTTGAATGCATTGTGGATGCGATGCTTCTATCAATTTGAGGGAAAATAAATGAATTAGAGGATTTATTGATAGGCAGTTTTCAAAATTAACTGGACTACCTTTTGTGAAATGGATTTTCAGTCAAGAACAGAAGACTGGGATCAAAGAATAATTTTGTGTTTTGGTGATCAGATGCCAACTTTGCCTTGTAACCAGTTTCTTGACTATATTTTGCCCTCTGTGAAATGGGTATTTGGTTTGGAACAGGAAAATGAAGGTGCTGAATATTTCAGGAAATTATCAAAGCTTTCGTCTTTGATTTCACATAAGTACCTGGTACCCTCTCCTGACTACCTACTCAGAAAAGGGAAGTGGGGAGGGAATGTTTCCAGAGCCTGGTCTTCAGCCTCAATCTGGTCCATAGAACGATAAACAAAGTCTGTTTCTTGTCTGTGCCAATTTCCCCAAATATGTAGTCATAAGGTGTGTTTTTTTTTTTTTTTACTTTCTGTGCAGTTTCCCTACACACACATTTCATACTCTATTTTCCCCAACACTGTATGTAACTGTCCCTAATATGCACATTTTTGAATGCTGAGAATCTCACAACAAAGGACTTTCCGACAGTGCAGACCATGGTGATGCTATTAAGCTTGACACACTGTACATCAACCACAGCTGCATAGAATACAGCCTTCAAACAGAGTACATCAAGTCTAATAAATGAGGAAAATATAGGTGCACACTTTTTTTTCGTGTGAGAATCTCACCCAGAAAAAGTGCTTCTTTGCCCTGAGAACTGGAGTGGAGGGTCTAGCTCTGAGATTCCTAGCAACTCTACTTGGTTCTGTGGATCCCTCAGAAACAAACATCTGGAGCCCAAGTAGCTCTTAGAGACCTAGGCTGTCTGGAAACGTGGCAATGTACACTGGGGGTCACAATCTGCTTCTCTTGCCAGACCCTAACTATATCTAAGAGGAGAGGTGATCTTGCCCATGGGCCGGATCTCCAATCCCTTATTTAATGGGAAAGTACTTGGATTCAATGTGCTGGGTCTTTGATTAAGTGGGAGTCTTTCTTTGAAGAACCCACAGAAGTGCAGGTTATAGTAGGAGGTGGCAATTTAGTGTAGAAATGAAAGCACTGCATGCATTTTTTTTATTTTAAACACTCATCTATCTCAGCCAATCACATTCTAAATATAGCAGCTTTTTAAAAATCTACAGAATTATATACACAAATAAAACACAGGCACACTTCTGTTAACAAAACCACTGACAAGAAGTTCCCTTAACAGTCTTTTTTACACTCAGCCAAGTCTACTTTTCCTCTTAGCCCTCAGCCTAACACAAAGTTTTTTTTTTTTCTTAGCAGCATCAGCATTAAGAAGATGGAGAAGAAGCACAGGAAAAACACAGAATTTTGGTGTTGCATTGCAGCAGCGTATCTGCAGGAAACACTGCAATGAAACTGGAGCTGGGAACAAATGGGATTCTACTCTAGCCAACAGTCTGTAGCTGTGAGTGCCTGCCTACAATAGGCAAAGTGAAGAGCAGCTGCCTCTAAAATTCCTTATTGAGCATGCATGAATAACAAAACAGAGAGAAAAAGGGAAAGTAGATAAACTTCTCTCACCAGGTCCCCCAGCATGTTAAAGAAGCACAAATCTATAAATTTGGTCATCAAAGTGAAAATCATAAGAAAAGTAGGGCCTGTTAAAAGAAAAGTCATCCCTGAATGCATTTTGAAGAAAGCTCTTAAATTGTCTGTAGAAAGTTCAAAATGTTGTTATTTATGCAAGACTTACCTAAACTGGTTGTTTCTTTTTTCACGTGCATATTAGAAGCAAAGAATGATAGAACTGGAAGTCCAACCCACTGCTCAGTGCAGAATTTCTAGCTAAGAACACTCCCAGAAGGTAGCTAACCAGCCTCTTTTGAATACATCCAGACACCAAAGACTCTCTAGGCAATTGGTTCCATTGCCAAACCAATCTCAAGAAATTTCTTCTAGTGTTCAATCAAAGCTTACCCTCCTGTAACTTAAAACCATTAGACCTAGTTCTACTCCGAGACAGCAAAGAACAAGCCTGCACTCTCTTTCTTGTGACAACCCTTGAAGTATTTAAAAAGTGCCAGATTTTTCTTACCGAGCATGTTCAGCCCAGCTTCTTCAACTTGTCTGCGTACGTTTTGTTTTCCTTCCCTCTTAGCATTCCCTCACCGCCCTTCTCTGAACCTACTCCAACTTGTCTATATCCTTCTTAAAATGGGCTGCCTAGAACTGAACACGGACCTCTCTATATGAGGCCTGACCAGCACAGAATATAGTGGGACTATTACTTTCCTTGATGTGGAAACTATGGTTTTATTAAAGCAGACTAAGTTACCATTTACCTTTATTGCCACAGCATCATACTGCTGGCTTCTGTTTAAATTACAATCAACAATAATCCCAAGGTCATTTTCACATGTAGTACTGCTGAGCCAAATATTCCCCTGTCCTGCACCCATGCATTTGTGTTTTCTGGCCTAAATGTAAAATTTTGGCTCTGTCTCTGTTGAATTTCATTTTATTAATTTCAGGCCAGTTTTATCACGCCAGTTTTCAATTCTGTTCCTATCTTCCAACATAAAAAATGAAGAGGAAGAAAAAAAAGGAAGGTAACAACACCTTTAAGACTAACTGGGTTTTATTTTTGCTTCTGCTTTCATGGATATAAACCTACTTCTTTGGATGCAGTGCAGAGTGGGTTTATAGCCGTGAAAGCTCAGGCAAGATTAAGAATCAGACAGTCTTAAAGGTACTGCTCATTCCTTTTTTCTCTCTCCTCTCCTTCCTCCTTCTTATGCTGCAAGAGACTAACAGCTATTTCTTTGAAAACAACCTTCCAACATGTTAGCTAGTCCTCCAAGTTTTGTATCATCCACAAACTTGACAAGGACTCCCTCTAACCCATCATCTAAGTCTCTGCCCCAGAACACAACTCCAGACTTCCATCCAGTTTGAAGCACAGACACTGAACATGATTTTCCAGTTACAGATCCATCTGACAGTGTCCCCATCTATTTCACATTTAATTATTGTGTATATCACACACTCTTCACCCCAGAAAACCCTATGAAAATTTTGTCTTAGGTTCATTGTAAGTCAGAAACAACTTGAAGGCACACAACATCATCAACAACAACAGCTTTCCCATTATCTTCTAAACTAGTGACACAATCAAAAAGGGTATAAGGGTAGTTTGGCAGGATTTGTTCTTGACAAACCCACGCCAGTTCCTACTAATCAATGTATTGTCATCAAGAACCTTGTAGGCTGTTCTAATATTTTTCCTGGTACTGAGGTCAGGCTAACTGGCCTATAATTCCCTGGAAGTTCTTTTTTTCCTTTTTTGTAGAGAGTAACAAATTTTACTTGTCTCCAGTCCTTTGGCAAGATTTCTCAAAAATAATGGCAAGTGGTTCAGAGAGTACGACAGAAAGTTCCTCCAGTATTCTGAGATGCAGTTCATCTAGGCCTGCAGATTTGAACTCATTTAGGTTGATTTGCAATCCAGATTCCTTGCCAAGATCTCTGCTTATATATGGAAGCACACAGTTCTCTTTAAGGGGAAAAAATGAAGCAAAATACATGGTGAGCAGTTCTGACTTTTCATTGTTGTCTGCTAGCATTTTACCATTCTTGCTTAGCAGTGGTCTGAATGTTTCTTTGGGTATTCTCTTGCTTCCAACAAAAAAACTCCTTTTTGTTGCCTTCTGCTTCCCTAGCCAGTCTCAGATCATTTAGGCTTTAGCTTTCTTTACACTGTTCCTTCAAACTTGGGCTACATATGTACACTTTTCCTTGGTGATTTGTCCTTCCTTCCATTCCTTATACATGCTATTCTTTCTTTTCACTTGCTGTTCAAATTTGCTGTGATGCCACAGTTGCTTTTTCAGATGTTTACCTGAAATCCAAGGTCTGTGTTTCCCTATATTCTTCTTTGGCTTGTCCTGCAATTATGAATTTTAGCATTCCACAGCCACTTCCTCCTAAAGCGCCAACTGCTTTGACTCCAGTGACCAACTCCTCCTTGTTGCATCAAGTCCAGGATTGCTGATCCCCTTGTCCCTTCCTCTACCTTTCAAAAGAGGAAATTGTCTGCAAGGCACATCAGAAATTTGTTGGAGAGGCTATGCTTAGCAAATCTAGTCTCCCAGCAGGTATCAGGAAATCTGAAGTCCCCCACAAGTGCTAGTTCTTGCTTCTTGGAGGTTTCTGAGATTTTTTCAGGAAAGCATAATTCACCCCGTCTTCTTGATATAGTGACCTGCAGGAAACTCTAACTACAAGTGTGGTTTTAGCTCCTTCTCCATTTATTTTTACTTTAATAATTTCTACTGGTTCACTCCTGTGGATTTCTGTACAAGTTGTCTTTGATACAGAACTTTATTTCCCCTCCTTTTCTGCCCCATCTATTTATTTTTTTTGAAGATGTTAAAGTGTTCAATTGTTATATTCCTATCATGGGAGCCATCCCATATCATCCCTCTGTTATACCGGTAAAATCATATTTACCTTCCTGCACTAGGACTTCAAGTTTATCTTGTTTGTTTCCCAAAATCTGTGCATTGGTGTGTAGACATCTGAAGTCCTGTTTGTTCTAACTTTTACTGTGGCTCCCACCCTCTCCTCCAGTTCTCCTTGAGAAATAGCATGCTTTGTGTTAGAGCTTGCCTTTGGATAGGCATTTGAGCTATCATCCCCTCCACATTTTAATTTAAAGCCTTCTTGATTTGGAAGTGCCATGCTTCTGCCAGAGACATTCCTCCCTGTCTTTGTGGGGTGCTGCCCATCTGCAGCCAGTAGTATCTTCCTGTCCTTGTGTGGTCCTCTATCTTTCATTTGTAGAATTGCTGAGAATGCCAACTGTTCCTCTAAATTCTACATTGTCCTGCCTAGGGCTTCATAGTCAAAGGTGATTTGCTCAAAGTATTTTTGTCAGTTTTGGATAAAAAGTTTGTTGAAACATGTATGAATTGCTCTTTTTTTTTTAATGTGCAGGAATCTATTCGTATTTGTTTCATTGTGGTAATTTTCAAAGAGATAGCTGTGTAAGGCCATTTCTGCCCTATACTGTTATAGTGCTGTTATTCCGCTTTCAACATCCTGTGGAATTCTGGGGTTTGTAGTTTACTGAGGCCAAAGAGCTCTCTGGATGAGAATTTTTAATGCACTCTCTAAACTGAAAACCCCAGGATTCCATAGGATGTTGAAAGTGGAATAATAGCACTATAACAGTGTAGGGCAGAAATAGCTTTAGTCTCTTGCAGCATAAAAAGAGGGAATGAAAAAGGAACGTGACAGAACTTTTAAGACTAACTGGTTTTTATTTTTGCAGTAGCGTATAGATCTAGCATTGCCTGGGATTTTATTTTCTCATAGGAAATACTTATTAGACAGATTTGACATCCCATATCTCTAATTCCCCAAACTGTCTTGCCCAGTACCTTTAACTTTTCCCCATATTCCCCAATCCAATCTGTATTCAGAGTTATTAACATGCAGAGGTTGGGTTTCTGAGGAAATACACTGCCCTCCTCCTTGCTGCTCAGCCTTGTCCCCATAGCAACCGGCCTACTAAAGACAGGCACATTGACTGAGGCCCAAGAGCTCTCCGGCTAAGAATTCTGAACGCCCCGCTCTGAATTGCAAACCCCAAGATTCCACAGAATCTTCACAGCCAATCATATGAGGTCTTCTCGTCTGACACAGCCAATCCTATGAGGTTTTCTGTCAAGCAGACAAACTTTGACTTTCATATATTAGACTAGTGTATATACTCAGCATTGCCCAGGATTTTATTTTCTCATAGTTAATACTTGTTAGAAAGATTTGAGATCATGTGTCTGTAATTCTCCAACTGCGTTGCCCGGGATTTTATTTTCTCATAGGTAACAGTTGTTAGAAATATCTTAGGAATTATCTTACCTTACTTTAGGAATTAGATGTGGCTGAAATACACAGATTTGAGATCCTGTGTCCTGAATTCCCTAAACTGCCTTGTCTAGCAACTGCAACTTTTCCCCATGTTCCCCAATCTAATCGGTATTCAGAGTTGTCAGCATACAGAGGTTTGGTTTCCGAGGGAATACACTGTCCTCCTTTTTCTTTCTGCTAGGCCTCATCTTGCTGCTAGGCCTCATCTCCATAGCAACTGGGCTGAGGCCCAAGAACTCTCTGGTTGAGAATTTTAAAGACTCCTCCCTCAACTGCCAACCCCAGGATTCCATAGAATCTTCACAGAGAGCCAATCATATGAGGTCTTTGCCTGCCTGACGCAGACACACGAACAGACTTTGACTTCTGTATATTAGCTTCGCACGCCATTTCTAAAGCGAGAGGGCCCTTTGAGCGTCATGTAAACGGGAGGAGCGGTCTGCATGATGCTCAAGGGCCTGACGCGGACTGCGCATGCATTTTTTATTTTCGGCTTAAAGCCGAAAATGCTGCACGGTCGCGCGTTGCTCCGAGGCCCCGCGCGCACTTACCTGCCCTGTGGAGCCTTGGGAGCCGGGCTGGTCGTGCTTCCTGCCCCAGCGCAGCCTACAGCTCCCAGGCTGCACTACAGAAGGAAGGGGCGGGGCAGGGGCGGGGTGTTTGCGTGACCAGCAAGCCAGCTGCGGCGAGGAAGCAGAAGGGATGCGAGCGCCTCGCGCAAGAGGCTGCTCATGCGAATGCTGCCCCCCACCTCCGCGAAAAGGTAAGGTGCGGAAAGGGCCTAAGTTTTCTAGACATAAACCCACATCTTCGGTTGCAGTACCAAGCAGTATCAAGACCTTGGGTATAAAACATATTTATAGAGCTGTGGGAATGGACTGGAATGCAATAATAATATCCAGAGTGCTGAACTGGAGACCAAGGTTCAAAGTCTGGATGCCAGCGTTCAAAGCCCCATTCAGCCATGGAAACCCACTGGGAGTCCCTTGGGCAAGTCACAGTTTCCTAGCTTCAGAGAAAGGCAAAGGCAAACCACTTCTGAACAAATCTTGCCAATAAAAGCTTATGAAGTCAGGAACGACTTGAAGACACACAACCACAAATTATTCATTTTGAAAATACACTTCCCTACCCCCCAGTTTCTTGTAAACCCCCTAGGTTTTATACAATTACTTTTGTTTCTTATGTATCTAGAGACAGTTACTGCTGTGCCAGTGTTCTGCAACTAAAAAATGGGATAAAAATGATAAAATGCACTATAGCATATACTGCTTATATTTATCTTACATATATATAAGCCACCAAGTACCCTGTGGTTTGTATTTATGAATAAATAAATAATAGTTTCACTACCTGTGTCCTCTGAAGCAATCTGCTGACATATACTTTCATTTCTAGTCCTGGCATAGTTCTTTATGACATAGACTTTATGAATAATATCAGCCCATGATGATCCCGCTGCACGTAGCTTTCAACTGCCAGACTCCTTCCCAGTCCCTAACTTGTTCATGCATATCTTTGACATGTTGGTGCATACGCTATTATCCCACCCTTGTGGAGATCTCACAAACGTGGTGGGTGTCATCCACGGAACTGCATACACCAAATTCATTCTGTATCTGTATCTCCCACAAAGGACATGGAAAGATTGTCACCAGAGTATTCATATAAAAGGGCATTAAAAAATACATAAATAGATACATGTCAAATAATGAGAGGAATAAGCAGGTGCATCTGTATGCTTGACAGAGTACACAATGTTGAGGTTTTGCTAATATCCAGGTATCTCTCTTTCATGGATCAGTTCACTGGCAAGAGCACACACCCTGCAAATACAATGTCTGAGGTTCCACCCCTGGCTGGGCGGGGGCACAGTATTTCCTATGAGAAAATTGAACTGAAGTCCACCTCGATCATTCTCTGCTAAGGAAAGCTTGACTACATTGTGGTTTTATGCTAAGGTAACCTCAAAAGATGTTCATGTATACCTCCACAGGGCACACAGGAGTGTTAGAAAGCATATGAATCAACTAAAAACACAGGACAATTCACTATTTTTCCTCTTCCTTGCTCCCTTCTCTTTAGTCACTACAGTTCAGTTTTATAGAGAAGCCATTTCTGTAGGGCCACTGTATATAGAAACCACTGTAGTTAGTTGGGCCATCAAGCAGATGGGTTTTAGAGTCCCTGTTTGCATGATGGCCAAATGTTAACAGCTATCCAGTGGCATGAAAGCATTAATTGTATTGTTGGATACCTTTTACATTTTTGCAGTTAGGAAAACTTATGAAGGCTGAGAAGCAACTAAGGGAGTGATTTTTTTCTCTGTTGCTAACCTATTAATACAGTTCTCATTGCGCACTTTGTTTGCTTCTGCACTACATAACCCTGGGAGGCTATCTTCCATTGGACTTGATGGGGTTAAACCTCAGCCCAGGGGATCATCTTATGTCCAGCAAAGAGAATTTGATTTGATTGCTAGCCAAGGGTAGTCTGAGTAGAATTTGTTTGGGGGCCCAGTTCTATCACTGACTGGGAGGAAGGCTGAACCCCATCAGAGGAAGAGCTGGAATGCTTCTTGGTACACATTATACCATTTACCATCAATAAAATGTATGCTATAATAGTAACATGTGTTAGTGGTCACCACCAAAAGTACCCCTTGAGAGACCTGGAACTATACACAGTCCTGGAACTACACTGCCCCCAACTGTAGAAAGAAGTCACAAAATTGTATTATTTGATATATTCAGCCTTATATTTCAGCTTTATTGTTTTCGTTGTGGTAAAAAGCTTTGCCTACTTTATGCAAATCAAAATGACAAGCTTATTTTCTGCAACCTGACACTCTTCTATTATGGAGAACAACTAATATACATTATCAGTTTTCAAGCTGAATTTTAATGCTTGGGGGGCTTGAAGAAATGTCATTGATTTAGAAATGTACAATTAAGTAAAAAACACCATGCCGTAATGTCTCATCATACTTTTTCTGTTTCTGATTTAAAATGCACAGTGGTACTCAAGGATACTTAAACATGATTTTGAAATGTCAGTAATGAATATCATCAATGTTTGATAACATGAATTTTCAATTACAGGAATGCTTAGCATTAATACAATACTTTTTCTGTGTTGAAAATGTCACACAAGAACATAAGTAAAACATAACTGAAAAACCCATGTTTTTCTAACCTAGTATCCATGTCCTATACTGATGAATTAAGCGTTTCTAGGAGACTACAAAGGAAGTATGTCATTTGTCCCCTCCTCCAAATAAACTGCAATGCTAAGAAACAGATTCACAACCCAGAAGTTCTATCTTACTTTCCTGGTTGATAGCTATGGGCAGATAGTTCCAAGAATATGTCTAACCATCTTCTAATGACCTGGGGAAGGCATCTAAGCCAATGGTTGTTGGCATAACTTTTTACACAAGAATTTACATTATCTTAGTTAGAATAATCCTGTATGATCACCATTCTAGAGGGGTGTCTATGAAGGGACAGTTCAGCTGAATACCAACTGGTAAGTTTACAGCAGAAACAAAAATCAAACTTAGCAAACTTTCTAGACTACAGTCATTATTTAAGCTAGAAAATAACTCTGCCTCTCAAACTGTTTAAAGATAACAAAAATGATCACAGAATCCCTTTTCAAAAAGTGCAACCAGCAAACTATATCAATATTCATGCATGTTATAATGGTTAATAATAGCATAATAGATGCAGTATACATACTGTAAGGAACACATTCATATTGCACTTCTAGGTACTTGTATGTCCCTGGACAAGGGTCAGGAAACACATCTGGGCCTGCTACCACTGCACACTGTGTCCGGTTGCTGCACCTGAATGATAAAGGAAAAGAAGCAAAGAGAAAACTGAAAAATCATTGCACATCATATTAGATTTTTAATCCAAATTTTCAAGTGAAGATTCAAAATAAATGATGGCCTGAATCCGAGTGGTTAGCCCCAACTAAAGTATATCCAATGAATTAACTGTTGAATGGTAAATAAACATGTGTTCAAATTCTATTGAGTCAATGGGTCTTCTGTAGCTGAGACTAACCATAGGATTTAGGTCAATACACACATTATACACAGACCAAGAGAGAGAAAAAGAGAGATCAAACGTTAGAGAATATGGGTTCTGACAAGCAAACAATTCTAAATTATTGGTAGGAAGCATTCTGCTTTTCACTTGGTTTCCAAAGGTTTTAAAATTTGACAAGAGTGTGTTAATAGAAGGTAAGATGCAGCATTTAATGCCACATCATTGACCCCAAATTATTCAGGCATAATATTGCCTGAGATGGACAGGTTGAACTACATTCTACCATGAATACTCTAAAATATTAATGAAATGATTATGACTCATACTTCCTTTAATCTGGAATGGGCTAGTTCTGTGCTAAGAGCCATACACTGACCAAATTTCAGACAGGTCCACTAAAAAATGGCTAAGAAACAGTATCAAGAATGTTCTTGCCTGACAAATGGCTGCTTTTCAGGAAGTTGGATCATTCCTCTCCTTGCCTTAAACAGATCAATCCATTTAAACAGATCAATCCATTTAAAGAAACGATACAGTCTGTTGACACAAATTTGTTGTGTCTTCATGAAATTGAAAACAAAAAGTGGCACCTTAAAGACTAGCGAGTTAAATTGTGGCAAAAGCTTTTGTGTCAATTTCTTCAGGTGTATAAAATGTTACTTCAGTTGGCACGCAGTTCA
This sequence comes from Ctenosaura bakeri, assembly GCA_948474755.1. NCBI lineage: Eukaryota > Metazoa > Chordata > Lepidosauria > Squamata > Iguanidae > Ctenosaura > Ctenosaura bakeri. The sequence continues at coordinate 99,243 of CAOLHI010000644.1, forward strand.
GAAGATCCAGAGTGGGTGAGGGTTTGTAATCACTAGAGTTAATTATTAGCTTCTAAAGTCACCATTTTAAATAAGGAAGGACAATCCTTGCTTTCTATTGTTATTGTCTGATTTGTTCTTAAGGGAAATCTCTTATACAACAAACACGGTTGTATGCATAGATGAGAAGGTTTGCAACTTCTGTACCAGAAACGAGGGCCACTTCCACACTAGGCTGTTATAGCGCCATGATTCCACTTTCAACTTCCTATGGAATCCTGGGGTTTGCAGTTTCAGGAGGGGCCAGCCAGCCCCTCCCGAAACTGCAAACCCCAGGATTCTATAGGAGGTTGAAAGTGGAATCATAGCGCTACAACAGCCTAGTGTGGAAGTGGCCTAGCATAATCATAGGGGTGGGTGACGGAGGAAAAAATCAAAATATTGTTGAAGAAGCAGAGACAACTTTGTAAAAACAGGGGTGGGGGGGTGAGGACCTTGCCAAAATGGACAAAGAGCCCTGTAAAAATCTGCATTAAAGCCATAGTTAAGTTAAATTTTCCATTTTGTTTTCCATTGCCTCCATGCTTCATATAATACAGTGAATCTTCTTCAAAGAAAGAAAGGAAAGGAAAGGAAAGGAAAGGAAAGGATTAAAAAAACCCTTTAGGGTTCTTTCATATCTGTCTAAAGATATTTTTAAAAACCCAAGAACTACAACAACACATAGCCCAGGTTTCTTACACATTTGCCCTGCTTGGAAGGAGCCCTTAGTTTAAGGAAAGAGGACAGAAGCTGATTGACCCAGTGAAAGAGTGGGTGCATAGCAGGGAGATTTTTTTTTTTTTTGGGTGAAATCTTGCTGGTGCATTACACTGGTGTAACTATGGCAAAGTAGGTGACAGCGACAGCAGGGAAAGGACTTTAGGTTCATTGGCTGTGAAGGAATTAAAGCACCAGAGAAGCAGGCTAATCAAAAGCTAGATGATTTTGTCTGTCCTCTCTTGATAACACGGAGCAACCCTGGAAAAAATAAAACTGCTAGCTTTGTGTAGCAATAAGATTCTAGCCCTTTTGTGTGGTGGTGTAATGGAGCCAGAATTTGCAGGATTGAAGTCTGTGGACCTGCCGACTCCACCTCCTTTGTCCCCCCCGCTTCCCTCTGGGTTTGGTTGCAGTCCTCATAGTAGCTGGAGGGAGCACTGCTTTTCCTTGCAAAAATTAGCTACATCTATTTTAGTCCTAAGTATTCAGGGTGAAAGCCAGTGTGCTGTATTGGTTTAAGTCTGGAGACTAAGGTTCAAACCCCCGCTTGGCCATGGGAACCCACTGAGTGGCTTTGGGCAAGTCACACTCTCTCAGCCTCAGAGGAAGGCAAAGGCAAATCCCCTTTGGACAAATTTGCCAAGGTTTCCATAAGTCAGAAATAACAAATTTAGGGGTGTCTTGGTCCTGAGTAGATGAAACCTATTACAAAGGACCTCTGTTGATGGAGATGAAAATTGCTTGATTATTTCAAAGTACATCATATAGAGCTGCTTGCATCTTTTGGGAGACTGCCATAGCAACCATTATGATGAGGGCCTCCACTTAAAAATTTACCATTCTGCCACTGGTTTAAATGAGCAAGACAGAAAAAGATGTTTACTACTTGTCGAATAAAGACTAAAGCTACATACTTTCAATGCTTTCTGACACAAACATCCATAACCACTTCGACTCTTCCCTCAGAGCAACTTTTTATCCATGAATAATAAATACAGAAATAATGGTTTCAGCCTAATTTCTCTGTCATGCACTATCAGCAAAAGTGATCATACATTTTCTATCTCTCTACAATCTATTAAAAATAAGTGTTATACTGAACACTTGCCAGTAAATTCCTGGTAGTAATTTATAGCACAACAAATATAACCATGGGGATACACTTTGCAACCATTTTGACAATACAGTATAAAAAGTATAAAAAAGACACTATAAGAACGCAAGACCTGCTTCCAATACTGTATGTCCCAGATTTAACTCATCAGTGACCTTAGGAAATATGTTAGAAACAGCTATAGCAATCAAACTGAATTCCACTAAAGTTGAAATAGGGTTAAACTTTATCTGCTTTAACAAGGATTAAATTTTAGTCTGGACAATAAATCAGTTAATTAATGAGTGACCTAAATCTTTTAATTTTACAAAAATTACTCCCAAGATACAGTGTTCCCTTTACGACACAGGTTAACTGGATAATCCAGGGTCCCAGAAAGGTTTCATGTTTCTGATGGAAGTATGGCAGTTTAGGAACTGTGATAATGCTTTCTCCATTTGTAAGAAAGGATGACGTGTAACAACTCAGGATGTACAGGAATGTGGCAGTTCAGATTCTGAGGCCAATCTTCCATTTCCTCTGATACATAAAATGATCACGAACCTTTATGTCTGCTTCTACCAAATGTATTGCAATTTGAACAAATGAGTAGATTGTTAGTTTCTGGATATTCATACATACTTCTGTGCATGCTAGTTTCTGCAAATGTTAGTCTTGATGTTTAAGAATAGGGAACCCATTCAAAGAACATTATGATACATATTTGACTTACATAAACAATTCCCAGGACTAAAGAAAGCTAAGATACTCTGTGGTTTTTCCGGATATAGGACACAAAAAGGTGTACAAGTTGGAAACTCAGTGCAAACGTAAGGACAGATTTTGCAGAATTTCAGAATTAATGTTGTTGTCTCTCTCCTTCCTTCCTTTCTTCCTTCCTTCCTTCCTTCCGACAGATGGTCTCAAGTGGCAGTAATCATACTAATATATAGGTTTCTGAAGGAGCTGTCAAGTGTATTCCATCAAAATAAAATCACTAGATATATAGATGACAAAGCAACAGGATAAACTCAGCAAGCTGGAAAAGCACCTTCTTTGATTGTTTTCCAAACATCAAATAATTAAAAATGATTATTTTTAAAAATCTTGCACCTGCATGGAATCTCCCAGGGATCTTAGGTAAGTCAACATCTCTCATTACCACTGTAGAAATAATAGTACAGGTAAATCTCGGTTAAGGAAGTAGAGATGTTCATTGGCATTGTTTCTTGAACAGAAAATTTGGTACCAAGAGGTAAAAATAACATGAAAAAAATTGGGGAAGGTTCCTGCATAGCCAAAAAAAAAGGCAGTTCAACATGTTTCAACAAAATTTTTATCTAAAACTAACAAAACTGGCTTGGAGGAGATCACTTTGGACTATGAAGCTCTGGGCAGGGAAGTGAAGAGAATTACTCATATTACTCATATTCAGAAAGATCTGTTAAGTGCAGCAAATAATGAAGCTTTACTAGTGAAGAAAAACAATAGATAGAGTGTCACTTTCATCTTTGTAGACCTTGAGCTGTTATGTGGATTAAAATAAAAACATTATAGTTCTTCCTTCAGAAGTCCCTTGTTTTGAAGCTTTAGCATAATAGTATATCTGTTTGTATGCAGAACATTAGTTAAAAGAAAGTGGCAATCTTCATATTGTGCTCTGTGAAATTCTTTGTTGAAGCCACCATTAGTGTTCTATGAAGACTAATATCTATGATTCCCTGCCTCCCTCCCTCTTTCTCGCCACTATATATACCTATAAAGTATTTTATTTTCTTCTGTAACAGTAATTTATAAGTGTTTACTCTGACTTCCAGAAGGCTTTTTGACAAAATTCAGCCCCAAAGAGATCTCAGTGAACTTAACAGTCATGAGCAGGAAAAAAATTCTTATGAATCAGAAACTGACTAAACAACAGAAAGAAAGAGCAGGAATAAAGAACAGATCTTGCAACAGAAGGATGTAAATGGTTTGGATCTGTATTGGCACCAGTGCTTTTTAACCTGATTATAAATCACCATGAGTTAGGGATGAGCAGCTACATGGCTGGGTTTGTGAAGGTGGGTTGAGATATCTTCCTGCTTGGATCAAGAGCTTCCAGTGCTGATGACATCAAAGTATAAAAGCCGGTTAGAACAAAACAGATTATGATAGATAATCCTGTGATTTACATACAGTTCAATCACTCACCAGGGGATGTTGTGAGATGGTTTATTTGGCCTAGAAATAAGCAGCAGTCTCCTTGTCCTGATTCTTCTAAAATGTTTTTTTTAAAAAACCAAGCAATATCCTTTGCAATTTTGTTTGCTTTCTGTGTCAGCGCCTATTAATCTGACTCAAATGAAATGCAAGGAGCTCAAAGAAATCAAGGCAGAAAATGAAACTAGCAAAAACATCATAAGAAACATCTTTCTTACTCTTGACATCTGTTTGACATCTGGTTCAGTTGATACCAGGATTGTGTGGTGCGACTGTTTTTAAATGTCTGTTCTTTTTTAGTTTGAACAAACATCTGCACAATGTTGTCCCAGTTTACATGCATAGGGCATGCTTTTTTGCTGTGTAAATGAACATCTAAAGGGTAGAAAAGACCAATGCCTCTTTCAATAAACCTGAAGGATGCAATCTGTCATGATGATAGCCTCTAGATTATGGCAACCCGCCTAGGGAAAACCTGTGCTTACATCCTCCACCGACTCCTCCCCCTCTACAGTAGATGCAAGGAGGAGACAGGAAGCTTTCCTTCCATGTTTTTATTCACATGCAGTTTAGCCTTATGCCTAAACCTGAACATAGTATTAGAGTTAACTATGATTTACAGTACTGAAGCAAGCACACCAAAAAAATGTGGTTTATGTTTGGTTTTGATGAACCACTGTCAAAATTATACACAGCTTAGATTTTAGCTGCAATGTTAAACTGCAGTTAGCTGAGCCTGGAAGCAAAAGTTTTCAATCACCTAAACAAGGTTTGCTTATACTTATTCATAAAATTATAAATCTTGACTTATTGTTACATCTGCAAATAACCGGGGTTCCCTTTTGGATGGTGCAGAAATGTTCATTAAATATAATGTATTTATATGCCCGACAAACACAAACACAGCTTTTTTCAATTGCTTCCACAGCCTTATGGTACAGGCAAAATCAACCAAGAATTTTTTTTAGCCTTTAAGATTAAAACAAAAACCCAAAAACCAACCAAACAAAAACCCTGCTCAAACTTACTTCCCAGTGACCTCTAGAGATCACTTAGACAAAGTGAAGAAAGCAAATCTCTTTCCCAAAGGTGTTGCTGCCTCACTGAAAAATATATTGTATCCTAAGACAGAGACATCCTAGATTCCTGCTAAGAGAATTTACATTTTACTGTCCTTTGTCTCAGTCCCCACATGACTGAGAGGGGAGCGGCCTCTGCCTGCATTAAGACAGAAACAACATCTGCTATGAAAGGTAGGCCTGTGAATCCAACATGTTCACCTTGTCTTTTCTTCTCTTTTTAAACATCTTTAGTGTCATGAAGAAGCCAGTGGAGCTTTGAAAGCTTTGCATGACATGTTTTATGCATTTTGGTTGATCAAGAAAGGTATCGCTCTTTTGTGGATTTTGAATTTTGCTTGGGTCTCAGTTTAGGCATCCTGGTTTGTAAGCAGGCTTCAAGCTCGGTTTGTTCTTTGACCTGTTTATTTGTCTGATTAGCAGCCCACGATATCCATAGCACTCTTTTTCAGCATCACATTTGACATGAATTGATTTTCTTCCTGTCAGCCTTTTTCACTGTCCAGCTTTCACAGCCATACATAGAAATTAGAAATACGGTGGCATGGACAAATGTAACTTTAGTATTAAATGGTACATCTTTACACTTGAGGATTTTGTCTAGTTACTTCATACCTGCCTTTCCAAGTCCTAGCCTTCTTCTGATTTCTTGAATGAAGCCTCCATTCTAATAAATGACTAAGCCAAGGCATGGAAAATCTTGAACTATTTCAATGTCTTCCTCATCTGTTTTAAAATTATGCAAATCATCTATGATCATTGTTTTTGTTTTCTTAACGTTCAATGGCAAACCTGCATTTGCACTTTCTGCCTTGACTTTCCTCCATAACTGTTCCAAGCATTTGCTATTTTCTGCAATTAGTATGGTGTCATCTTCATATCTTAAATTGTTGATATTCTCTCCTCCAATTTTCATGCCTCCTTCCTCTGAGCCTAATTCTGCTTTACATATATGTTAAGTATAAAAGTTAAACAAATAAGGTAATAAAATGCAGCCTTGCCTGACTTTCTTGCCAGTTGGAAACCATTCCATTTCTCCAAATTCTGTCCTGATTGTAGCCTCATATCCTGAGTACAGGTTACACATCAGGACAATCAAATGTGGGGGCACATCCAGTTCTTTAAGAGTGATCTGTATTTTTTCTAGATCTATATGATCAAAAGCTTTGCTATAATCTATAAAGCAGAGGATGATTCTTTTCTGAAATTCAACATACATATGTTTGCAATACTTTTAGTGCCTCTTCTTTTCCTGAACTCTGCTTGGACATCTGGCATTTCTTGTACATATAAGATAAAAATAATTGTTGTAGAATTGTCAGCATCACTTTCCTTTCATGAGAGAGTAATGCAATAGCCTTGAGGTTACTGCAATCCCTAGTGAACTATTTCTTGGGGACTGGAATGTATACAGTGGCCCCTCCACTTTCCTAAGGGTTCAGGGCACAGAATCTTTGCAAAAGTGGAAAAACTGTGGATAATTCCGCCCCTGCAATCTTCCTCCCATTCTCTTGCCTTTTCCACACTGGAGCCAGAGGCAAGAGAATGGGAGGGGGAGCTCCAGAGGTGAGAAGGAAGGTACGCATGTGTCTCCTCTCCATTACCTTGCCTTTTATCCAGGCACTGGCCTTCCTTCTCCATAGCTGGCAAAATGCGAGGGAATAGAAGGAAGCGAGTTGGGGGGGAAGGCAACCATGCACCTTGCAAATAATCAAATTTGGGAAGGTCAAACCCACAAATGTGGAAGGAGGACTGTATTGCACATTTCCAATCTGTGGGCCGTCGTTTTGTTTTCCATGCTTGTTGACAGATTTTAGCTAGAACTAGAGTAGATTCTGTCTCTGTAGCTAGATGTAGCTATATTGCTATGGCATCTAGTCCAGGTGATTTATTTTTCCCAAGTACTTTTGATGCAGCTTCCACTTCACTTTCCAAAATTGTGGATGCATCTTCAAATGGTTCTCCCTTGAACTAATCTGTCAATCTTTTATCTCTTTTATACAGTTTATCAGTGTATTGCTTCCATCGTTTTTTTCATTTGTTTGTTTATTTTGTTTCTACTTGGTCATGCAATATGCTCCCCTATTGATCGTAGAGCATTCCCACTCTTGGTTTGAATTTCCCATTGATTTTTCATATCCTGTGGATGAAGTATCTTGTTCTTCATTTCTTGTCATCTCCTACTTTTCTGCACTGATTACTACAGAAGTTCTCTTTATTCCTGCACACAAATTGTTGAACAGTTGCATTCAGGGTTCTGACACTATTTCAGTTTCATCTGGCATCCATGGAGGCTTTCTTTCTTTTTTGCTGCAGATAATGTCTTTTTGCATTGTTCTTTGACAGTGTCCTTGGCTTCAGTCCAGAGTTCTTCTGGCCCCCCAGTCAATTAGGCTTAATAGTGCAAATCTATTTTTTTTACATTATATTCTACAGGGATGTTATTCAGGTTGTTTTTTGGCATGATGGTTGGTTTAATGTTCGTCTTTAGCTTTACTCTAACTTTTGCTATTAGCAGTTCATGGTCTGTACCACAATCTGCTCCTGGTCTGTGTATTTATGTGTATTTAAAAACTCATTCATGTCCCATTACTGTCCACTTTAGCTTGCTCACCCCAAGCATTACAATGTTTACATGTTCCATTTCTTGTTTCACTATGTCTAGCTTCTCCAATTCATGCTTCTCATATTCTATGTTCCTGTAATGTTCCTCACATTCCATGTTCCTATATTGTGTGGCTTTGGACTTCCCTTTCACCTCTGAATTCATCAACAACTAAACGTTCTATTGGCTTCAGCCTAGTTGCATCATCAACGACAGTGGTACTTGTAGCTGTCCTCTGGTCTTCCCCAGTTGCTCATTGAGCGTCTTCCAATTTGGGAGTCTCATCTTCTGGCATCATCTCTTGTTTTGTTCTGGATCGTCTCATCATAGGGTTTTGTGGTAACAGGTATTCAAAAGGGGTTTACCATACCTCCTTCTGTTAGTACTAACAAGCGTTAGCTAATGTGCCACAGACATTGTCTCTGAGAGATCCTTTGAGAGTGCCACCCCCCCGACACACCGCTGCTCCCCAATAGCTGTCTGGCATATTTAATCTGCCTCCTCTGTAATAGCCTGTCTGACATGGGAGACCCTACTAGAAGCATTGCTACTATTGGCATAGCGTCTTGCCTCACACAAACCTACCACAGCAGAAAGGGAGTACCATGGTGAGGGAAAGGAACTACTCAAATATAATACCTGATAAGTAATATTTAGAAGTAGAAAGTGTTATTTTTCATGATAATGAAAAATGGCAGCATTGTGTGCTTTTTAAGACCATTCATACACTTTGATCATTTCCGCACTACACTGTTATAGTGCTATTAGTCCGCTTTCAACCTCCTATGGAATCCTGGGATTTGCAGTTTAGGGAGGGGCCTTTAGAATTCTCAGCCAGAGAGCAATTTGGCCGCAGGAAACTACAAATCCCAGAATTCCACAGGATGTTGAAAGTGGAATAACAGCACTATAACAATGTAGTGTGGAAAGGATTTTTTTCTAAGTGGTGGTATATGCACGTATTAATCAGAGAGAGAGAGAGAGAGAGAACTGGCAGGTGCGCAAAACACAAATTTCTGTTTGGACCCTCATCTGGCTTTGGAAAATGGACCATTTCTGCTTAGATAGATTCAATGCCATTCGACTTTGACTCTGGCCCCAAATGCAACTCAAGATTTGGAAAATCAAAGGTGGAGGCCTTCTATTGATTGTAATTGGAAATTAAGAAATGATTGAAGTTTTTTAATCTTTCCAGAATGGAAAATATTCCCCTTCTCTCCCTTGTTTATTTAATTTGATTTCATTTTGGTGTGGAGAGGAATAAGCTTGTCAGCATTCTACGTAGGACAAGCAGGACAATACAAGAGAATGAAAGAACCAAAATTTGAAACTAGAAACAGTAATACACTAAAGTCAGTATCAGAACACTTCAGTATCTCAGGGCATTCAGTCACAGACCTAATTTGGAAGTAAGACAGCTGAACGGAGATACATTCTCAAATTTCAGTATATTATCAGATGTTTGAACAGTGATAATGGATAGGATAAATATATATTAATAGGCTAGTTAACAGGGATAAATATATATACTTCAAGATAAGACTTTATCTTAAAACCAACTTTCCTGAGAGTAGAATGTACTGCTTTCACACTTCACAGATAATGAATGTCCTAACAGCCAGCAAACCTGTATGTTAGCCTACAAATGTCAGAATGTATAAGTTCAGCTCTTTGGAGGTTTGCGATCAGTGTGACAGTTGTCTTTTTCTGTATACCATTTCACTCCATTTCCTCCCCACAACTATGTAACTTGTGCATTTGACTGTCGTATTCTGTCAATATATAGGAAGAAGTCGATTACTTAAAAAAGAAGTCAGTCTTAACAATGCCTGACATTCATTACCACGTTTCTTTATCTATTTCTTACAATGAAACACACTAGCATAGCTGTCTCTTTGAAACCTGCTACACACGACAGAGATCGCAGGCAAGAAAGCAGTCATGTTCCCAAGGGATAGGTTTAGAATTTAAGGAATTAGGGTGTTTGTTATCATACTGATGTTCTCTTTTCTGCTGCTCCAGAGACTAGGGACCTTTCCAATGTCGTCCTATCCTGCCTGGCAAAGGGATGGAGAGGAGCGGGACCACGACAATGCTTCTGCATGACGTTGTTGCAATCCCACTCCTCTCCCATCCCCTGATGGCGCAATCATAGATTAAATCATTGATGGATTTTCCTTGTCAATGACATGCGATCACGTCACCATCTTGCACTTACCTGTCCTGTGGAAGGGCAGTAAGTGCAACGGCAGCACTTCTTGCCCCAGTGCAGCCTGGAAAAGTACCCAGCTGCACAGAGGAAAGAAGTGGTGTGTTGAGGGGACTGATCTCGTTGTGCCCCCTTCCTGGTGAACTGCTGCCAGGATCGTCATGGGAGCATGACGGGACAAGGCAGGGTGCAGAAAGGGCCTAGGACATGAACCAATGGATTCAAATTTGAAGAAAAGAGGTTCCACCTAAACATTAGGAAGAACTTTTCAACATGGAAGCACTGCCTTGGAAGGAGACAGACTCTCCACCTCTGGAGGTCTTTAAACAGAAGATGGATTACCATCTCTCCTGCAGATCCTGCACTGAGCAGGGGGTTGGACACAATGGCCCACGAGGTCCTTTCCAACTCTACGATTCTCTAGGCTGCTTTAGATGTATATTTCTACATGCCAGGGGGAGTTAGTCCTACAGTTCTTCCCAGTTCTATGATTCTGTGTTTTGCCCTTGTACTAGATGGGTGACAGAGTCACACTGTCAGGTGAGTGCTGAATTAGTAGGTTAGTATTGTTGTGGTTGTGGTTGTTGTTGTTGTTGTTATTAAGCAGCACCCTTGCTAGAAGCAAGGCCCCTTGATAGTTAGTAGGAGCTCCGTACTACATGGCAGACAGGGTAAGATTTCTGGGGAGTGGCTTTGCCTTGGAACTGAGAATATTGTGTTTTGTGTCTGCCAAGAGCTCTGCACTTCCTATCTGCTGAGGGGAGCTAAAGTGGCTCAGGCTGAGTGAATGCTGCTGGTGCCTAAAGAGCACAGGCCAATTCCAATTACAGGCAGAGGTTCAAATCAGAAACAACAAAACAGTCCAGCTGAGCATCAAAGAAAGGGAGCAGCTGAAATGATTAACTAATGTTGAAATCAGAATTCCAGAAACACAGTGAAGTCAAGCAAGGAGTCCTGAAAAGGCCATATGAGGTGTTGTCAGCAGCAGAGAAGATCTGTCAGCAGAATTCTTACATAGCCGTAAATCAACACAGTTGGCCTCATTAACGTGCCATGGACTATAAAACCACCTCTTCCCTGTTTCTCAGGATTTACAACTCCAGTGTTTTCTCCCAGCTGGATCTGCATGGACCTTCCTGTTCAATCCTTTGTTTCCTACAGACGGGTTTTCCAAGTACAGCATGCCTCCTAGTTCTGCCTCCACTACCAGCTCCCTCTGCTTGCTAGCCTCCTCTTGGCTCCCACTTGGGCAGCAAGGGAAAGAGATTAGCAAGCAGAAGGAGCTCTCAGTAGAGGCAGAACTAGGAGGCAATACAGCAATAGTTCTTCACTGGTTTCTCCAGTTGGTGCAGAACAATGCATGCCTGGAATTTGCACGTCCTCCTGTAAGGACGCCTAATGGAAGTACCTTTTTCCCACTCAGAAATTTCATCAGCTGAGCCCACTGAGCAGCTAGTAAGGCTTTTCTGTAGACGAACCCTGTATCCACTCCCATCCCAGGGAGTGCCACTAGGGCTTCAGTGTCCACACCCATTACAGTTGGTGGGGAAGGAATTCTAAATACTTAATACTGAAGCATGCTGAACTATAAAAAAAATGGAGGTGATTCTCACTGCTCCTTTGCTATTAATTCTCTGACACAATTGTTCCATTTTGCACATCCAAATAAGAAAAGAGTTTCCATAAGAAAAAAAATGTTTTCATATGGGTATAGATGGGAATTGATTCAATCAAGAAAGCCACATTTTGCAAGACCTGAACAGGGCTTTTAATAAATGGATTTCTTGGATGTCCCTCACTCATAGCGTCATCAGCTGAAGCTCACTTGATGGTATATAACAAAACAACAAAATCAATCAATCAAACAAACAAACTGAGGGCAAACCAAAAACTGAAATGTGCCTGGCCAACATCCATTAAATTATCTTGGATGAGATCCTGTAGATACCAAAATAGAAGGGATGGGAGTTTTATTTAAAAATAAGATATTAAAGGCACAATTAGAAACAATAGGAGTCAGAAAGAAAAAGTGGGAGGAATCTAAGCTTTTGAATCAGCTGAGATTTAAAAGGGGCATGTATAAAAAATGGAAGGTGGGCCAGATCACCAAGCTGGAGTACATGTAAATAGCCAAAGCTTATAGTGAGGTCAAGAGATCTAAAGCTTAGGCCTTTTCCGCACTAGCCTGTTATAGTGTGATGATTCCACTTGCAACGTTCTATGGAATCCTAGGGTTTGAAGTTTTGGGAGGGGCCAGGCGGCCCCTCCCGAAACTGCAAACCCCAGGATTCTATAGGATGTTGCAAGTGGAATCATCGCGCTATAAGAGTGTAGTGTGGAAAAGGCCTCAGGCTTGAAAGAGAAGTCATAAAGGAAAAAAGGGTTATTTTTGCCTGTCTTATTAGCAAGAGGAAGAGCAAGAAATGGCACAGTGAGGGGATGTACTCCAAAACACGTGAAGAGTTTGTATAGGCTTTATTCCAACAATTTCATTTCCAGATTCTCTGAAAATCTAGTCCTGTTCAGAAACTGGCCAAGGTTATTGAACTCAGATTTTTCTGGGGGCAGATCATTTTGGTAAGGTTTTTCTATCTCATCTCCTGCAAAAGGTAGAAAAGCCTTGTGATTCTAACTCTTAGCAAGTATTTATCTGTCGATGAAGAGGGCATCACTGATGGCTCCCCAAACCACAGCATGCTCTCTTGGTACCTAGTTCTAATAACAAAGGGACAGGGTGACCTGCTGAATGTGTTGGACCTGGCTGTAATGAAAGCCGCGAAGCCTGAACCACAAGTAACAAGCAGACCTCAGCGTAGCTGCTGAAATCTGTCAGCACTAAAAATGCCATGCTAGAGACGACTTTTGTTAAGCAGCAACATGTCTGGCATACCAATAGGCCCTTCTTTTGTTTCATGTAGCTCAGCAGCTATATACCTTAGAACCAGGTATGCAAAATAAATAAACATATTTTGCTAGATATCTGTGAATAAAAAGGGATATTTTAAATTGCGTCTGCTGATTATGTATTCTATGTGAATATATCCGGCAAAGATAAAAAAAAGGAAATCGTACAAAACGTTGGAGAAATTCTAATCAGCAAGGTATATATGCCTATGTGTTGTTTGTGCCCTGTTGTGCTAAATTTCTGAAATATGCTATCTACAGAAATGGCTACGTTTGCATCAAATTATGCATGCCACACCTGTATAAGCACCGAGGAACAAAATGTAAAAATGACATCAAAAGAATTAATAACGTTTATGGAATTAATAGTGTTTATGCTGATGGCATCTTGCGGGGTAAAATCTAACAGTTGAGAAACCACAGAGCTTCCAAGATGGAATCTTTATATTCTATGGTAAATAACCACTGTAGAAAAAAGATAATTAATCAACTTTAATTAGCTAAAGGCAAGATTAAATTATCTGATTATGTGATTAATAAAAGCAGAAGTTTTATAAAACATGGCATGATGCTGTATAAAAATTACATACACAAACAACTTGGAATCCCATTAGTATATTGTACAGTAACGGATGGCCAGAATCCTGTGTAGTTCAACGTACCAAAATGGTTCCACAAGTGGACGTGGGCTACAGTTAGCTAGTCACCAACTTATTCCGGAACTGCTGCCTTCTTTTACAATCAAAGTATACTTACTTGTACTGGTGAAACCGAGAAAGGGACTTCTTTTGCAGATCCTAAAACCTAGACAGGCACATTTTGAACCTTGTGCAGATCCTAAAATCTGGACAGACACCATCTGTCAATAGATTTTAATCATGATCTTGCTGTGGTGGGGGAGAAAAAGTCCCTCCTTTTCTCTTTTTTCTTACTTACTCCTTCATCCTTTCCTTCTATATGTCACTGTTCTTGAATTCTGCCTAACCCCACTCCACTCCCTGTGCTGACCCTACACCAGATAATATCCAACAGGAGATAACTGTGCTGCTTCTGTTGCCTGATCCAGGCCCTTTCCGCACCTTAACTTTTTTCAGTGCTGGGGCGCAGGGATCGCGCGAGCAGCCTCCAGCGAGAGACTCTCGCATCCTGGCTGCTTCAGCTCCGCATGAGCTGCCTGCTCCTGAGCCGGTAGCGCGAGACTTCACCTCTTCCTTCCATAGTGCAACCTGGGAGTTTCCCAGGCAGCGCTGGGGTAGGAAGCGCAACTGCCATGGCTCCGGAGGCTCTGCACACACGGCAAGTGAGCGTGGGGCCCTGGAGCAATGCGCGATCGTGCACCATGTTCGGCTGAAAGCTGAAAATGAAAAAAGTGTTTGAGCGGTGCCTGCCAGACCCTGGAGCATCGTGTGATTGTGAGTGCATCGTGCAGATCACTCCTCACAATCGTGCAACACTCCAGGTGCCCTTTTGCATGGCAAATGTCATGCGGAAAGGGCCCCAGTCAGGTCTCAGTTGATAAAGTCAGGTCAATTACATTGTCCAGGCTCAACTACTGGACTCTAACTGTTTCACTGTGTAGCCATCACCCAGCCACTAAATAGTAATAACTGTAGGGAAGTCCATAGGGCATTTCAAATCTCCATGACTGTGGAAGAGATCAGAAGATAAAAATGAAAAAAAGAAATCATTGTGATAATTATCCATCCCAATGACCCAACTGCAGACACAGGTCGTTTCCGCAGCTTATCTTTGTCTGCTGGCATCTGGTGATGATGGCAGCAGCAGGTCTCTTGGGAGGGGAGTGCGATGGAGTGTTCCCTTCTGCACAGGCTGCCTCCGAGAACCAGGAAGTGCAATGGTCATGCCTCTTCCTGCTGCAGTGCTGAAATGGCCTTAGTGATGGCATGTCTGGTCTTACAAAATAGTCATCCCACTCATTGCATAGCACCTTTATTACCTTAATAGGTATAAAATTGTTATGAATTAAATGTTGTTCTGAACTTAAATGCTATTATTATGAAGTTTGGAAAGAGAAGAATGTATTGTGGAAATGGAGAGGAGATACAAAAGATATGTCTGAAAGCTACTCTAAATTTCCAAATCCTCCAACTACTAGTTCAAACAAGTGATGAGATGAGACCTAAATAGCAGCAATGCTTCTCAGATCTCAATCATATTTTAGTGGTTCACCCCTGGATGCCTTCATAATCAGGTATAGATCCATCTGAAGTACAAGGCCAAATATAATCTGTACTGGGCCCAGTATACCTTCTCTCCCCTAAACCTATATAAAAGAGAGTGGGGGAAGGGAGAGGTTCTAATGAGGGAATTTTGTTAGGCCTAGATGTGGCCATAAGCATTTGCAGCATTATTTAAAGCAACAGGTATATATCTAATGTGGGAGTGAGTGGGCACTTTTTTTTTATTTCTTTAACCTCCTGAGGTGTTCATTTTTGATAGTTTTTCATATTTTATATTTTATAAGGTTTTTCAGAGTATGTAAAAATTGTAAAATTACCATAAGCAGTATAAGCAGTGAAGTGAAGTTTTATGGAATTAATAAGTACAGATCACAACTTAGGAAATATATAATATTTTATGCATGCTTTTTTAAAATCAAGTCCTCTATCATTCGAAATCATGGATGTGATGTAGATGCTAAAATGCACTGGTGGTTTAATGCTTAATGTTATTTCATGGAATGCCACAGGAGTGCAAGATATAAACAAAAATGAGTGCTCTTTTAAGTTAAAACAATTTAAGGCTGGCATCGTGTTCCTACAAAAAACCCATTTGATGACAGAACCTTCAAAAAAATTGAGTTGGTGAGGTCTATGTTACAAATGCTTCTAGACACTGTAAAAGTGTGGCATTCCTAATCCACAAAATCCACAAACATGTTTCAATACATTGGGCAAACCTAAAATTGTTTATGTTATAATCCTCTACTTACATCTTGCAAATATGCTTTTTTTAAAAAAAAAAACTAAATGCATTGTTTAGGAGTTTGGGGGCTCATATCCTCCTAGAATTCCTGTGAAGAGGATGTAAATTTGAAAATGGACAGCTTGGCCTTTCAGACATATCTGTTATCTTGTATTAATTTTCAGACATATCCACTTAAAGTAAGTAATTCACCATGGTCATCCTTGGAATCTTCATATCTGGCACCTCTATTTAAACAGAAAGTACTTAGCTCTCATTTTATAAAAAAGGGGCGGTATTTGAGAACTGTGTGGCAAATATTGTTTTGTCAATTGCAGTTTGACCCACATGTTCATGTCACATTAACTTTAGTGGGGGGGGATCCCAATTTGAAAATTGGTAAAGAATCATTTATACAGAAGGTATGGCCCAATCATAGGGTCACTGCCTTAAATCAGATATTTGGTGTTGATGATGAGTTTTTGCCTTTTTTAGTTTTGTAGGAACACTTTATATTATCTTTATCAGCTAGATGTAGGAACAGTTTATATTATCTTTATCAGCTAGATGGCAATATCTACAACTCAAACATTTGATACAATCCAGATTTTCTCATGCAGGTTTAAGTGTATCTAGGATTCCCTTATCATTACAGACATTCAATGAGGCCAAGCAAGGATACAAGCAAAAATTTATATATATAAAGTTCTGTTATCTATAAATATATATGACATGGGAACTTTACAGCAAGAATGGAACAGAGCAAGAATGGAATAGAGAACTGGAATATTCAGTTGACTGGAATATTCAGTTCAATGGCCATTGGTCTTTAACATCTATAACCATAATGGCTATAGATCTCCAATTTCATCTTATGTAGCAGAAATTTCTCTTTTGGCTATATTGGTCACCACAACACCTATTCAAGAAAGTGCTTTTAGAATCAGCAAATTGTTGGAGATTTTATACCAATGATGCATTTTTAACATGTATTTTTTGGAGATGTCCCACAGTAACTACGTTTTGAGAGAAAGTAATCACACAAGTAAACTTGGGTGTTGGAATGTTCCTGATATTCTGTGATGTGCATGTTCTTTTAAATTATTTGCCTGTTTCTTGGAAATTAACAGATGGCCAATGCAACTGGCTTTTTTGCACCTTTCTGACTGCTAAAAGATTCTTTACTGGAAAAATCATTATTCTCCACATGTGATCCAATGTATAGAAGATCTAATAGCACTTGCAACATCTGAAAGAACAATGTATAGACAAAATTTACAAATAGATTTATAACTTTGCTCAGCCTTTACAGAGGCTTACAGCTAATGGGGTTATTTTCCCTCCTTTTGGGTTTTAGTTTTCCTGCTTTTGTAATACTGGAACATTATTATGTGTAACTGAAATTCATTTTAAATGTAAATAAAAAGTTATTTTAAAAAACCCTGAAGATGTTTAGAAGCATAAATTTCCTCCATCCTATTATTTCAGGTTGATGGCTGCATAGGTGACTCAGATACTGTATTGCTCATATGAATTAATTTAAGATAAGAATAATTATCTCTGTCAGCATGGTATTTGCTGGTGCCTTGTGCCACTCACTCCAGTCTCCATTTCCTCCTACTCCCTCTCTTACCTTACATCTTGCCCTGGCAGTAGCCCCTTCCTAATTCTAGCATTCTGCTTACTCTTCCTTCCCTTCTACTCTCTCCCTAGCCTCACTGCATGTGTCCTTCTGCTGTCTATGACTTACTTTCCGTTCTCTTGCACCTCAAAGGCATGGGTAGACTTCCTTCATGTAGAACAAATCAGTGCAGAAGAAATGCTTAAATATTTTGGATCATACAATGGCTAGAGATTTATGTATTTTTTAAAAATTGAAGCCTGCTATCCAAGATAGATGACGGTCCCAATAGGCACCAGGTAGCATGCCCATCATCCAGGTAAAATACAGCCAGTCTGAGAGGAAGGCAACCCTCCTCTCACTACTGCTGTGCAACCCTGGAAAAAGTGCAATCGCTAGCACAGTGCATGAGCACGACTGCAGACTGTGTGTACTCTCTCAACAGCTAACATTATTCCTTTTAGTAAATATGTCATGCATTTTAGATACAGCACTTTGACTGTGTGTGTGAAAGGGCCATGCGCATCACAGTCAAATATGGGGGGCACTGGCTGGCTGAAACCCCTCCCCTCTCACACACACTCAAATACACATACAGTGGTTTTTGTCTCCCACTGAAGTTGTAATCTGTGGCCATTTCTGCACTACTGTTATAGTGCTATTCCATTTTCAACATCCTGTGGAATCCTGGGGTTTGCAGTTTAGGGAAGGGCCTTTCCCTTCCCTAAACCTCAAACCCCAGGGTTCCATAGGATGTTAAAAGTGGAATAATAGCACTATAACAGTCTAGTGTGGAAATGGCCTTTGTTTTTTAAAAAATAGGCCAGAGCAGGCAAACATTCTATGGTGAGATACTACAAAAAGCCCCTCTGAAACCTACTGCTGTCATGACTCCTACTGCCATAAGCAAACTTTCCGCCACTGTTGTTTCTCTGCATGATTGCCATTTTCTACTGCCACCACCCCTCTCTTAAAAAAACCTTACATTTCAAATTAGAAATGTAATGTGTGGTTCCCAAAAGAATTACACGTCTAGAATCCACACAGTTCCACTGCACAATAAAGCCCCTGCTCACGCACCATAAATAGACAACAGATTATTGTTTTGTGGTAATGGCAATGAGGACAAGTGTGTGGCATAAGAATGGCTGGGTGGAAGGTTGAATATATAGCCCAGCCTGTTTTAGGCTGATAATATAAAGCATCCCATACTAAAAACTACCACACAAACAAAAGGACTGTGCTTGAGACTGCACCTGTGGAATGTTCATACTGTCACAACCTTTATTACTGTAGTATTTTATTAGAGAAGATTTTTTAAAAAGTACTTCTGGAAGATGGAAAACAAAAAGACCATTCAACACTCCTGGGCTTACTGAGCATCAGTGTTGATCAATTAGGTTCAATATCTAACTATTATATCTGCAGTCTCTGGAAAAAAAATACTATTTAGCTTTCAAAAACCAGCATTTGTGTTTAACACTTGAAAATTAGCTATGGAGACGTAAAAGCGGGAAAATTATTTCATGTTGACCTATATTAGACCTGTATGGATAAGTGAGAATGTCATTCACTTTGGTATCTGATAAGAACATCCTACATCTGGAGGTTTCTTCATAAATTTGTAGGAAAGAATTTGAGATCGAAATCTGAATGTGTAAGAAAGCATGTCTTAAATATTCACGCATATAAACAGGAGACTTTCAGTAATTAATTCTTCAAAGGCTGAGTTTGAATCCTTGTAGGTTCAGCCGTTTTTATTGTTTGTGGCCATTTCCGCACTGTACCTCCTTCCATTGTCCTCCAGTCGTGGTCCTGGCACTGCCTTTGCTGGGAAAAGAGCACAATGCGAATGCTCCCCTCCACACACAGCCGGCTACCTACACAAGGGAGTGCATGCAATACGCTTCTTCCTTCCACACCATAGCCAGCCTCTTTCCTGTGCTGCGCTGTGAGAGGAAGCATGTGATTGCACTTCCGGCCCTTCTACATGGCTAACAGTGACAGGAGCATTGTGTTATTGCAGACATTTAGTGGATTTTACTTGTTAAGCAAACACCCCGTG
The DNA here is from genome assembly GCA_948474755.1 of Ctenosaura bakeri. Taxonomy (NCBI): domain Eukaryota; kingdom Metazoa; phylum Chordata; class Lepidosauria; order Squamata; family Iguanidae; genus Ctenosaura; species Ctenosaura bakeri. The sequence goes on from CAOLHI010000644.1 coordinate 118,684, forward strand.
GTTGTGATGGGTGGGGGCGAGTTGGCAATGGGACTGCGACATCGTGTGAGAACATGACTCACAGACTGCTGCCAATGCATCCCCATCATGTGACAGCAACACCATGCAGAAATGGCCTGTAATTACTGCTGGTAGTTTGCGGTTACTCATGCCACCTCTTTTTTCTGAGAGGTTCCTCATCTTCAACAGTTATGGGAGCAAGCAGAGACAACATGATCCTCTCCGTACAGGAAATACTTGTACCTGGTGAATTTTGCCAGTGTAAATGTTTGAGATTCTTCTCCTCCTCCTTCAAAACTTACCAACTTGCACAGATTTCCTCATAAATTCAATGGAAACAATTTTTAAAAGTAAAAAAAAAAAAGATGGAACCAAATGTGGAAAAATAAAACTATCCCTCTTTAGGCCACTTTATTGCATGTGAAGATTCAGCTAACGTGTATTACAATACATCTATAAAGTGCCTTTGGACAACTGTCTAGAATTTGATACTGGTCATAGGCAACGTTAGTTACACCAGCATTTGGTATTGTCATATGGATGTCATACTGATGTAACTTTTTGGCTATTCCAATTACATGTTGTTTCAGCATCTCCAAGAGTTCTGAAATTATTTTTGTTTCCAATTAGTGTTTTTGTTTTTCAACTTTCCACCATTTAAATTTTCCAAAATACAGTTGGCCTTCCACTTTTGCAGGTCCAGCATTCACAGATTTGATTATTTATGGGCTTTTTTTTTTTTACTTTTTTCATGTATTTATTAAAAAATTCTCACCCTATTTGCTCTACCACAGGAAAAATATGTTCTCTCTAAGAATATCTAGGTTCTCCAGAGTGATTCTATGGTCGACTGACACCAGAATCAGACCATAGAGTCCTTCTGGATGACCTATACATTCCTAGAGAAGTGTTCTCTGTTTTTTTAAAAAGTATGATTTTTATATTTATTCTGTTTCCCCCCAACTTTTGCAGGAGTCTTGTGCCCCTGACTGATGCAACAATGGAGGGCTCACTCTACTGCCATTTAAAGGAAAAAAAAAATACCAAGTTGAGTTTTCAATTTGAGTTTATCAAGTTGAATTTTCCATATTAGTTTTCTACTTTTTAAAAAAAAATTCTTTGATTTATCAATTTTATTCAAGTTTTCTTATAACTATTGTTGGCATACTGAATAGTTTATATTCTGAAAGGCAATTGTTGAAATTCTTATTACTGAACAGTTGACATCTTCAATCATTTGTTTCATTCTTCTTTTGGTGCAAATTTTATGTCTGGTAGAGTTGATGGGGAGGTATCTATTGCTATTCCTTCATTTTCTAAATTTCTAGTACTAACTTGGTTTTCAGTATATATCCTTGTTTAGGTTAGTAGTTTACACTGAGTCACCTTTGGTCTTACCACTTCATCTTCTGCTGTATCCATTTTCTTTTCCAGCTCATCAAGTTCTTTACTTTAAAAAGTTTATTTTGTATAGTTTGTCATTCTTGATCCCATAATTGCTCTTCTGTTATGTTAGACCATGGGAACACTTCTTTCCAGATAGTATACATTCTTTTTCTATTATTATTATCTCAGGCTGATAGATTCATTTATTCCATCTCATTAGTAATACATTTTCTAGTACTGTTCATATCTTCTGTTCATATCTTCTGCAGCTTCACACCAACTTGCCCTGTTTGCTTGCTCAATGATATTGAGCACTGCAGACAAATTTTTATCTGACTTCCAGGAACTTTAACATCTGATGTTCACCCCAATCTAGAATGGGATTTTGTTTTTTTAAAAATAGTTATTTTGGTTTCTGCACCATATTTATTGTTTTTTTTTTTACATCTTTAATCTTGTTCCTCAGCAAAAGCCTTTGTGACTACAGAGATTTTACCATTAGTACTGCTACATAAACATGATCTCTTGCCTCGAGGGAGCATGCAATCCCACCATTGCAGAAAGGTAGTGTCAATAAGTGGGCCACATTTTGAAAAGAACTGTGGCATAAACCACACAACAAACATGCAACCTGGATGAAAATCACAGATGAAAGATATTGTATTGACAATAGAAACTACTGCAGGGCAAGCAAAGAAAGTCAAAGATTTTGCAGGCCCCAGAAAATGGAATTTGCTGCAAAATCAACCCACCCTTCACCAAAAGTTAGCACATTAGTTTAAATCCTTTCAGAAAACAACTGTTATGGAACATGGGATGACTACAGAAAGGACAGTAGTAATTATAAAAGATGAAAGAAAAGGAGTTACTCCAGCAAAATACCATGCAGTTATCTGTTTGTCAACAATTTTGATGTTATTAGCAAGAATAACAGCTAAATCAGCCCAGTCTTGTTTAATTCAAAATTCTCTTTATGCAAAGGAACAGAAAGGCAATTGCCTCAATTCTCAAGGAACAAAAGATCAATTATTAATTGATAAATGATATTTAAAAAACCTGTAAAGATGAATGTGCACACAGTGAGTACTGACTACAAAAATGCATTTGATTTTTTACCATACACATGGATTGAAAAATCAGCAAAAACGTAACAAAATTCATAATTACAATGAAACCATGGATCACGATATTAACAGTACATGAGGAAGAACCTGGAAGACTTAACACGAAGCAAGGATTTTTTTAGGATGATCCCTTATCTCCTTTGTTATTTATTGTTCCTATCATACCCATTGCAGTAATACTAAAGAAAAGAAAGCAGAGATATGGCATATCAAAGCTAGTTGGAAGAATAAACCATTTATTCTATATGGAAAATTTAAAATTATATGGAAAATCACAAACAGAAACTAAACCCTTACAGAATATTGAAAGAAGATTTATTCTAGATATCTCAATGACTGTTGTTATTGTTGCTACTGTTGTTCTGTACCTTCAAGCCATTTCTGAATCATGGCAACCCTAAGGCTACCTTATCATAGCGTTTTCTTGGCAAGATTTATTCAGAGGTTGTTTGCCTTTGCTTTCCTCTGAGGCCAAGGGAGTGTGACTCGTCCAAGGTCACCCACTGGGGCTGAGTGAGGATTTGAATATTATCAATAGATAGGGATAAAAATGTTGAATCAGAAGGAAAATAAAGCTTCTTGGCAGAAGCCAGAACCGTTAAAACTCTTAACTGTGATGGAAATAACAAATACTTTGGTATATTACAAGCAGATAATATTCAATATAAGATAGTAGAAAAGATTACTAGTAACAAGGATTTTTTTTAAAAAAAAGGTAAGTCCAGAAACCAAAGCTTAACAGTACAAACCTACTGAACTCCTGAGCCACATTGAATCTGAATAACTGATGGTTCAAACCCCCAACCGGTTAACATCTGGTAGACTGTGAAACCATCACCAATACCATCCATCAATGCATTTTAAGCGGGGGAAAAATAACCAAACTCCTGCTTTGTGGATGCCCCCATGCCATGCTCATTACATACTATAAAATAAATTATTGGCTTCCACTAAACTATAGCTTATTGTACGAAAAGCCTCTGAAGCAGTAAATGAAATCACCATAGCTGAGTATTCTGATTCTACAAGTCATTCCAGAGTTTTGGCATGGCAATGGCAAAAATACCTTGGTTGTTGTTAATTGCCATAAAGATAACTTCAAATTATGACATCCCTATAAATGAAGAACTTCAAAATACCCTGTTATTAACAGCCCTGTTCAAGCTTTGCAAACTCATGGCTTCTGTGATTAAGGCTCCTTGCCTATAATACAGTTTTCCTCTTTTCTTACTGTCTCCAACTTCACTAAATGTCACCATCTTTTCTGATGACTTGTATCATCTCATGAAATGTCTGTAGCATGATGGCTTCAATTGAGTCATTTTGCTTCAAGGGAGAGCTGAGGTCTGATCGTTTAAACTGCTTGATTTGCATTCTCCCTTGAGAATGTCCCTGGCTTCTGTCCAAGGTTCTCCGGGCTCACGGTCAGATAGGCTTATTAGCACAAACTTATTATTTATATGGTCTTTAAATTCTACAGGGATGTTCTTCGTGTTTTATTTTGGCACAATGATTGGTTTAGTGTACTTCTACCAAGTTACAAGCTTGGTAAATAAGAGGAGTGCTATGGGTATAGTATGGCTATCAGGCGGTGTCCCTTTTTACAATTGTCTCTGCCTGAAGGATGTGTTTCCGACGAAGAAACTGTTGGCCTGACAATGGCCATTTCTGCACGACACTCTTATAGCGATGATTCCACTTTCAGCCTCCTATGGAATCCTGGGGTTTGCAGTTCCAGGAGGGGCCAGCTGGTATCTCTCGGAACTGCAAACCCCAGGATTCCATAGGAGGTTGAAAGTAGAATCATCATGCTATAAGAGTGTTGTGTGGAAATGCTGAATGTTTGATAAGTCCCTCTCCTGTTTCATTTTTTCATCCATGGCCAAACTGTATAACACTATTTCATTCTGCTCTGTTTCCTTCTTTTGTATTCCAATTGCCTATGACTCACAACATCAACATACTCTGTTCTGGTCTGTCATCAATCTCCTCCCAAACTCCAACCCAGGATCTTTCAATGGAGCATATGTGCAGATTATGGTTATATTTATGAGTTTTCCCTGAAGTCGTACTGATGTTATTTGGTCAGATTTTGCATTTATCCCCTAATGCTTTTGTTACATCTCTCCTCACTATTAATGATACTTAATTTCTTCTTAGATTTTCACTGCCTGAGTAAAACTCTGTGTAATTATCAAATTCAAAACATCTCATTTCTGCCCAGTTTAGCTCACTCAGTCCTAGGTGTTGCAATATTTTGCAATATTTATACATTCCAGCTCTTGTTTTCTAACATCTTGTTTCCCCTGAATCGTCCTTCCAAAAGTGCCTAGCTACATGAAACATCCTATTCTCTTGATGTAAAACAAAGATGCATTCTGTGCTGATTTGGGGTATGGATTTTTGAGGAAGATTCCCTATATTTGGAATTCCTGATGGCATTTCCTCTCAATTTGGCACTCGTAACACATTTTGATTTCCTGTTAACACATTTTGAAGGGGCAATTTCTTTCCCTTGCTGTATGTCCTGTCTCACTAGCCTATTACTTGCGAACATCATGAAAAATATATATAGGAGGGAATTTGGTAGACATTTTTTTACTAGGGAATTTTAGGAGGGCTTTGACAGATTCCGTAAATACCTGGAGAATTTAGCTGCCATGGGAAGGGCCCACGTCAGAAGCACCTCTGGCTTTGAGATTTGAGAGCTACAACTGAGACCTGTTGATTTGAGCTCTGGTGATCTCAGTAGGCATCAAATTTTAAGTGTCAACAACAGTCGCTTGAAGCATATAGTTCAAAAAAGTCTAACAAGGAGAAGATACTTTTCTGGTTGAATATTAAGTTTTTGAACAGAAAACACCTTTGTCAGCTTTGTTTGAACACTGCTTTTAAGAATAAGGAGGAGATACAGAACAAGCAAATGAAGTTTTCTGTGTGCTGCTTTGAAAAGGAAACAGTTCGTGGCAGCAGTGTGGCTTCCGTTGAGGAGAACACACAAAAATAAATAAATCTGCAAGTTTCAAGATGACACTGGGATTCTTTCCTATTATGCTAAGGACTGGAGAAGAGTGTCCAAGCTCTGACACCTGGGAACTCTAACCATGGGGTAAGACAATGGGATCATCTTAGGCATTAATAACTGATTACAGAACAGGAGGCAGAGAGTAGGAATAAATAGTTCTCACATGTAGAGAAGAGAGATTTGGGGTCCCTAATAGTCTGCATTGTGATTGGTACTTCAAACTATTTTTAAATGATTTGGCATTAGAGCAGAGCAGTGAGGAAGTCAGATCACCATTTGTTCCTACCAACTGTTAATGCCAGACTCCAAGAAAGATATTTCCAAATTGGGTGAAAGGGCATTAAATTGGCAAATAAAGATCAACAGACTGTATAGTGATACCCAGTGGGCAAAAATAAAGATATAATCCTGATTCCATCAATATACTAATGAGTTGAGATCTTTGATTTTGGTGGAAAGTTCAATAAAAAAATATCTATTCAGTGTGTGACAACTGTGAAAAAGATGAATTCCATGCTAGGAATCATGACAAAAGAGATTTTTTTAAAAAAACTTTTCAATATCATAAAGCTTTTAAGATTGTATTTACATATCTTCTCATTTCGAAAACTGTATTGTAGAAACCAGACAAGGTATATAAAAAGGATAACCAAATGATTGTGGTCTGGAGCAACTCTCCTATTAGTATGGGCTGCAAAATTTGGAATTTGCTCATCTGGACAAAGGTGGGTAAAATTTATATGTGGTATAGTTATGGGAGTGTATAAATCAGTTTATATCTCATCCTTATCAGTTTTATATATGTTTAGTCTGAAATCAGTTCTGATGAATACAAAATATATAAAATTACATTTATTCTTGTACATATTTATCTCTCTTTCTTGTTCACTTTATTTAGTTAAACAGCAAAGAATCCAATGGCACCTCCAAAACTAACAGGTTTCTTATAGCAAGTGCTTTTGCAGACTACAGTTTATGTCAAGAGGTGCATGGAGAGCTTTCCAGAGGTTGAGGCATATATACAGTGTGCATGGTTGAGAATGGGATGATGACAATGAGAACAGAACAAATTTAAGTGAAGGAGTATTGACTATCATAATTACTCTATTAAAGAAAGTCGTTCACAAAATGATAACATAAACATCCAGGCTCAGACCAAGCCAACAAATACACACCTTCCAAACACCTTGAATTGTTTGTCTCTGTCGGAAAACGTTAATATGAACCATGCATTTATTCCAATTAGCAATCCTAAAGTGCAGGAAAGATCATCCTTTATCAGAAATAGTTTGAATGCCTCCAAGAATATCCAGAATAGCCTAGGTTAGCAAGATTGTTGATTTTAATAATGCTGATACTAGTCTAAAAATGTACTAAAACAGGAAACATAAGTAGCATGATCAAACTTGAGTTACACATTACAGCAGTATAATTGATTTTTAAGAAGAGAGATTAAATTTATTTTATGTCTCACTAACAAGCAGTTAATTGCTTGGAGTGCAGAGTTGGTGTGATTCATGAAATCCCACACTTCCTCGGGTATGTTACAGAGTAGCTAATGCTAATATTGGACAGAGGTATTAAAAAAATAAAGTGGCAAAGCAGGGAGCGTAAAAAAAAATTAATAACCATATTTGGCAGCATTACTCATGTAGGTGTCCCTTTGGGGATGGGGAAGTAATGCCTTGTAAATGTGTGTGTTTGATTGTCTCTCTGTGTGTGAGAGATAGGTGGTAAGGGCAGGGAATATTAAAAAAGAGAAATAGTGATATAACACTTTCCTCAGACGTTGTATCTATTTGGAACTGTTTGTCAGACCTCATAGCATCTGTAAAGACCATCATTATCTAGGAACAAATGCATGGAAATGAGAACAAGCAGCAAAATAATGCCATGCTAGACTTTGATCTTGCTTCTGTCCTCCACCGTAATCCTCCCATGTCTCTGTCAGTTTCCTCTCTGCTCTTTGCTGATTGAGAGATCCAGCATTTAAACCATTTGTATTCTGAGTCTGTCTGGAACCTGCTTAATGCACTGGCTGCAGCAATATTTCCAGAAAACACACTCTCTTGCATGTCCTTGGATCTCCTACTGCTCCTGCCACTCATAAGATGTAGGGAAGAGAAAAGTAGCATAGATGGCACAGTAATTATCCAGTGTTTTCTTCCATGACTGATAATTTTCAGCAAACCTCATTTGAATGGCCTCTTTTGCTCACCTCTTGTCAAAGTCTGTCCTCTGTCTGTCTAGCTCCTTGCCATCTCTTTCTGTCAATATCCTCTTATCTCTGTGCTGACCTTCTGAAGTGCCAGGTCCCCAATTACTGCTGCTCTTCTACACTCTTTATCAAGGTTCACCACATCATTTTACAGAAATAGAAGACTTAGTAGAAAAGAGTTAGCATGTTCAGTTGACCATAATACACTAAAAAATGTAAGTGAATTCTATTGAAAGTGAGCTTTTTTTCCAAAAAAAATATTATGTTTGCATTACTACACTAAAAACTTTATCAAAATTAAAGCCAAAAAAATCCTATTTATGTTTTCGCTAGTCACCTCCCCCAGATCCTTTCAGCTTTGAAGACAAGAACAGCTGCATTAATTTTTGAAAATCCTACTTCTCAATCATGACACCAGAACATACTTTTTATCCTTCCACTATTAATCTCAGTACACAGACTTCTGCCTTTTTATGGTTTACCAACACAGAACCCACAGACAAATTCCATGATAAGAATGTCAAAATTCAGTTTCTTGGGACAGAGGAGGAGTGGAAGACAGGAGGTTTAAACAGATTCACTAGTAGGGAACACTCCCCTGACCAAGGCAGCCAGGACTTCTTGCTGCATGAGGCCATGAGAGACATGAAGGAAGAGCCTCTGCCACCACATCCCACACTTGGTGGCACTATGTCTCAGTTTTTCTTGGTTACGTGAGCAAGAATGCTCATAGCTAACACCAGTCCTGAGCTCTCCAGTCTCAGCCTGGAGAATATCTTGGCACAGATTTGCACAGGTAAGAACCCAAAACTGCTCATATTCACATGCCTCAAAGTGTTCTTCTCTCACTCTAGCTGGCAGTGCAGATGAGGCAGTGAAGATACATGGTGATCTGTGAAATGGCAGGAGGTGTGGATGTGTGCCAAGCACTATGCTTGGATTCCCACCAGTTCACAACCTCTTGCAAACTGGGTCAGTTACAGGGGAGTGATAACAACTTCATTTGGATTTCTAAGGATTTGCCCATGCAGATGAGTTACTTCATATAAGTGTGGATGGCTTTGTGTAGAAGAAAAGGTATGCAGTTATCACCCAAAGCATCACAAGGCATCACTGCAGATCTAAGGGATGAGATCACAGAATCAGATTCTCAATCACTGTCTGATTCTGAAGTCCATTCCGATCTCCAAGAAGACAGGGAGTAGGGTCAAGGTAGCTCTCCACTACTGGATGGATTTACTGGGATCAAATTTGCAACTGGTCTTGATGTAGGTGTAGAACTCTATTTGGTGGGAAATCACAGTTCCATGATAGAGGTGGTGGCATTTTGATGTGGTCAAGGTGCAGACCCTGGATAGGCCTCAGTGTAATTTGGGTGAGATATGGTGGCTGTGGGTTGTCCCCTAGTGTGGTGTATGAAAGACAGCCATCTGGTAAGGGAGGACTTGACATCCCAGTCACCTGTTGGCAGGTACTCCAGGGAGTTGAAAGGGGATAGCAATTATAAGGAGATGGCCATAGGGAAGGGCTTCATCATGGTAGGAGATGTGCTTGTTGTGTAAAAAATTTCAACTACACCCTTCCCCTCAAATGGCGGACGCGAGTGGCAGCTCGGAGTGAAGCTCCGTAATGGAGCAGGCTTGGGCTGCCTCCCGCTGGAATCCAGCCGCCTCTTTTGTCACCTGGAGGTGGCTAAAGACCCCCTCCCCGGTACAGGGGGTCCGGAAGCGGTCTGAAGGGGACCCCATAACTGGTGTGCAGCTCTGCTCTGCCCGGATGGGAGAGCAGCAGGCATCAGGGGGTTGAAGGACCTTGATGACGGATCCAGAGGGACGCTGCAGGAGCGGCACAAGCACCGCCGAACGAGTTTTTTAAAAGAAGCAACAATGAAATTACCAAAGAAAGAAAACTTTAACCTGTCTCACTCCCTGCTTCCGTGAAAATCACAGCGATTATGGCTTGCTACGGGGTGCAGGAGCGATGGGGGAAGGACCCGGAGAAGTAAAGCTAGCAGCGTGAGTTTTGGCTTTATGGCTGTAAGAACTCAGAGTTTCTTAAAGGGGCAGCTGACATTGAGGGAAAGAGATCGGGAAGACGTGGAGGAATGAGCTGTTTGTTCCTTTAAATTTCTGGACTTTAAATTTTTCTGACTTTTAAATATCTTAAATTGGCTTAATAAGACTATTTACAAAATTGGGCATTTAGAATTTGGACTGGGAAATGCAAATAAACAATGATGCGAGTTTTGAGCTTCAGGACCAGGACTGATAAATTTTGAAATTATGAAGACATGAGAGCACCCTCCTGCTTCTTCTTTTTTGATCCTTGATTGTTGTGAATATAAGAGTGAGTCGGTAATAAGACTTAGAATCGGAGGCTACAAAAGCGTATATCCCCCTGGAATAAGTGACTTTGCATATGGGAAAGCTACTACAAATGGAAAAGAACAGGATGAACTGCGGTCCCACTCATGGTGGCGAGGCATCTTGGAACTCTAAAGCGACAACAACTGATGTTGAAATATATTAAACATTTGAGATGAGTTCTGGGATGTGCTAAAAGTGTGTGGGGAAGTAAAGCAAAGTAGTTAACTTGGGTAAAAAAAAGGGGGGGGCTTTATAGTATGGAAACGTGTACTAGTTCAATGAGATATTTTAACAAGGAACAGTCTGAAAGAGAGTGGGGAGTCTATGTTGGGCATTTGTAATCCTACCCCGGATGGCAGGGAGGTTCGGAACTTAAAAATGACAATAAGAGTTCAGAAATAGATTTGTGAAGAGTTCTGGGCTATAGTCTTGCCGATTGGGTATGGAAAGAGGAAAGCATTAGAGAAAACAATTGGGTTTTCTTGTCTGTTGTTTGTGAGTTGTGCATGGACTTCCTGGATATTATGGCTACGGAACAGCGACAGAAGGTCAACGTTATGAAACAGACTCTCTCCCTGTTTGGCTATCTGGAAGTAAAGCGACGACGAGACGACGGGGAAAAAAAAATGCAAGTGAACTCTGGGTAGCTGGGTTGGGAAGGGAGGGAAAAGGAAAGGAATGATTTTTGGTGGTAGATGACATATACAGATGAATGTAAACTACTTAAGTAGCAAATAAGGGTAAAGGGGGTTATAGAATGGATATGTGTATTTGTTTAATAAGATATCTGAATGGTATGAAAGATGTTGGGGAGTCAGCTTTGGGTGTAACCCCACGTATGGAGGTGGGATGGCTCAGAGATTTCAAGCAACAATAAGAGTACATAGAAATATCTTGAGAACATTTTGAGGAGAGTTCTGGGCTAAAGTCTCATCTCTGGACGAGGGGCGGAGGTTTGTGGTCTGGGTTTGGATACTCTGGGAAGCTATGGATGTAGAGGGCGTGAATGGGAAGTGGGAGGGAACTCGTTTGCAGCTTTGCTTTCCCCCATTCCTGGGGGTGAACCGGCCTATACTCGCAAGCGACGATAAGCAACAAGGGAATAATGAATATGAGTTGGGCCGGGGAATCCCATAGGGGAGGGGGGAAAGAAGAAGAGGAGTTAAGAGGTGAGGTCCTGATTGAAATGAAAGAACAGATATTTTAAATAGTTCAATAGAATATATAAAAACCCATATTAATAAATTAGAATATGTTAAAGACAGGAAAAGTGAGCAAGAGGCAATAGTAAAACAGCTCAGAATGTTGGTAATATAGTATTATATTCTAAAGGTAAACAGGGAGGAAGAAGGAAGGCCAGAATCGGGTATTAACTGGGAATCTATCAGTGGACAGGACATATTAAGGAGTGATGTATGTCAAGTAGAAAACATGTATACATCAGGGAAAAGTGTGTGAGAAGCTAGCTCTAGCAGGGGAACAACAATGTAATGTGGTTCGGGAATGAGATCGTGTGGGCTTTGGGGGGCGGGGACTGAGACAGGATGGAAGAACATAAATATTTCATGTTAAGATTTGGTATAAAAATTTGTTTGTTTTATATTTGGAAACTAATAAAATTATTAAAAAAAAAAATTCAACTACAGACCCACAGCAGCATGATGGTAAGAGGAAGGCGGCACAGGTAGTGGAGTGTGGAGTCATGCTGCTAGTGTGAGGGACATCTCAATAGAGGGAGGACCAAGCATCCTGATCCCTTTGTTGAGGAGAATGATCCCAACACTCTCAGAGAGATAGGGTTGGTTGGTGTTTCCAAAGGAGGGGGATGCAGCTGGCATTGTAGGGACCATGGTGCTACATCTAGCTGTAGATGATGGATCTATATCACTCTCCAAGGAAGATTGTTTGCCTGGAAGCCTGGTCCTCAGAGATAGAGTATGTGTATGTTAAGCCATTTTCTTCTTTTTCTTTGCATGCTACTTAGAAGGTAAGGAGTGGCAGTGAGACTGTTCAGTGCCATGAGATACTTTGGAAGGCACAAGGTCAACACGGGCTGAACTTCCTGGTTCTATTGTCAGGTTCAGTGTTAAGGCTTGTGGTGGAACCCGTGTGGCCAAAACTGAAGGTGCCGGTTCTGCACAGGTCTTGAGGGTCTTTTTTGTGTTCCTTACTGTTCAGATGATTTTCCCTTAGAATGTGGGAAAATCTAATGGGCTCTTCAAGCAGTAAGTTCTAAGTCACGTGGTGTGGTTCCTGAGAGGCTGTTCAGTGAAAGCCTGCCAGTGCTGGCACTTCCCCATGATGTGGGACTCACACAGATCATCGGCAGTGAGAATAGCTGTCGATTATTGGTATCTTAGACCCACAGAGGTCACACTTCTTAAACAAGGCCCTAGATGCAATAAAGTACTTGGAGTAACACAGAGAAGACAATTAGAAGGTGAGAATGAAAACAGTGAAACTGAAGAGAGAGATAATTATGTGCAAGCACACACACACACACACACACACACACACAGAGCAATTCATTTAGAAGAACTGAAAGTAGAAGCATGAGGAAGTGAGGAGGCTTCTAACCTAGCTGCTAATACTGTGACATTTGAAAAGGAACTGAGAAAGGGAGCACAAATTAGTTTGGACATGAATGATGAGAGGGGACAGGGCTACCACTGAAAACCTCTCTGAGACCTCTGATAGTTTCTGAATCCAGCCTGCACAGATGCAAGAATGTCTCATTTCTATCAGTCACAGAGACCACAAAGAAGAGCCATTTGTTTTATAGTTTAATAAATCAAACTTATGGTGACCTCTGTTTCTATTGCAATTTTGCAGGTTAACTAAAACAGATCTAAACATTTTAGTGAATGTTTGCCTCAGGGTCTAGTAAACTCTAAGACATTAATGTATTTGCAGGATTTAATGTTAGTTACACCAGATGTTTGGATATATGTTTCTTTTTGAATATGGCCTAAATCCAATTTCTAGCTCCAGCTGGAAGAGACTTTCTCAATCAATGGAACTTAATATAAATGCTGATTACCACACAGCAATTGATTCCATGGACCTACTCTAGTTTAGGCTAGCAATTGGATTTAGATGAAAAAAATGTTCTATAAAGCAGAGGAAAAATTTGTCTAAAGTTACATTCACAATATATTTCTTTTCTTCTTTTGGTCTTAGTCCACATGGGGTTCAGATGTTTCTGCAGCCTTCTGAACTCTTCTAGATTTTATAAAGAAATATCTGGTTTCAATAATACGGATCCTTTTCTGTTTTTAGTTATCTTTAGAAAGAAGATGGAGGAGGATCTGCTGAAACCACCAACTTCGAAAGCCTCTTAATTGAATTGATCCTACTGGGACAGCTCTCAAATAAGTGGTCTGAGTCTTGTGACATGACCCTTGTAGCTCACCAATGCCAACGGATTAGCGAAAAGCAAGGCACAGTTTCTGCAAAAATACTAGACTTTAGATAGAGAATTAATTGGGAAATTTATAATTTCTTGGCTCTTTAGCACTATGGCACATTCAATTAACTAATAATTTAATTGATAACTTAACACTGGAGAAACATTTATGTTGATATTCCAACTGAAGTCAATCACTAGAGTTAAAAATCAATTTAATCAAGTTGCCTTTTGTTGTTAGCATATTTTCAATTTAATTTATAACTTAATTGATCTTAATTGTGAATTTACTCCTTTTTTCCCCAGGAAGACTAATTGTTTAGTCTCTGTAAGCTACAAAAGATACTGTGCATTAATTTGTTGTTCCAGCCACAATGCATTAGTTCCAATCTCTCTTTGATCACTGTACATGTATATTGCAGAAGTAATTTTGAATGACAAAACCCTGCTTTCTTGTGCAGGAATTTTCCAGTGTGTATTGGTCAAAGACCAATGCAAATACAGAAAGAGAAGGAAAATACAGAAATGAATTCCCTGAACTGAAATTTGCAACAGGTTGTGAATGCCTATACTGTACATTAAAAACGCTTTTCAGAAAAGCATCAGTGGGAGATTTCTAATGCCTATCTACTTCAGGACATTCATGGTTGGGGTGATAAACCAGATGAGAAGAATTTTAGAAGCACTCCTGATTTAGGTTCACAATGATAGGATAAGTACCCTATAGATGTGGTGTTCTATTTCTCTCTTTTGATACATTTTCAATTATTTGCAAATTCACAAGGACATTTTTTTTAATGAATCAGTGTCTCAATAGGGGCTGGGGGGGATGTACATGTAACTGCTGTAATTATATGGGATCACAACCCAAATAGATTGCTCTAATGATGGGTTTTTCTACATATGAAAGTATCAGTTTATGCAAACAGTACCTCTGTATTTTTACAACCCAGAGGTCTCTCCAAATGCTCCTGTATGATTCAGTCCTCACTAATATTTCCTAAAGCCCTAAGGATTTTGCTCTGGGATCTCAGGATCCCAGAGATCCAGAAATCCCAGAGAGATCTCTGGATCATCTCCATCTCTCTCTGTAGTTTTTATGTGTATGTTAGTCTCTCATGCAAGTGAGCAGTGTGGCACAGAGATCTTTTAAGTGCAGATGAATTGCTTGTTTCCTATGATAACATCCCTGGAAGTCTAATTGTATGCAGATGGGGCTGCATCGGCTTGGGAGACAGTCCACATTGAATCTCTCTGCTGAAAACACATCAGAGTCCCAAGTGTGGGAACGTTTGGCAAATGCTCCTGAACAAGACTGTTTTTGTCAAGTATACTCTAATAGCTATACAAACAGGATGAATAATATATAAACATCATGCTTATCAAAAGAAGATAAGAAAATACGGCAGTATGTAGCGAGCCTTTTCAGGATTCCACAAACTCCATTCCACTCCACAGCTGACCACCACCACCCCGCCACCCCGGCCACCTTTTTCAGGCCAACATTTTATGGCAACTGAACGTGCTCAGTCCTCATTGAGCAGTTTTGACCAGGGCTCCCCTGTCTGGTTTTGTGTTTTAAATGTATTTAGGAAATTCTGCAAACCATGGGGTTGTCTGGATCATGATGCCTACCTATTGCACTTGGATCATACTGTTTTGGCCACACAAAGACTAGCACTTAGAGAACAGAATCATTACCAGAATATAGAAGCAGCAGCCTGCAACAAAATGTTGCAGTGTATCCCCCAGGATGAAAGCATTACTTCAGTTTGGGGCTGAAAAAGCAACATGTACCATCCAAAACAGCATTCCTTGTCTTTTTCAAGTTAAGAGGTATCTTTTAAATTTGACCTTTTAAACTGTTTGAGTAGTTTTTGTTGTTCTTTTAATGTTTGTGATATCTTTACTCATTTTGTATTTTATAATAACAGTTTTGTCTAATTGTACACTACCTTGGTTTTATAGAAAGCCGGTATATAAATATAAATAAGTATATTTTTAAAAAGTTTTGCTTATTTTAATGTGCCGCTAATCTGTGAGCATCAGGTTTCAGCATGCAATTAAATGCTTGGCTTGCCTTGCCTTGGCTTGAGAGGAGATCTGGTGGGGGGGGATTTAAATGGCATCATCTTTTGCTTGTAATACTGTAATTACATTGCAAGGTTGTTATATTCATTGTTTGCAGGGATGGGACAAATCCAGAATTTTCCAAATCTGGATCCGAATCCACAAATCTCATGAATCTTGAAACTTTTGAATCCTTTTTTTAAAAAGAGTTTAAAAAGCAAGGGAAAGAAGGATAAGCTGGGGCAAGACACACTCTCTTAGTCTTAGCAAAAGCCTAGGCAAAGGCAAACCTCCCTCTGAAGAAATCTGGCCAGAACAATTGTCACAGTTTTGCCTCAGGATCTCCCCAGATGGAAACTGACATGAAGGCATGAAGGCCCTATCTACATGAAGGCCCTATCTACATGTGGATTAATCCCATGTTTTCCTGCCTGTGTAAACAGGGCCACATACTACAATAGAGAGATAATCCGGGTCAAAACTGGCTTTTCTTTGCATAGCTCCTTCTGGCATCCTGAGGTTTGTAGTCTGATGATACACCAGCACACTTTGGCAGAAAAGGCTGTGACACCTTGTCAAACTCCAAACCCCAGAATTGTGTCTGAAAGAGGTTTGCAAGGGAGTCATGCAAAGGAATGTTTCAGCTGTCCTTGAAATCTCAAGCCTGTTGCCTCCAGTCAAGTACTGAACTTAAATATGAAATCTTCAATTTAAATATCTTAGAATACAAGCCCAGATGTAATTTGTGAAATTGTTAGCAAAGGCCATTATTACTCCAAGGGAAAACCTAACCTACTTACCATCTTTCCTTGTATGTATGGTCTCCCAGGGTTTCAGGTGTCCCAATCTCCCTGGATTTCAGGCGTCCCGGTCTCCAACAATCTATTTAGTTGGTGGATTTGAAAGATTCGGTTTGCCTATTTTGGCACAGGGATTCGGATTTGGGAATCTCGAACCCTTACCCAGGATTCGAGGATTCGGTTGGCTCATCCCTAATTCTTTGTATATCCCTCTAACCTACAATAGATTTTTAACAGTGAAACCAATCTCTATTGCAGGTGTCCAATATCTCTAAACAACAGAAAATGTCCTTCATAATTACTTAGAACCTTCCACCCTAGGCCTCCAAACACAGAGAAATTACAAGTAAAATATACTTCTCAGGAGCGTCACAGACTCACAGACTTGCTGGCATGAGTGATTGAAAACAATCAAATATGCAGAAGGAATAATAAAAATACATTAATAGGGTGACTGAAAAGAACCATCCAAAAAGCAAGGTTTGGGAAAACAGAGATAAAAGGATGTTGGAGATAGCAAAACTGTTCTTCTTTTGCACAGAGACAGACTTGGACGTGCTAATTAACAGGCATCAGGACAGGTGTCCTAATTATCCCAATATTTTCCTTTTAAGGCAGGTCGTGTCTCTGCCTATATTTTCACTGCTGTCGTTTCAGTCCGTGATGTTCCAAAGGATGAAGCAGCTCATTCTCCAACTCCCTTTTTTCAAGGACAACATGTCCTTGGCTTTGCTTCTACTTCCAGGGCAGAGTTTATTTTCAGGGCAGGGCTTTGAGCCTCCTCTGGCAGTCGTGTGGAGAGGGGGGCAGGGTGATGGAGGTGGTTTGCCCCAGGCAGCAATGTTTTGGGGATGTCCCAGCCTGTAGCCCTGGCCATGCCCCCACACACCGTGGCCATGCCCCCTGTGCCGTAGCCACGACCCTCCCTCCCCACACACTCCAAGCTCCACCACTGTCTTCTGGCTCTGACTGAATCCTGCTACCTGAGCTCACCTTCCTCATCTAAGGAATTCTCCTCCAGGTAGAACATGAAAGTGAGGTGAAATGAAAGCCATCTTCAAATATCTGAAGAGGTATCATGGAAAACATGGAGTAAGAGAAAGTTAAGAGATAACATGATAGCCCTGTTTAAATATTTGAAAGGATGTTATGTGAAAGAGGGAGCAAGCTTGTTTTTTTTACCACTCCAGAGACTAGGACATGGAGTAATGGCTTCAAACTACAAAGAGATTCCATCGAAACATTAGGAAGACCTTCCTGACTGTAAGAGTTGTTAGAAAGTGGAATATATTGTCTTGGAGTTTGGTGGCATCTCCTTCTTTGAAGGTTTTTACACAAAGGCCAGATGGGCATCTCTCAGGAGTGCTCTGATTGCGCATTCCTACATGGCCCAAAGGTTGGACTAGATGGCCCTTGTGGTCTCTTCCAACTCCATTATTCTTTGGTTCTGTTCCTCCAGAGACTGGGACATGAACCAATGGATTCGAATTACAAGCAAAGAGATTCCATATAAATATTAGGAAGGATGTTCTGACAGTATGAGCCGTGATGGTGAAATGGACTCCCTCAGAGAATGGTGCACTCTCCTTTTTTTTGGAGGTCTTTAAACAGAGGCTGGATGGGTACTTCTTGGGAATGGTTTAGTTGTATATACCTATAAGGGCAGAGGGTGAGACTAGGGGGATTTCCACACCAGCCAGCCCCTCCTTAAACTGTAAACCCCAGGATTCCATAGGATGTTGAAAGTGGAATGATAGCGCTATAATAGTCTAGTGCGGAGATGGCCTAGATGGTCTTTGTGCTCCCCTTCCAACTCACTGTGGTTCTATAATAAGGAAGGCTGATAGTAAGTGACTGGAACAAAGTCACCCCGTGAGTTTCATGTTCAAAGGGGATTAGAACACCTTTCTCCAAACTCTCTATTCAATACTCTTGCCACTATAGAAATGCCTTTAATACTATTTAAATGAGAACCTTTGGGCAACAGTAAGCACTAAATCATATGCTACTAAAAGGATTCTACCCTATATTTTGTAACTGTTAGCTACGGCCCATCCTTGGAATGTCACAAGGGCATGTCCCATGACATCATAAGCATTACACAGGCATGTCCCATCTAGTTTCGGGCTTTGGCCCTGAAATGTCAAGGTACGGGAAACTCTTTTCTAACCATAATTCTGTAATGAAGGTTAGCTAATAAAAGATGCCTAAGTTGGAGTTAGAAAATGGTGGGTAATTTACAGTAGGAACAAATGATTACAGAAAGCCAGGAAGAACTGATTTGTGTACGGCCGTGTGTACGGCCAAATGTCCAGAAGAAAAATAAGGGAGCCCTTTAAATGATTTGCTCTTGACTACATTTATTGGGCTCTGAATCCTGGCTGAGAAGCATAGAATCTTCCCGCCCAGGAGCTTACAGTCCTCTCTAGTACCTCATACCTTCCGTCTGTCTGTTGAGAGATTTGTGATTTTCTGGGTGCTTGGTTAAGACTAACTGGTGCATCTCAGACACACAAGGTACGTTGTCAACAGTGGGCAGGGCGTGTTTTTAGTGTTTAATGTAGCTACATCACCTAGATCTTTGTTTTATGAATAATATACTTTTTTACTTTATAATATTATTAGATGTCAGCCTTTTCTATATCAGATGACATTTCTTTAAGGATGAGGTTTGTAGCTGGCCTGTATGTCTCATACTGGGAGAAAGGTGGGATATTAATCAGTCACTCACCAGAATGTCCTACTAGATCTAGTTTTATGGATGGATACCCTTGGTTCTTTCTGAAACTTATAGTAAATTTTACCAGCTTGTAAGGCATCAACAGCCTTGAACCAGGTTAATCTGGAAGCAGGAAGACCCAGCTGAATTATTTTCTGCACCACTGGGGGAGCATGAAAATGGAGCAAACGGTAGATCTGAGACATGCTGTTGGTGCCATCATTATCTTTAATTGGTATGCAATAAAAGCTAGAAGATTTCAGAGGAGCAATGAATTCTGCATGCATAGTTCCTGGGTATGTGTGAACTAACATCTTCCCTTAAAACGAAAGGACAAGTTGGGGGCACAGGATTTTTGTGTGCATTTTATTGTGCATATATAATTCTCACTTGGAACAAACATTTTCTTATTTCTGTGATTCTAAAGTGTACTCCTTTATCTCTTTGAATGTGAAAAAGCTATAGCATCTGTCAAGCATATCCTTTTAGAAATGGGAAATTTCACCAGCCCCTGAATGAGGCTTTAAAAAGGCAGAAAGCTTCCCAATTCAAAGGCAGCTGTGACTGATAAGGGGAACAGTGGACAAAAAAACTTGACTTGATTAACTTACTGACCTAGAAATTGTAATGGGCAGCAATTTCAGCACAACAGAACAGAGAAACACTCATTACAGAGTCTCTTCCTCTGAAAAGATTCACAAATCTGACTTCCGCATCCAAAGCAGCTATTCAGAAACTTGGACACTCTGTTTAAGTCTTTATGTTCCTGACTGCCAAGACTCAAGCAGAACAACAAAAACCCATATAAATAACTCACTCACTTTCTCTCTTTTTCTGTTCCTTCCTCTTCTTTCTTTTCCCCGTTAAAAGAAATTTAGTTAGGACTTTCTGACACACAAAATCTTACTTACTAAAAGGTTTATTCTATCTTTGCTATCAACAAAGTTTTTATTATTTCAGATTAGATGTGTGTCCTCATAGGCATATGTGTCACAGGTATGAGGCACAGAAGTTTT
Source organism: Ctenosaura bakeri (assembly GCA_948474755.1). Taxonomy (NCBI): domain Eukaryota; kingdom Metazoa; phylum Chordata; class Lepidosauria; order Squamata; family Iguanidae; genus Ctenosaura; species Ctenosaura bakeri. Next base: position 138,814 of record CAOLHI010000644.1, read on the forward strand.
ACACTTGGATGTAATGCAACACCACAGCATTATGTGAATCATCACTGGGCTCCTGCTTCCAACACAACTGTAAGGAGACAGGAAACATTTACAAATCGTCACAGCATACATATCCAAATTGTGGTTACTTTTAACTATGGCTTAGGAAGCAAACCAGCTTTAAACAAGGTTTTTTTTAAAAAAAATCTTGTTTTTCTCAAACAGTAGTAAATTTCCAGATCTGTTTGACTTGGGACCTCAATACTGAGGACAATGCATTAAAGTCCTCCCTGTCACACAATGGATGTAATGACATGCCCTTAAGATGTCACACACAGATATGTGTGGCCGTGTGGTGTGACAAAAAGAGGGCAAACATTAATAAAGAAGAACACCCAAAACTACTATGTTAAGCAAAGAAATCTCAGAACTTATGTACTGAGTTTAAGAAAACTTGAAGAAAAGTTCAAATCAATAAATGCAATCCTCTCTGTGTTTGCATGTGCACATGAATGTGATTAATAGAAAAATTATGTAATGCAACACTGTAAATTCAAAATTTCTTTAAAATATCCTGCTAAAAATTATGGCCTTTCTTCTGATCCGAGGTCACTGCATGAGCTCTGTTGACCTTTCTCCATTACATTGTTATAGTGCTATTATCCCCCTTTCAACGTCCTATGGAATCCTGGGGTTTGCAGTTTAGGGAGGGGCCTTTAGAATTCTCAGCTGAAGATTAAACCTTAGAATTCCACAAGATGTTGAAAGTGGAATAATGGCACTATAATAGTGTAGTGTGGAAAGGCCCTCTGTTCACATACTCCAACTCAACTCAATGGAAATTATGTATCACTTCACAGCCCAATTTCCCACATGTGATCACTTGAGAGCCATTCATGAGATCCAATCAGTGTCTCAGCTTAACCTACTTCATAGTTTTTTTCTTAGGATAAAAATGGGGGTAGAAAAAATTGACAACACTTTCAGTTCCAGGAAATAAATGGAATTAAATTAGTTAAAAAGACACATATGGTTGAAAAAAATGTGATTGTAGTAATGCATTCCAATGGCCTTTTAGAACATCCCACTCAGACTATAATCCTATACACATTTACTTAAGAGTAAGTCCCACTGAACTCTGTTGGGGCTTTCTTCTGTGTATATATGTGTACAACTGCATTGTTAATGGAAATGCAGCAGCAAACAAAAACAAACAGATCTGCAGAACTAAAGGGATTTTCAAATCAGGAATGCTTCTCTGCAATATTGATCTTATTTTGGGGAAACAGAAGGGAAATCTGAAATGAGGAATCCAACCTTTCTGGGATTGTGGTGTGCCTATGTGCGAGACAGATTGAGAGAGGGGGTGGTTTACAGTTCTGGGTTGCTCTGATTCAAATACCCTCTTTGCTAGCTGTACTGACACAGACTGAAGCCAACCTCCAAAGAGTAACTACAATATTTTTTGCTGGAGAGGTCAAAACTCTGCACTCTCCCCTCTGCCGGAGCAGGAAGGCAGGCTGCTCCCCACAGGGCTAATTGAATGCAAACTAATTAGTAGGTTTGGGTTGTTTAGGGGGAAAAAAAGTCAAAGATGAGAGATTTTCAAAGACATAGCTGTGTTAGTCTCTTGCAGCTTAAAAAAGACAACACCCTGCCACAAAGCTAGATGGCAACTCTGTCCCCATATCTACTCTGAGAGTAATTTTACAGGGATCATTAACATCATTCACAACAACAGAGGCACATGTACTTGCTCTTCCTTCAGTGTGATACATGCCATCCTATGCTAGCAATTCTGCTCTACACTCTGCACTGGATAAACAAGAGAGTCTCTAAGCAACAGGATTAATGGACACAAATTTAGAATGCCTTAGAAATGGCAGTGCGCAAAAACCAGCTGCAGAACATTTCAATCTTCCTAGACCCACAGTAAGGGCTTCACAAGCTGGAGTCCTTGACAATGAAATCACAAAGGAAGAGTTACCGCAGTTTCTAGCCCGGACTTGAGAGATATTAGATACCACTTTGATATCAATAATTTGGCCTTCTTTACCCATTCCTCTCCACGAGCTGCGAGGTCCCCCGGACAAGCTTGCAGACAGGCATGGCCGCTAATCACTGTAATATTCCACACAAATACAGGCAGGCCAGAAATAGCCGTCCCACCGCTTCAGGAGACCTCAAAGGCAAGTACTCTATTATGTATGCACGCTACTTAAAAAGAATTCCCTGCCCCGAGCAGGCAGCTTGATTAGACGAATCCTCATCTGTCAAGCACTCTGCGTTTGCATACTGTCTACTGTATTGACAATTCGGACTTAATTACACTAAATTCTGACCTTTCAGAGGCTTTGTCTCCAGCCCGAAACTCATTGTTTTCCCCAAGTACGGACTAGCCTACACCCACATTTTCACCTATAAAAACCCCTGACTTTGACAGCTTCTTCGGATTGCTCCCAACTTCCATCCCGCCTTGCTGCCACTTTGCTTGATGAGCCTTCCCCTCAGTCCCACGTACTGAGAACTCCATACCTCCGAACTTCTGCTGCAGACTACCCAGGCTTCAGGACAGGTGTAGTATTACCCAAACCAACAACTCCTCTACAAATCGCTCTATCCCACTCCAACCTTTATTTCTATAGGTATCTGTGTGAGTGTGCTGCATACACTGTTTGACTGTATTTTAATAAAAACCACAATTATTATTTCATTTCTTTTTGCTCCTTGACTTGGCCTGACCCCATAGACATTGGGTGAAAGACCTCGCTCCATTGCCCTGCCTCTCGTATTGCTGGCTTGTGCTCTTTGACTAATTTCCCCAACTTATATAATTTGGAGCGCATTTAGGTGTCCCTTACGGGACCCCCAGAAATCAGGGTAACAGAGGACTAGAGAGAGAAACTGCTGAATTGAATTGTATGCACAAATTCCAATCCATTGGAAGAAATATAAACAGAGACAACGGCTTCATGGCATAGTACATATATTAATACAAGAGTTCTCGCTACGGCATGTAATAAAAGGAATAGTCTCAGAGAGACTTTTGTACCCTGGGAACTGATTTCTGGTAAGCAGATTTATTGCTTTCATGTACCAACTGGCCACTGTAAAGATCTGAAGACCTGTGTTATGACACAGGCTTTAATACCAGTCAGCACTGCATCTGAAGAAGTGGGTTTATATCCACGAAAGCTCATACTAAAATTAAAAACAGTCTTATAGGTGCTGCCACATCTCTTCCCGCAGCCTTCCTTCCTCCTTTTTAATGGTGAGAGAGGAAATCTGGGTCTTCTAAAAACAGAGAACCTGGGAATACTAAAGAGTAGGCAGGGCGTCTTGACTGATCTGTGACTACTGGAAGGGATGCAATGTATTTTGTGGAGAAACAGGAGATTACTTTCTTTGCTCTGGCATGCCAGTTGTGGAATGCCCTCTTCCCTTGGAGGCTCATTTGGCACCAATGCTGGCCTCCTTCTTTGTCAAATTGAAACTTGTCTCTTCACTCAAGCTTACCAATTCCAGTGATTGTGGCTTCACTTTGCTTTACTGAGCTGTGGATTTCTGCACATTGTTTTACTCTGCTGAATTGTTTTAAATTATTTTATAGTTAAGATTTTTGTTGATCTGTACCTTCTTCTGAGATCTCTAGATGTAGGTCACAATAATTAAATAAACAAACAAATAAATAAATAACAACAAAAACAAAGGTTGTCATGGGTTTTCCAGGCTTTGAGGTCATGTTCTATTAGTATTTTCTCCTGATGTTTCACCTGCATCTGTGGCTGGCATTTTCAAGGATCATCCTCTGAAGATCCTCTGAAGATGCCAGCCACAGATGCAGGTGAAATGTCAGGAGAAAATACTAACAGAACACGGCCTCAAAGCCCGGAAAACCCACTACAACCTATGGATTCCGGCTGTGAAAGCCTTCGGCTTTACATCAAACAGTGATTAGTTGAAAACAGAAGCAAAAGCTTCCTCAGAGCAGCACTGCAGGAGGGAGGATGTTAGCGCAAGGTTCATGTATGTCGTGCCAAACCTTTGTAGGTAATGTCTATTGTCACACTATTGTCCAGCTACTGCCTTTCTCAGAACAAAACATGTGTCCTCCCCTTTCACCAAATGTCTCCCTCTCAAATCAATTAGGATTGGAAAGGTGGTCTCTAAACAATTAAATTGTCAGCATTCTTTTAAATACTCAAATTGTGTTTGCTTACACATGCCTTCGCATGGAAAGCACACTGGTGAAATAGGCAGCCTTCTCCCCCTCCTCAAAAGAGTTTCTGAGGTGAAACGATATGCACTGAAATTATTATTTCTGGTTGTTCCTGCCTAGAAATAAAAATGGCAAAAAGTGTTGGTCACAAAAGTCCTTCCTCCAAGCAGATGGGCTATGTATAATTTGCCTAAATGTGCACGTGAGAGTAGCAATTTCGTTTATTTATAATGCTGGTTCCCTGTATTAGTGGTTACACTTTTCCCATGATTGCACTGCAATGGTGACGTAAGGTAGACAAAATCTGATGGCTCTCAGTATTCTCTTTCTCTAATGGTCCCCCTTCCTGCACAGCCCCTGCACCCATGGCCTTCTTTCTCCTGCTGCATAGTTACACTGACACAATGGGACACAACTGTGGTCTTGTTTTTTATCCAGTCTTTTGATAGAGAAGCTGTGGGTCTCAAATAGAATTCTTCTACTAATTTATTCCCCCAATAGCCCTGTGAAATAGGGTAGGATGAGAAACACGGACTAGGCAAAAATGGGGTGCAGTTCTACATCAAATTCATCTAGCTCAAGGTGATCTCACCCAGACAATGAAAGCTGTGTGTGCTTCCTCCCTGTTTCTGTAGTCCTTGGACCTCTTTCAGACCCCCAGTCACAAACAAACAAACAAACTAACAAACAAACAAGCAAACAAACAAACGTGTGGCCCCAGAAGTCTTCAGGAGTAGAAATTCTCATGGAAACTTTGAGAGGTAAGAATCATATGTTGAAATAAAAAATAAAAAAATTCTAATTTGAGGTAGAGGTTAATATTGAGCTAATAAGTAAATGATAAAATTTGTTGGTCATGAGATAGATAAGTTATAACTGACTATGAAATAAGAAGTAGAAATAAGGGAAGATTATTAGATAGGTATCCAAACTTTAATTTGTTTTAGTTTATCTTAATATACTTTAACATATAACTATATTTTATTTCAGATTACTGAAATTATATTGTGAACAAAGATTTTGATATATAGAATATGCACTTCGGTTTATTAGTGTATTGAATTTGGAAGAACAAAATATTGGTTTGAAGTTTTATGTATATACATATATATCTATGTATAGATATATAAACATAAATTGTTTTAATTTTGTAATTTTTTTATTAATAAAAAGAATTTTAAAAAAAGGAGTAGTAATTCTCTTTTAAAATAACAGGTAGCTCTGTACCTTCTTTTGTCCTTCAAAGGATTTTTTATTTACTGCACCAAAGACAGACTGTTAGCCACTTGCGGTTTTATTTTGGGGTAACTGGTATGACTTGTGATGGTCCTGAAGGGTGGAAATTGGCCTCTGGGTTCCCTGAGCTTCCCTGCCCCTCCTCTATGAGGTTCCAGGAGGAGTCACTTCAGGCCATACCTGGGATCTTTGTATGCAAAATTCTGCCACCCTCAGGTCGGCCTTCCCTGCCATGTCATTCTTAATACCATTCTAATGTCAGGTAGTATTTTGATGTTTAATATCATGCAATGCAATTGATGTTTAATATCATGCAATTCACCACACGACATGTCATTTGCCATGTAGTGCTTTGCTGGCCGGCCCCTCCCGAAACTGCAAACCCCAGGATTCCAGAGGATATTGAAAGTGGAATCATCGCGCTGTAACTGGCTAGTGTGGAAATGGCCAAGGTCAGGATGCTGGCAGGTGGGAAGTAAGCCTGGGAAAGGAGTTGTTTTAATCAGCTGTCAAATAGGGGCCTTGCACATGCAAATTTGTTATTTTACTGCTTATGAGACACTGTAAATTCAATACAGCTTTTAATCGTGGCAATTGCCAGAATGTGCTGCTGTTACTGAAAGTTCCAGAATAAACCTGCAAACTTCTCAGCTGAATCTCTGGGACTGGAGTTACCCTGTACATGACAGCCACAGAACTATGTTTAACGGATGAACTTTGTCACTGAGCTGGGACTTTGATTGGTGTATCTACAGTAATCGTAGATAGAGCATAAGGAGATAACACCCTAGAAAGCCTGGAGAGGAAGCTTCCACAGCCACAGCAGGGACATTTTTCATCACTATTTCTACACCCCTTCCCCTAATAGAAGTTTAACATATCACCACATGTGTCAAATTCTCAGGCAGAAGGGGAGTATGTATCTCTTTTAAATTAATAAAATATCGCTAAAATTAAAGTTCAAAGACAACAACACACTTCAAGTTCCTGCTGTCTCACCTCCCCTGAAAAGTGTCCCTTGTGTGACTTGGTCAAAATATCAGGGTACTAAAAGCTGCTAAAGACATACATTTTTTGTGTGCACATTTTCTCACAAAGGGTCTATTTTCAAGCTAATTATTGTGATAAGAAGAATAAATCTGCTTAGTCCTGTTATTATAAATGTAAAAAAGCAGTCAAAAAGTTTTCAAACGGTTCAGATTGAGTTAATACTACTCCATCTGTTGTTACAGATTTTAGCATTTAATTAGCTACAAAAATGCTTTCTGTTTGTTCTAAACATAACATGGAAAAGAACTGAACACAAATTGGTATAATTTCAACTGTCAGTACTAGAATTCAAACAGACAAAAAAATGGCACCTGAATCTTGTAGCAAATAAAAACCATTTAAAAGACACCTTTTCGCATGTGCTACAGTAATCAGAAAGTTTATGAACCCTTCAATATTTTCAGATATTTCCAACCTAAAATTTTACTATGTCTTAACAACACTCAGTAATCCTAACTAAGGCCGTTTCCGCACTAGCCTGTTATAGCGTGATGATTCCACTTTCAACATCCTCTGGAATCCTGGGACTTGCAATTTTGGGAGGTGCCAGCCGGCCCCTCCCGAAACTGCAAGCCCCAGGATTCCAGAGGATGTTGAAAGTGGAATCATCCTGCTATAACAGGCCAGTGCGGAAATGGCCTATAGAACACCAGACAACCTAACTAAACTAATGACACAGAAAGAGGATGCATTTTCAGCTTATCGTGTATCAATAACCAAGTGTGGAGAGAGCCAGCATAGTGGTTTGAACATTGGACTACAACTCTGGAAACCAGGGTTCAAATCCTTGTTTAGCCATGGAAACATACTGGGTGACCTTGGAGATGTCACACTCTCTCAGCCTCAGAGGAAGGCAAACCTCCTTTGAACAAATCTTACCAAGAAAACCCAGTGATAGGTTCACTTTAAGGTGCCCTTAAGTCTGAAACAACTTGAAGGCACAGCAACAACAGCAGCAGCAGCAACAACAGCTATGTGTGTGGGGAAAAGTATGAAGACTTTAATAGTCATTACCCAGTAGTATCCCTTGAATAGTAACGACCTCAAGGAAATGTTTCCTGTAACTGTTGGTCAGTTTCTGACCTTAGGCCATTTCCGCACTAGCCTGTTATAGCGCGATGATTCCACTTTCAACATCCTCTGGAATCCTGGGGTTTGCCAGCTGGCCCCTCCCGGAACTGCAAACCCCAGGATTCCAGAGGATGTTGAAAGTGGAATCATCGTGCTATAACAGGCTAGTGCGGAAATGGCCTTAGTTTTGGAACTCCCCTTACAGAACTGCTTCAGCTCAGTGACACTTTAGAGCTTCACTGCATGAACAGCTCACTTCAGGTCTTGTCATAATATTTCAATGAGTTTTAGGTCTAGATTTTGACAATGCCATACTGAAACACGGATTTTGTACTTCTGTAGTCATTTTTGGGGAGACCTGCTTGAATCTTAAGAATCACTGTCTTGTCGCCTGACCCACTTTTAATTCGGTTTCAGCTCTTAAAAAGGTGGTCTGGTACTCTTCTCTTCTGGATACGCTGCAGAAGTCAAAGATGGCAAGCTGCCTAGACCCCAAGGGAAGAAAGCAGCTCTAAACCATCCCATTTCCATCACCAAGTTTGACAGAAGGATTGAGGTTCAACTATTTGAATCCATTGTTCAGGAATCCCAGAACTTTTTTCAAGGTGGGGAGGCCTACAGTGGTTGGTGGGTTGTTTTTGCCTACTTGTGAGGAAAAGCAGATTACGTTTTCTCATCCATTATAAATGAAATATATCATAAGGAACAAATCACTACAGTAGTCCTTCCACATTTGTGAATTTCACCTTTGCAAATGTGATTATTTGTGAGCAGCATGTGTGCATTCCCTTGCTTGTTCAGGCAAGTGACAAGGGGATGTGGGAGCGTAAGGAGGGAAAGTGTGTGGGAATTTTCTTGCCCACTCAGATGGGGAACAAGGGAATGGGAGTGCGAAGTATGAGGGGGGAAGGTATGCATGTGAAAAAGAGGATGGGGAGAGTGTAAGGAAGGAAGATGTGCACGTCAATTCTCTCACTTGCTCACTCAGACAGGAAGGGGGAAGATATTTGCGTTTTTCCACTTTTTCCAGAGTCTTGAGCCCCAAACTCTATGAAAGCTGAGGGCCACCTGTAACTCTAGCAACCACAATGTGCAGTTAGAAGTACCCTCCATGTGTTCAGTGTACCTTACTCCTATGTGCACAGAATAGCGTGCAGGCAGCCTTTATTATTCCTGGGAGGGCTCAAAGACAACCATTATATTACTCTTTATTACTACAGGTATACCTCAGTTCGAAAAGCAGGCATGTTCCTGGTTGTTACTTCTTTAACTGAAAATTTGATACCAGAGGCAGACATAATATGGAACCAATGAAGATAGGTTTCTACTAGGCATGGGCCAACCGAATCCTCGAATCCTGCGCAAGGATTCTAGATTCGCGAATCTGAATCCCTGTGCCAAAATAGGCAAACAAACCTTTCAAATCCACCAACCATATAGTTTATTGGAGACCGGGACACCTGAAAACCTGGGAGAAGAGACACGCAAGGGGAGAGGGCAAATAAGTGAGTTTTTCCCTTGGAGTAATAATGGCCTTTGCTAACAATTTCAGAAATTACACCTGGGGTTGTATTCTAAGATATTTAAATTGAACATTTAATATTTAAGTTCAGTACTTGACCAGAAGGTACAGTCTTCTTGAGATTTCAAGGACAGCTGACAGATTCCTTTGCATAGCTTCCTTGCAAACCTCTTCTATACACAGTTCTGGGGTCTGTAGTTTTGCAAGGTGTCACAGCCTTCTTTGCCAAAATGTGCTGGTGCATCATCAAACTACAAACCCCAGGATGCCAGAAGGAGATATGCAAAGAAAAGCCAGTTTTGACCTGGATTATCTCTTGCACTGTAGTGGTCCTGTTTACACAGGCATTTAACTGAGCAGATGCAATCTGCAGAACCAAGGATTAATTTACTTTTGTACCTGCTCTAACTCTTATATACTAATTCTTTTGGTTAATTTATACTTATTTCTCTTCACAACACACCTCATCAGTTAATACAAGGCCTACTGGGTATTTTAAAATTAAAATATTGGTTTTGATTCATGAAGGCTATCATGGTAAAACTATGGGATGTCTGTGCTTATAATTACGGTTCACATATGTTACCTTACCACAGTACATTCCACATGCCCCCTCCCGTTCCTGACGGAATACCAAGTTCTGCTGCCATAGCTTGTGGATAAACTGTGTGATAAGGCAATATGCCAATAGGAAGTCTGAATGCAGTTCCCTTGCCAATTTCCTCTGCCAGCTCATCTGGCACTATAGCCAACTGTTACCTCCTTGCAGCCCATTTCTGCCATCACCCTGACCTACTTCTGTGCTAGGATGGTGTGGAAGGAGGAAGAAACAAGCAGTCAAAAGCTGGATAAAAGCTGGATTACTCTAACACTTTCTACACGTAATTGTTCTCCTGCAACGCAGGGAAAAGACATATTAAAATGATCATCATTTAAAAATGAGCAGAACACTGGACATTCCCATGGTTGCAAGAGAGTTCTACCAGAGCAAATAAATCTACCTGGCTCAGGAAATTAGTGACGGCACATATAAAACACTACTTGCTCAGCAGAAATGTTGGCAAAAAGAGTAGCTGCCATAAGGAAAGTGCTCATTCAGTCTGGCTGGGCCTATGTAAAGGGGAAGCTGTAATCCTTTGGCTAAAGAAAGAACAGAAGCAGAAATGCTGCAGGGTTTGAAGGTGGGTGGATAGATGAAGAAAACTGAGGGAAAGAGAAGGAGAGGGAAGGATGGGCCATTAGGAAAAGGCAGGGAGCGACAAAACCATGAGCAGAAAGAAATGTAATAGTGAGTGTCATTTTTGAAGTGGTAGTGGTTGGGGTAGAAAGCTTGAGAAGCACAGATCTACAAGATAGCTGGCAAAGAAGAAAAAAGGTTGTTAAGTGTACCCATACGCTGAATAATATTGACTTGAAATCACTACTGAAATCTCTGGCTGCAAGTCTGAAATCAGTCTGAAGTCAATTTACATTAAAGCTAATCTAGAGCTTATTTAAAGTGCTGTTAACTCTTCCTCCCCATTGATTTGATGAATATGGATATCAGACACTTCCCTTTCATCCTACATGCTCCTGCTATATTCTGTAAATCACAGGGTTTGCATTTGGCCTGGAAAGCCTTTGTCATTTGAAATTACTGATGTGAAGGGATGCAAAAAGCTGGAGCAAAAATCAAAGAACAAAAAAGTAAAGCTTTTTCTGGAGTGCTCTTCATTATTCTTCATTACTCTGGATTCCTCTTTGCTTCTGCATAAAACAATACAAACAGAAAACCCACCCCTGAGGGTGGGTACGATTTCAAACATAAGAATAATACAACTCCCAGTTGCATATTGTTTATCTGGTTTTCACTATTGCTGTTAATATGTGTTGACCTGTTTTTCTTTTCTACATTCATTTGAAAATATATACAATACTTTATTTTTGCAGTGTTATTGCTATTGCTATTATCCTTACAAATAGTATCATTATCCATATATACAGTTTGATTTTGTACCTAATTGTAGGATGTACCATCTAGCTGAATGGACCCTTTGCCTGGTATAGATCACCATGCTGTGTGAAAGAGATGGCTTAAGCTTAGTGATTCTCAAACTCTTAGTCCTCCAGGTATTTTGGACTTCAACTCCCAGAAGTCCCAGCTGTCTTGGGTGATTCTGGGAGCTGAAGTCCAAAACACCTGGGAGACCAGAGTGTAGGAAACACTTAATAGCTGATAGGGACATCTTATAACATGACCCACTCATATTTCATAACCTTGCTGATGTGAGCTGAAGTGGGACTGGCTCAGTATTGTGATGTGCTTCTTAAAGTGCAGAATTAAATTAACATTCTCAAGATGTAAAAATGTATATTGTGATTTGTAAAACTCTCTCTGTCTACATATACATCCCATTAAAATAAAAACAATCTGCTCTCTGTTCCCAGTGTGGTATATCTTGGAAGACTCAGTCAACAAGAGAAGCCAGCAATAGTCTGAAGAAAAATTCAGATCAACCACATGAAAAAAGAAATTGCCCACAGAGGGAAAAGAGAAATCCTCAGACTAGTGTTGCTTCCATAATTGAGGGGAGTGTGTGGAGAGGGCAGGAGAAAAAGACAGAGGAAGCTTTACATTCCACTTCTTTCTGTCTTTTAAAAACATTTCTCCTGTGCTAATGAGAACACTTAAAAGACACCTCTAAACACTACTATTTGTATTTGTTCTGCCAAATTCTTTTAGCTGTGCTCAAATTGCACTACCTTCTAACACTTCTGATTCTTCTTGATCATTGAGTTTTGCATCTTGTCCTAAAAATAAACTGACGAAGTTGTGATTAATGCGACACTCTACAGAGCAGTAAACAAAAAGTCAGGTCTCTGCCCCAAGGTGTTTACCATCTAAAACTGAAAATATGTTATTGAGAACATACAGCTCTCTTGAGGAAAAAGCTTCATTAGCAGTTGGCTACTAGTTTCACAGAGATGGAAGGGGCTCCAAAGTCATTGAGTTCAACCAGTGAAGAAACTCCAGTTAAAGCACCGCATCAGGTATCTGTCCAGCCTCTTTTTGAAGAAGCCAAGAGGAGGAGATTCACCATGTCTCTAGGCATTTGGTTCCATTGCCAAATTGCTCTTACTATGAAGAAGTTCCTTCTAATGTTCACTAGAAATCTACCTTCTTACAACTTAAAACCATTAAACCTGGGGCAGCAGAGAACAAATGTGCATCTTCATCTCGGTGACAGTTCTTTGAGATAATTGAACACAATTCAAAATGATGGCTATGAGCTATCAAGCTCTTACAGGGCAGAGGTCCAAACCACCTGAAAGACTGTTTTGACCTCCAGGAGCATGTCTGAGCCTTAAGATCCTTGGAGGAGGGCTTTCTAGCAGTCCCACTATTGCCACAGATCCATCTGTTAAGGACACGTGAGAGGATAATCTCAGTGGCTGCTCCCAGGTTGTGGAATTCCCTGCCTTAGAAGGCTAGGTGGCCCCCTCTCTGCTCTCCTTTTGCAGACTTTTTTAACTTAACTGGCTGTGTGGAGGGAAATTTTAATGTGTGTTGCACTTTTACCTTTATTGTCATTTTTCATGGTTTCATAACTGCTTTAAGTTATCCGTGTTTCAATATAAGCCATCTGATATAGTAGCCTGAGTGTCATACTAGGATTCTGAGAGATCAGTGACTGAATCCCTGCTTAGCTGCCCTCTGGGTGACTTTTGGCAAGTCACACTCTCTAAGCTTCTGAGGAAAGCACGGCAAATCTCCTCTGAAAAAATCTTGCCCAGAAAATGCTATGACAGGATCATCATGAGTACTAGTGAGTTTGAAGGAACATAACAACAGTATGATCATTAATTTAATAGTTTTAAAAACTTTTCATCATTGGGTCTTCTTCCTGATTTGTGCCTTCAAGTTGTTAATGTCTTATGGCAACCCCAAGGCAAACCTATCATGGGGTTTTCTGGGGCTGAGAGCATGTGACATGCCCAAGGTCATCCATTGGGTTTACACGGTGGAACAGGGAATTGAACCCTGGCTGGCTCTTATTTTAACCTTACTGTAAACTGCCTAGGGTAACATGTTGGGAGAAAAAGAGAATATACATTTAAGAAATAAATAAATGAATAAAATCTGATACAGAGTGAGGTTAACACCATGCATTCAGCTTCACTAACTGCAGCTGCAGTGCTGTACAACCTTACTCATGGACTAACTCCTTTTGAAATTTATAGGACTTTTAAAGAAATGTTTAATAGGGGATGAGACGTTTAATAGGAGATGAAAACAATTTCTTTCACAGTAGCCATTGCCATAAAGCCTAAAAGCAAGAAATTGAACTGAAAATGACACTGGCAATGATGTTTTCAGCAGCCATCAAACTGAACTGTTCTCTTCATGGGCATGATTAAAAAAAAAGACTGAGAATATTGTTACATAGATTTTATGTAGGAACAGAAACTGAGCATTTAATATCAGGACTGTGTTGCTTGCCACTAGATTTTTCACCTTGTAAGATAAAAGGATGGTTACAATTTTTTGGAGTGCAATATATTTAATTTTCTATTACTTACGCACAGTGTGTATTAGTCACAATACAGAAATGTTACTACATGTGCTGAAATGTTTGATAGCTCCCACACTATGGTCAAGACCCCTGGTAACCTCCAATGAAACGGGATGGATATTTGTAAACCAGGCTCTTGTGTTTTCAACTGATTTTTTTTCAGGACAAACTCCCCAGCTTAATCTGGTTCAAAAGCTCCCTTGCTGATTGACCAGAGAGCCAAGGCTATTAACTGCCTTTGCGCTGTTTGTTCACAAGCAGCAGATGATTTTTCTGGATAAAAAAACTTTTCTACCAGGATTCAGCCAAATAATCCTTCAAAACGAAAATCTCACTGAAGTGCCAGCTGTGTTCTTGCAGTTGCTGGGGTGTCTGCTCCTGTTTATCTAGTGAAGAAGGAAAAAAGTCCCCCTTATTCCTTTCTTCTTCATCCAAAAAAATGGCTTTTATAACTTTAGTTCCATTTTTAAAAAAAATTGAGGTCTAAAGTGCATTACAATGAAATACGTACATATTTGGCACCCATCATCTCAGAAATGCCCACCAGCATTTATTTAACATACAAAAATATATTCATATTATTGTTGCTACATGGGGTCCTTGGATCCCACCTCACAGCTATACAAGAGGAAGAGGGACCTTCAGTCCACAAAGAACTATGCGGCCAAGGTCCAGCCCACTTAATGGCTCCTCCTGTCCCTTAAGCTTCGCTCCCAGTCAGAACCAGATTAAGGTGTTTGGAGCCCTGGAACAGTTTCAAGGAAAAAAAACAACAACTTTGGTGTATACATGTGAGCCCAGGCATTAAAAAAGTAAACAAGTAAAAATAAAATAAACTACAACATACTTCCATACTCTGTGTGCCTGTATGTTAAAAAGATAAATGTAGTGTGAGGGGATATAAATTTATCAGTCTAAATGAGGGTTGGGCCAACTGAATCCTCTAATCTTGGGCAAGGATTTGAGATTCAAGGATCCAAATCCCCCTGCCAGAATAGGCAAACTGAATCTTTCAAATCCTGCCCAGGGCTGGCAAGAGAAGGCGGCTGCTCTTCTCCCACCCACCGCCGCCCAAACCTGCCTGGGGCGGGCAGCAGAAGGTGGTGGGTTTTTTAAAAATTGGTGCCTCTAGGGCCCGTCAAAGGCCTGACTGGCCAGCAGGCCCCTGGGCACACGAAAATTGCAGTATTAAGCCATACGTGGGAGGCTGCCTTGTGTCCAGGGCTGCTGCCTGTGCTCGCTCGGGCTGCCTGTGTGCTCTGGGGCTGCCTGTGCCCATGGCTGCCTCCCTCTGCAAGGTAATAACTTCTATTCCTTCGACTTGAGAGTTATGTACTTCATGTAGTAGATGAGCATGTCAATTGCATTTGTATCTTCTTAATAAGAAGTATGGGTATGTTTTCCTGGACTGAAAACTACTATTTAATTTGTTTTTCATTAAACAAAGACATCAAATTCTGCTTCAAAAACACTTTTCAGTAGAAGTACTTTCTTTCCCTTGCTTTTTAAACCCTTTTTTAAAAAAGGATTTGAAAGATTCAAGATTTGTGAGATTCGTGGATTCCCAGAACCTTCCAGGGATTCAGACCAGGATTCAGATTCAGCAAATTCTGGATTCGTCCCATCCCTAATCTAAATACTTATCTCAAATGCAGCATAAGCATCAGGTGTCCTTTGAGAGATCATCCAAAGTTATACTAAGTTGCAATGTGATTTTTATCATACATCTGCTCCACTATGGCCATGCCATCCCAACAAAGGCCATTTCCGCACTAGCCTGTTATAGCGCGATGATTCCACTTTCAACATCCTCTGGAATCCTGGGGTTTGCAGTTTCAGGAGAGGCCACCCCTCCCGAAACTGCAAACCCCAGGATTCCAGAGGATGTTGAAAGTGGAATCATCGCGCTATAACAGGCTAGTGCAGAAATGGCCAAAGTCATTTCTAACAACATCCACAAACTCCACCTGCTTCCAATATTAATACCATATTTTATTATATTATTTGCTTTGTTTGTCAGTTATATCCTGCCTTTCCTTCCAGTGTACTTAAGGTGTGCCATACATGGCTCTTTTCCGAGCCATTCTGTCCTTACAACAATCCTGTGATTGATAGGTCAGAGTGTGCACCTGCAAAAGAAGTGTACGTGTGTGACTAACCTGGCCCAAGGGGACCTTCATGACTTTGGGAGTTACAGGATTACAATCATACAAAGAATAGCATTTAAAAGAACACTTAATTACTCATTCTCCCAGTGTAGAGTTTAAAAAGAAAAATAATTGCTTTGTACAGTTCCTTAGTTTCCTTTTTTAATACTCCCTTGGGAATGATTATTCTGGGGGGGCAAATGGGGGATGATGTAACCCCCCACCCCCAACAACCCTAAAAATCACCTCTTGTGTTGTACCTACTATTTAGTCATTCATCTCTTTTATTCTTACGCCAACTTTGGTTGTTAGCGTGAGTGGAGATCCAGTTCCAAGGGAACAGGGTCTACATGTCTGTTAGTTCTCCCTATTCTGGAGGTTCCCTTAAGGGACTTTGGGGTTGCAGGCTAACAGGGACTGTCCCAGTTTGGGGGCCAACAGATTCCTCACTTCCAAGTGGCAAAGAAACCACACAGTGGCTTGTACCCACAGGGAGAATATAGTCAAGTTGGAGCAGATTGAGAGAAGGTCAACAAGGATGGTAAGAAGTATGGAAAACCAAACATATGAGGAGCAGTTGAAAGATTTGGGAATGTTCTACCTGGTGAAGAGAAAACTAAGGGGTGACATGATTGTATTCTTAACTAAAGGACTGTTTCAGAGATGAGAAGGCAGGCCTCTTACTATCCCAGAGGGTAGGGCCAGGTTTGACATTACAGTGGGGTAGATTTTGGTTGAACATGGAACTTCTTGACAATAAGAACATTTTGACAATGGACCCTATTACATAGGGGGGTGGTGTGATCTCTTTCTCCGGATGTCTTCAAACAATGCCTAGATAGCTATCTCCTAGGGATGCTCTAGCTTGATTTCCTGCATTGAGGAGGGTGCTGAATTTGATGGCTTCTGGAGCCCCTGCCAACTCTATGATCCCATGATTCTATGAGTCCAGTGTTACCACTCCACTGTTGTCCTTCAGTAGATGGGCTGCTGAAGGCACCCACTGACAGACCACTGCAACTCTACCTTCCTCTCCTCTAGGTCTCTTCTACTGCTGCACAGAAGAAAACAGGTAGGAAGAGCTGAGAGTGATTAATGCATGAGGTCTCTGTAATACAGGCCAGGTCATCACACTCATCCAGATGAAATCCTGAATGGCACTTGTTTTTCCATTTACTGACCCGGCACTGAACAGCAGCATTTTAAACAACCCAGGGGGACTATCATTGTTGATGTTCTTATCCTGGCCTATTTGATTTTATCTTCTAATTAGTGTTAGAAGCACTGCTGGTCAGTTGTTTTATAAATTCCCCTGCTTTATTTTTATTTTTACTCAACCAGTTGGTTTTACCTCTGAGAAATTCCAGCAGCCACAGCCTGCATGAGAGGCTTCTTCTCCCATCAATTCTGCTCAGGAGAAACCTGAGGTTACTATCACTATGCAGAAGAAATGACCAACAAGAACAAGCCCTGATGGACATCTCACAGCTAAATCTTCTAAGTAGCTGTAGATAATATTATGGTCTTTATCTCGTGTGTCTATTATGCATTCTTTACCCTGTGCCAATGCCCAGCCCCATGTGGTTAGGGCGGCAACCATCCTCTGTCTAGTAAGTCAACCTACAGTATGCAAGCTAAGTATCTGAGACCTAAGGAGTTTGAAGGCTGGTTTCATGGAGGCAATCAGAGAAATAAAAATTTCCCCTTGTGGTAGCAGAAAAAGCCACAGAAGAAGAAGAGTGAAAAGGAGCAGGGACACCCAATTTTTCCTGTTTTCCCTTCTATTGACAGAAAAGGGCATAGACAAACCGAAAGCTTTCATGTCCAAAAACTGTGTAGTCTTTGATGCACTTTGAAAATGCTTCATATACCTGTATATAAAAGCAAGAATTTAATTTGACAGCTCATTATTTATTGTAATGAAGCTGATAGATAAATTTAGTTATGCTATGAAAGGGTTTACTTCCTGCCATGAAATTTGTGACTATAAAAATTAGGTATGAGAATAAAGTATTTTGCCTCCCCCAACCCATCCTTCTTGTTTATCTCTTGCTGACTGAGGAAAACGATATGCAAAAAATCCATGCCTGGAAACAGAAGTGAGGAGTTCTTTCCTCTGGAAAAGAGCAAATACTTCCAACATGCTTAGAATTCAAATGAGATGCTGAAAGAAGCCATTTCCACTTTGCATGTTTATCAACATGCCACACATTTGAGAACCTCATAATGCTTCTTCAACCTGAGGCTGCTGCTTAGGAGGGGATTAAGAGTTAACCATGTGCCAAAAAGTGAATGTAATCAGGTGTTCCTGTGCTGACACTGCAGAAATTAAATTAATGGAGATGCTATTCAAACACACATAGAAAAATGGAGCTGAAATAACATAACATGATTAAAAACTTGAATTAATTCGTGCAAGTATGAGAGTTCTTGCCTTCATGAAAAATGGGTTTGACAGGCAGTCATTTATAAATAAGACTATTTATTCACTCATGTTTGGCAGTAAAGCTCTACTTCCTGAAGTGGTTTTAGTTAATTGCTACTGTTGCTTTTACAAAAATAAAATCAAATTATTGTTCATAAATGTTAACAATGCCAATTAAACTAAAAGGAATTGTATAGCTATATATAATTAGTAAATATACAGATAAGAACTGTCCACAAATCTTTAGGTAAACTGGAAATTTGGATTAGTCCAGAAGGGAGGAAGCCCAAAATTAATCCCAGATGGAGCCCAGGAATTAATGTAAGATGTGCATGTTTGTTAAAGCAGCATTTACACGATGTGGAACATAGTCACTTCTAGCTTCAGAAAAGGAAACTGGTCTAGAATAAAGAAACTGGGAAAAGGAAGCTGAAAGGCCGAGTCAAGAAAGTAAAATTCTCCACTATCTGTGGGCATTAATCCCAGTAACATTAGTTCAGCAAGGATGTCTGCTACAGGTTATCATGCCAAAGTGGTCTTCAACATGGCTAAAAAGCAATACCAAGGAAGCCATTAGATGAAAGACTTCCATCAGAAAATGGAACACCCCACACACGTGGGGTATAAAAGCGAACAAAAAGATGTCCAACATAAATGAAAAGAAACAAAAAGGTTGCAGGAAAAATAATTCTGACATGGTATCACTAATAATTTAAGACTAGCAATAAAAATCTTCAACTACTTCAGAAGCAGGAAAGAATGTAGTGAAGCAGTTGGACCATGAGATGACAGTAGATCTAGAGGAGGAAAAGGAGACTATAGAGAAAGGGAATGAATTCATTGTCTTCCTTAAAGATAATTGGAACTAAACTAGTATTTTGAAGAAGGGAGTATGAAGAACTGAAGCAAGCAATGACAAGTAGAGTTGCCAAGTGAAATACAGGACAGGGCTCCTGTACACGTTAACAATTGTGTGAAAGAGGGAGTTCCAGGACCCTTAAGCCTACTGGCAATCTTAGTGAGCAACAATGAAATTCTAGAACTGAACTTACAAATTGAAAGTCAAAAGTCAAAAGTATGTAATTAGTTTTTTTTATATCAGCCTGTTACCAGAAGACTTGTTTGATTCCTTGGCTGTAGGCCTATGGAATCCCCAGGCTTCTCAAAACACAGATCAGTCAAAATGCAGATCAGGGCGTAGACATTCATGCATGTGTTGCATGGGCCTACACTCCCTCGATGACACAGATATGCAGCTTTGGTGTACTCCTGGATTCAGCCATGAGCCTGGAGGTCCAGGTTTCAGAGGGAACCAGGAGTACATTTGCACACTCAAAGCTATTGTGCCAGCTGCACCACTCCTGGAAATGCCTGAACTGCAATAATGATAGTGCCTTATTTGCATCCCATCTGGACTGCTATAATGTGTTATGTGTGGGGCTGCCTTTTTAAATTTCTCAGAAACTTCAGTAAGCCCAAAGGAATACAGCCAGACCTGGGCTGGCTACGTGGAGCACACAACTCCCTAAATGCAATAGTTCTACTGGCTGCAGGTCTATTTCCTGGCACAACTCAAGGTGCTATACCTATAAAGATGTATATAGCTTGGGTCCAGGCTACCTGAAAGATCATCTCTTCCAATTATGAGCCTGCCTGGACTGTAATATGCTCAGCGGTGGCCCTTCTCTTGGCCCCAACACCTTTTTCAGACATGTTTGGTGGGAACAGAGCAGCCTTGCTAGAGAGGGTGGGATGGATGCAGAAAAGCTCATACTTACTGCTTTTCCACTGACAGGTGAAATCCTTTCTGTCCTGAGATGTTTAGGAAGTGACTGGTAGGGTGTTTTTTTTTATATAGTGTGCTATTTTGCTGATTTTTACTGTATGTTAATAATCACTTTTAATATGTTTTTTATTCATGACCTTGAAAATGTTCTTTTAACTTTACTTGCTTTAATATTTCTAAATGGCCTTGGGTTCCAGGGAAAAGGTGGAATGTAAATGAACGAATAACAACAACTCACTTGAAGGAATTTTATATCCTCTAAGGAAAGGGGCTAATTACAGGGCTATAATTTTTGTGAAGCTACTGTCATTAAAACCAACATAGCAGGTGTCCTGCTAGTTTCTCCACATCCCTCTACCCCACATTACCCATGCTTCTCTGCTGAAGAGTTTCCAGAAACTATATACATTTCTGCCTTTATTCGGTGCTTTAAAAAATCACTCTGTGTTCTTATACCCATCAGTGGCAGCCTGATAAAACATGCACCATACGTCCTTCAAATAGCAGAATGAAGTGTCAGCAACATCTGAAGTGTTCCTCCACAGGTATTAATTAGCAGGCACTGTGTTCAACAAGCCTCTTATGTTCAGAAGAAATGATGTCACAAGCTTCTCTGACATTTCTCCCACACACACAGTGAGAATGCCCGATACACACATAACATGGTGGGACAGGAGCAAGGGAATGTATTCCTTCATCTCAGAAATCAGTTTTTCTGGTAGTGTAAACTAGTTCAGAAGGGCAGCTATGAGAGAACGAGGTAAGATCCTCAAGTGTAAAGAAGCATCATTCCAAACTGAAGTTAGGATGGTTCACACCATCATATTTCTGATTTCTAAGTATGGTTGTGAAAGCTGAACAATGAAGAAAGCTGACAGGAAGAAAATCAACTCATTTGAAATGTGGTGCCGGAGGAGAGTTCTGAGATACTATGGACTGCCAAAAACACAAATAAAATGTCCCCAAGAGCAAATCAAGCCTGAACTCTCCCTAGATCCCAGGAAGATATGTTAGGTCCTAGATGCTGGACATACCATGAGAAGACATGACTCATTAGAAAAGACAATAATGGTTGTTAAGGTAGAAGGTGGTAGGAAAAGAAGGAGACAGCACTACAGGGAAATCAAGGAATCCACGGCAATGGCAGGGCTGTTGATGACTTAGAGGTCTCTTGGCTGTCTTGACAGCATTTAACAAAAACAACAAACTAGAACAAGGCATGGGGGAGGAATAGATATACCACAGACATGAGGATAGGAGCCCTACTCCAAAAGCAGAATTGTTTATATTGCTCACTGGGAAGCCCCCTAGAAAAATCTGTATGGAAGGAAAAGAATGAACCGCAAGTAAACTGAGAATTGTCCCTGGGTGGATTACTAGTCCATCTTGGTTCCGGATTTCCTCAGCTCTTGGATGTGCAAGTCCTGGCCACTTATGGGAGTAACTAGAACATCTTAAGGACCACTTTCCTTTATAGGACTTTGTCCATCTCCTACAATCAGCTGGAGAGGACTTTCTGGCAGGATCTTGAATGCAAACCCTCCTGCCAAGAACTCACTTTTGTCCCTCACCTATGAGAGATTCAGGTGAAGGTTCTTCTGTCTAGACACGTATTTAGCTTCTGTCTAGGCACATATTTATAGCCTTTCACACTGTTTTACAATGCTGCTGTGGCTGATGATGAAGATGATGATGATGACACTGTTTCTTCTGCATTTGTAAAATCATCTAGCAGAAGTGCAACACCTTTTTGGTCCAGAGGGCTACATGTGATGCTGGCTCAGGAACACTCCCACACAGATACACAAAGAGACACACACATACACACACACACAGAGAGAGGTCCTGGACATCTTTTTTCTCATATATAGTAGGTAGAAAGGCTGCTCACTTTTCTTCTTCCCCAGTAATCTGGATATAGATTGTATTTTCCTTAGGAGAAGGAGCTAGCAAGGAAGTAGTTTATGTATAAAATGTACAGAAAATTGTTGAGGATTTATGTGTGGAGTCAGGCACTTGTAGGCATCTCACATATGGCCTCTACGCCTATTTATGTAGAATATTTCTATACTTGAAGAAGTGAGAAGTTAAAACAGTAAAGTATAAAATAAGATATTTCAAAATAACGATCACAGTAAAAAAAAGAAAATCCCTCAATATAAGAGATGTTTATATATTCAATTAAATATATTCTGGAACAAATAAATCTTTAAAACAGTCAGGAAGAGAGCTGAGCATACACCCCAGGTTAGAACATTCCATAAAGATTAAGCCCTTATCTCTCATACCTGCCATTATACTACAGCTTACTGTCAGGCATTTTAACTGGACTTCTGTGGCTAACCTTAGAATATAGGCAGGTTTGAATCAATGTAGTTTAACCAGACCTTGGAAGTGCATAGTTGTCTAAGTTGTTAAGTTACTAATTGGTTGGATTTTTCTAGTGATTTCAACTAACATGCTAGATTTTTGCAATTAACAATGAAGTTAAAAATGGGCTTTAGTGAATTATGTAATTAGAATACATCAGAATTTGTTAGGGTGAGTGCCTCTCTCTCAGATTCAGTAACATAGGAAAGGCTGTTGTTCTGAAAGAAGAAACATTAGGATTAGAGGAAATACATCATATTTCTGTGTTGTAAGGTGGACTAGTCTGGAAGATGGGAGAAAGACGGAGTAAGTGGGAAACAACAAGAACTTTCTGGAGCCCAAAAGAGAGTAGAAGAAAGAACTATTGAAGAAATGAAGACAATTTAAAAAGGGAATTTTGGAATGGAATGGGGTGCTACTTTTGTTAAAAGATGAGCAGGGTTCTTTTCAAATGTCAAGCCTTTTAGGCCTGAAAGGCAGGTATCCCCTGAATGGGAAGGAAATTGTTTATTTTTTTGAGGGACCATTTCCACACTACACTGTTATAGTGCTATGATTCCACTTTCAACATACTCTGGAATTCTAGGGTTTGTAGTTCACTGAGGCCAAAGAGCTCGCTGGCTGAGAATTCCAAATGCTCTTTCCTAAACTGGAATAGAAGTGGAATAATAGCACTTTAACAGTGTAGTGCGGAAATGGCCAGGGATGAATTGTGAATCTCTTCACAGTCTCTCCTTTACTGACTATATTCTAGACTTCCTTCTACTTAGATTATAGTATAAGACAGTGTTTCTCAACCAGGGGCCATATGGCCCCTTGGGGCCCCGGGATATTCCAAGGGGGCCACAGGTGAAAATTGTGTAAATGGGGGCCACAGCATGAGAGTAGAGGGCCACAGAGGGAAATAAGAAGTGAAGAAAACAGAGAAGTGACCGAGAAAATAAATCAGAAAAGAAAAATGAAAACGAAGTGAAGGAAACAGAAAACTGAGAAGTAGAGTGAACAGAGAAGTGACCATGGAGTCCAGTGGATGGATCACCACATGCACTCTGCGGCAACGTCACTTCCACTTCCTTCTCTCTCTCACTTCTGCACTCTACTGCTGCATGCACCAAGCTCTCCGCATCTCATTTGTCATGAGCAAGGTGCATGGGTGCAGCAATGTTAGTGTGTAGGGCGCTATTTCTTCGTGCATATATTACTGAGAAAGGAGATACGTTGCTGCATGCGTGAGTTTTGCATGTAATATTCACGTATTTTTAGCCATTGTGTTTGTCATTCTTTTCGTGGTTGCTGTGTTCTATTCACAAACAAAACATTTAAATATTTATCTTTCTACTGGTAGGACAGGGGGGCCACAGGAAGGAAAAAAGGTTGGATGGGAGCGGTCGGAAAAAGGTTGAGAAAACACTGGTATAAGGTACAGTTTTCTATAATATTATTTGGGGTAAACTGCAATGAATTTCTTTGTAATCTTGTTGTTGCTCACACAGTGCTATGCTCTTACATAATTAAGTGTTGTCTTCCTCATCCCTGTTTCCTTTTCTCTTGGCATCTACCTCCTTCTTTTCCATCCCCCTCCCCATTTTTCTTCCTCCTTCTTTTTACCCACCCTCTTTTAACAATACGATCAATGTAAATGAGGGCAGAGAAAACAATAGGCTTTTTAGATACCTCAACATTTCAACTGAAGATGCCACAGATGTTGGGATACTGGCTGAAAAAACAAGTTCTCTGCTACTGATCTTTGTAGATCATACTCCTTGACCGGGAGTAGGGAGTCAGTGATTAATTTGTGCAATAACATATTATGCACATGTTCTGAAGCCTTCAAACATTTCTTATTGAGAATTCTCTATCCTTGATTCACTAACTGATCTTTATAGCTATTCAGTTATTCCTGCACTTGTGGTGGATCAGTGCCCTCATTTCTTATTAACCTTTAACAAACAAATTATTTGAAAAGTGTAAACACTGATGAGAGTGGAAAGAACAGACAGATGAAGCTGAGTTATGAATTTAATTGAAGAGGTTGTGAAACACTTTGAGACAGCCTTTCCCACCCTGAGAGAATGGATTCCCACCACGCCTGGACACTAATCATATTATGGAATTTGTAATCTGTCTTGGAAAAAAAAGATGAAAGCAAATTTAAAAGGACTAAAAGAGCACTTTTGAAAGAATTAGCAATAAGGTCTACAAGTACAACCTCTCTGCCATTCCCTATGAATCCCATGGTGTGATCCACAACCAAGATTTTAAAGAATGTGTTAGCTATTGGTATTTTTACCAATTAAGTTATCTCACTTATTAGTGTCGATGGCAATGAACTTATTTTCTGATTTCTAACATTTAATAAACTGATGTTCAAACCTAATGTTTGAAAACTAGATAAATCTGAGCTTCTGAGACTGTATTGGGCTCCTCCCCACTGCAGGAATTGTTAAGTTAGGCATGTTGCCAGAGGAACTGAGGAGAACTGGTTGCTGTGGAAGGAAGCTAAACTTGAGGAGATCTGAGTTGTTGAGACTGTGTTGGGCTACTCTCCGCCAGCAGTCATTGTCCAGGCAAGCATCTTATCAAAGGTACAAGCCAAAGAGTGAGAGCACAAGGGTTCTTGCCCTGTGACTCTCATTCTTGGGCTGCAGCTTACAGCACAACAGAGATCTGTTTTGCCTACTGATCTAGATATAGCAGACTGTGGAGCCAGGCAAGCTACTTACATTGGCTCTGGGAAGCTTTTGCCAGAACAGTATCTTTGCACTCTAGATAAAAAGATGGAGCACTTACTAAACAAAATCCCATGAGGCCAGCTTTGGCTAAGTATTGGGAGTACTTCAGGCTAAACTGACCTGTGTGTTTGTATATGATCATTTGTTTGTTCTCTATATTTGTTCTCTCCAAATATGTGTTCAGAACTTACAAGGGTGCTGTTATTTCAATCAAACAAACATGTCTTCAGAAAATACAAAGATTGCTGTCATTTCTGTCATAATGGCAGTAGAAGGCATAGCTGTGGAAGCAGAACAAGCCAAAGCAGGGGGAGACAGCCCGTGGCTGTTTGTCCTTCTGGTTCGCCATCCAACCAACAGATTCCTGGTTACTCTAGTGGAACTCCATCAGACCACAAAGTGTCGCTGCTTAATGCCAGGTCAGTGACTAGGAAGAGCAAAATGATCCAGGACTTGATCCTGGACAACAAAGCTGATCTTGCACGTATAACTGAAACTTGGTTAACTAAAGAGCGGGGAGGTAACTTGACCCAGTCATGCTTACCACATTTCTGGGTGCAGCAGCAGGCAAGATCTGTTGTGCAGAGAGGAAGAGTCACAGTAATCTACTGTTGATTCCATTTCCCCACTGAGGTACCTTGTCTGACAATTTCCAAGGTTTAAGTATATACACCTGGCAATAGGGCAATGAGACAGGATGGGATTCCATTGGCGTATCATCTACCCTGCTGCCCAACTGTTACCCTGCCTGAACTGCTAGAGGTAATCTTGGTTGTAGTGTTAATCTCCCCCAAACTTACTGTGTTGGGGGATTTCAACATTCATGCTGAGGCACTCTCATCAGGGCCAGCTCAAGATTTCATGGCTTCTATGGCAACCATGGATCCGTCGCAGTAAATATCTGGTCCTACACATGTAGCAGGCCACACTCTTGATCTAGTTTTTGCTGGTTGGTATGATAGTGATCTGGGGGTGAAGTGGGGTGGAGTTTTGAAAGAACCCCATTGTCATGGACAGATCACTCCCTGATAGAGTTTAGATTTGCTGAGATTCCTAATCTCTGCAGTGGCTGTGGGGGCATTAAAATGGTCCATCCATAGAGACTAATGGATCCAAAAGGATTCCTGAATGCTCTGGATGACTTTCCAACTGTTAGAGTTAATGATTCTGTTGATGCTCTGGTTGATCTGTAGAACAAGGAGATCACTTGGGCAATTTGCACAGTTGCTTCCAAGCATTCTTTACTTGGGTGCAGAGCATGGTCCCTTTGTTTTCTGAGGAACTCAGGGCAATTAAGTATTTGGTAGATGACTAAACCAGCAGTGGAGAAAGACTCAGGATGAATCTGCCCAAATCACAGCTTAAGGCCCATTTTAGAATCCACTCCTCAGCAGCCAGGGCAGCAAAAAAATTACTCTTTTCTGCCTCTGTTAGACCAGCTCAATCTTCTCTAGTGCTGCTGTTCCAGGTGGCAGAAGAGCTATTAGATCTTAGATCTCAAATTGCTGAGGAGGAGCCCTCAGAAAAGTGCTGTGAGGAATTTGCTAAATATTTTGTGGGGAAAGTTGCTCATATCCTTTGTGATCTGGACTCCACACTGAAGATAGTACCTGGGGAGGCAACTGAGGCATGTACTTGTCCAGTTTTGACAGATGAGTTTCAGTTTGTTCTACATGGTGATGTGGATGAATTGCTTGGAGAGGTGAGGCCAATCAGCCTTGTTGCCCTGGTGGATGATGCGCACCAAGAGTTGGACAGGGGAAATATTTGGTTCTCTCAGATCTTTCAGTGCTATTTGATACCATCAATCATAGTATCCTTCTGGGTTATTTGGTTGACATGGGACTTGGAGGGATTGCCTTGCAGAGGTTTCAGTCTTTCTTGGTGGTGCTGAGAGACTGTTATTGAGCCTTTTGGCCATTAGCCTGTGAGATTTCACAAGGACCAATACCGCCCCCTATGCTTTTCAACATCTACATGAAGTCCCTGGGAGAGGTCATCTGGAGCTTTGAGGTTGGATGTCATCAGTATGTTGATGATACCTAGTTCTATCTCTCCTTTACAACTGATATCAAGGAATCTGTGGTACTACTGAATCACTGTCTGGATACTGAAAGGACTGGATGAGAGTGAACAAACTGAGGCTTAATCCAGACATGATGGAAGTGCTGCTGGGTAGTAGGAAAACCCTGAAAAAGAACAGATCTCAAATCTGGGTTTGGGATCACAATTCTGGGTTTGGGATCACTGTTCTGGAGGGGGATGCACTCCCTCTGAAAGATCAGGTTTGTAGCTTGAGGATGTTCATGGACCCAGCACTGCTCCTGGAAAGCCAATTTGCTATGCTGGCCAGGAGTGCCAGCTTTGGACAGGACATCAGTGGTGCCCTTTCCTGGGGAAAGGAGATCTGACCATAGTGGCTCATGCCTTAGTTACCTCTCAATTAGGCTGCTGTAATGAGGTGCCTTTGAAGAGTATTTGGAAGCTGCACCTAGGACAAAATTCAGCAGCCAAACTGGTATCAGTGTGCATTTTAATGACAACATAACTCCTGTCCTGAAGAACTATAATGGCTTTCATTTTGCTTCCAAGCTCAATTCTAGGTGCTGGTGTTGACCTACAAAGCCATAAATGACTTGGGGCCAAGATATCTGAATGACTAACTCCTCCCATATGAGTCTGCTAGAAATTTATAATCTTCAGAGGAGGCCCTCTTCCATGTCTCAACACCTTGTGAAGTTAGGTTGATGGGTACATGCAACAGGGCTTTCTCTGTAGCAGTGCCTTGACTGTAGAACTCTCTACTCAAGGAAGTTAGGCTGACCTTCTCTCTTTTAAGCTTCCAAAACAGTGCTGTTCTGTAGCACATTCAATGTCTGAAACTGCTATTTTTAACTCTTTTAAAACTGGACTCTGTGATTCTGTTTTAGATTGGCTTCAGGAGTTTTTAAAGAATATTTGAATGTTTTTTTAATGCAATTTATCTTTGTATTGTTTTTATTTGGTCACTGCCTCAGGAGCTCTTATAGGCTGGAAGGTGATGCAGAAATACTTAAACAAAAGAACAAATACATAAATGATGTTCCAAGCTTTGAGGCAGATCTTCAGATAGCCATTAGGGCTTTAAAGATAACAATCAGAAGTTTCAATGAGATTCAGAAATGCTCTGGCATTTGTATACAGACACAGTTCACAATCTATTGCTTTTTCAAGGTTTATCCATAAACAGGCATCCTTTCCTTGGTGCATAGTGCTGAGCTAAGTACATAACCACTCCTGAAATAACTTTCATATCACCTCAAGGTTGTCTTCCTGCAACTGAGTGTGTGGGGCTAATTTCACATGGGGTTGCCATGTACCTGAGCTGTTGCTTCCACAGCTGGTTCAGCTGGTATGTTTTGCAAAAATGTGAGAACTATTCCCATTTTTAAAAAGCAGAGAACTGTTAACTTCTTCTTTAAAGTTTTTCACCACAGAAGCGACTTTCAGAACTCCCCAGTTTAACTATCTTGTTATGGCTAAGAAAGATGACTTAATACA
Organism: Ctenosaura bakeri; assembly: GCA_948474755.1. Lineage (NCBI taxonomy): Eukaryota > Metazoa > Chordata > Lepidosauria > Squamata > Iguanidae > Ctenosaura > Ctenosaura bakeri. The sequence continues at coordinate 167,444 of CAOLHI010000644.1, forward strand.
TAATTTATATTTATTCTAGAACAGTTTCTTTCTTCATTGCTTCTTGCCTTTCCAGAACTCTGAAATGCACTACCATTCTGTTCTCTTCTTTATCACCAGTTTTAGGCATTTTAACATAGTCAGATGTGTTTCATGTCCTATTTCTAGTGCTCTTCAATAAATACAATTAAGATACACAGCCAGACAGTTAAGATACAGTATTCAAAATGTCACAATCACTAGGAATAACTGGCAAACCAATAGAGACTCCATCCAAATTCTGACAAAAATCTGTCAACAAATAGAGTCAACAAAACAATGGCAGACAGGAAATGCTCCATATATATTCCAGTCCCCAAGAAAGGAAATGCTTGGATTTGCAGTAACCTTTGGACCATTCCATTGGTCTCCCATCTAAGCAAACTGATGGTTAAGGTTTTACAACCAAGACTTTTAGCATAACAAAGGGAGAAGTGCCAGATATCCAAACTGGATTCAGAAAAAGAACAGTTACTATAGGTCATATTGTAAGCAGAGTTAATAGAGGGCAGAAAAAAAATTCAGCAGACAATCAGCCTATGCTTTACAGATTACAGCAAATCCTTCAATTTGCTGAATGAAAAGAACAGGTTGCTTACCTGTAACTTCGGTTCTTCAAGTGGCTATCTGTGCCCTCACACAATGGGAATCTTTGTGCATGCGCAGTAGCTTTTCGGAAAGTTCTAGAGCTGAGTAGCTTGGCGGGAACTCCTCCCTCATCTGGTACTGCGCATGCTCAGTCCCGCCAAGCTAACGATCTCTCCTCAGTTTTGAAGTCCGCCGAAGCAAGGCCTGAAAGAGGGGAGGCTGGGCGGGTGTGTGTGAGGGCGCAGATGACCACTTGAAGAACTACAATTACAGGTGAGCAACCTGTTCTTCTTTGTGGTCTCTGTGCCTCACACAATGGGAGACTGAGTGGCTTACCACTGGATAGCAGGTCAGGTCCTAGAGGATAGAAGACAGCACTGCATGGCCAAAGTGAGCATCACGCCGGTCCCTACAGTCAAGGCGGTAGTGGCGGACGAAGGTCGAAGGCCGCAACCATGTAGCCACATGGCAAAGTTCCTGTAGGTCAACTCCCCCGAGAAGGGCTGCTGAGGAGACCATCACCCTGGTAGAATGGGCCCGAAGCAAAGCCGGGGGAGGTTGCCTGGCAAGTTCATAGGCAAGGTGAATTGTCTGGGCAACCCATTTGGAGAACTGTTGAGAGGAAACTTTATGATCTTTCCAATGCCCATTGTAGCACACAAAAGTTGGGGAGTCTGATGGAAGGTGGAGGTCTGTTGAAGGTAAAAGGCAAGCACATGGCACACATCAAGCAAGTGAAGAGAGTGGTCAAGGGGCGATGCGAGGTCTGGATAGAAAGTAGGTAGAATCAAGTCTTGATTTATGTGGAAATCAGAGACTACTTTAGGAAGAAAAGAAAGATCAGGACAGAGGACCACTTTGTCCTGGTGGAACAGCAGGAATGGTTTATCACAATGCAACGCAGTTAGCTCTCCTGTCTGCCTGGCTGAAGTGACGGCGACCAAGAACGCCGTCTTCATAGTGGGGAGGCGGTCATCAGATGCAGCCATTGGATCAAAGGGATGGCGCATGAGTTGGGACAGGACAAGCAACAGTGACCATGGAGGAAGCACTGGAGTGACAGGAGGATACAGGTGCTGCAGGCCCTTGAGGAATTGCTTCACTGTAGTGTTCTGGAAAAGGGCAGAAGAAGGAGAACCCTGTGGCTGATAGGCCATGATTGCAGAGAGATAAACTTTCAGGGAGAAGGCAAGGCCCTGATCCCATAGCGCCTGGAAGAAGTGAAGCACTGCGGACAGGGAGGTAGAAGAAGCAGGCTCATCACGGGAGACAGCAAAGGCCACAAACTTCTTCCATTTGTACTCGTAGGACCTACGAATTGATTCTTTCCTCGCAGCCATGAGAACAGCTTGGATAGTGGGAGAGTCTAGAACGTTATCCTCCAAGTGTGGAGATGGAGAAAAGGGAGGTCCAGGTGCAGTACCCGACCCCCCGAATGAGAGAGAAGGTCTGGTGTGGCCCCGCGCCATGGCAAGGAAGGGGCCGAATGAGTGCTGCCTTGGCCAGAAAGGAATGATGAGGCTGGTGTCTGCCTTGTTTGTCGCAATCTTCACCACCACTCGACCTAGGAGAGGAAATGGTGGAAAGATGTAAAGGAACTCTTTGTTTCAAGGAAACTGGAATGCATCGCTGAGAGAGCCGGGGCCCAGGCCAGTTCTTGAGCAATAATGGGAACACTTACTGTTGCAATTGGTGGCGAAGAGATGGATGGTTGAAGTGCCCCATTGGGACATTATCCATCGGAAGGCGGCATCGGACAGGGACCATTAGTGATGACACGCTGTGTCCCTGCTCAACATGTCTGCTGTTACATTGTCCCGCTCCATGAGGTATCCGTAGCAGAATGCACCAATCCCAGATGCGTAGAGCCAGATGGAGCAGAGTGGAAGACTGAGTGCCACCCTGCCGATTCATGTAACAGACAGCTGTCGTATTGTCTGATAGGATCTAGACGGTCCGTCCAACAATGAGGTTTCGAAAAGCCCGAAGCACTTTGAAAATCACCAGTAGCTCCAACGCACTGATATGAAGATGCAACTCCAGGCCGGCCCAGTCGCCTTGGACTGCACAACCCAGCCCAGGAGAGATACATTGGTCGTGATAGTGAGAGTTGGACGGGGCTCCCGAAATGGCATCCCCATAAGAGATGGCTTGGAGACAGCCACCAACGAAGTGAGTCCCACACCGGACGAGGCACCCTAAGAACACGATGTTGATCGTCGAGCAGAGGGCCGAAACATCAAAGAAACCAGTGCTGGAGAGGGCGAGCATGAAGGCGGGAGGAACAGGTGACTGCCGTCATTGCAGCCATGTAGCCTAGGAGCTGTTGAATGTTGTGGGTGGAAACGGATGGATTGTGCAGAACAGCAGCTGCAGCCTGTTGCAGAGTCCGTGCACATCTCAGAGGTAAGAAAGGCCTGGCTCAAGTAGAGTCAAGGGTGGCCCCGATGAAATCTAGGACATGCGAGGGCTCGAGGTGGAATTTCTTGGGGTTCACTCTGAGTCCAAAATCGGAAAGGTGGGAGAGGGCAATATGGATGTCCTCATATAGCTTTTGTTTGCAGGACGCCACCAGGAGCCAGTAGTTCAAATAGGGGTAGACCAGAACTCCTTCACGTGGAGAGAAGCAGTGGAGAGGTCGAAGGGACGAACCTTGTATTGGTAGCAGACGTTGTCGATTGCAAAGCAGAGGTACCTCCTGTGCTAGGGGTGAATGGAAATGTGGAAGTAAGCGTCCTGTAGATCGATGGATGAGAACCAGTCCCAGCACCTCAGAAAGGGTAGAATCGAGGACAGGGTGACCACCTTGAACTTCTGGGGGGGCAATGAAGGAGTTCACCCCCCTGAGATCCAGAATGGGTTGGAGCGTGCCATCGGATCTGGGTACTGTGAAGTATCGGGAGAAGAAGTCCGTGGATTTTGTTGCAGGCGGAAGTCGCTCTATGGCCCCTTTGAGAAGGAGGGTCTCTACCTCTTTGAGGAGGGCTGGGCTGGCAGGGGTGGAATAGAAGATGCCGAGAGGAGGAGTACTTCAAAACTCGATGGCATAACTAAGATGAACTTTGGTTAAAACCCATGAGTCCAAAGTGATGTTGCGCCAGATGTTGAGGTGACAGGCCAGTTCTGGTGAAGCAGCTGGGCAAGTGGAAGAGCAGCAGAGGGGGTGACCTGCAACAGGAGTAAAAAATGAGATTTGGCAGTTGAGGAGGATTTCTTGGAAGACGGTTAGTGACATCTAAAGGAATGGTGGGAAGAGGACAGTAAGGAAGATTGCAGAGATGAGTGGAGAAGACGGCATGACCTGTAAGAATAGAAAAGGAGCCTCCAGGAAGAATATGATGAAGGTGATCTTCTAGGCTGGCCGAGGGATGAAGGTCCATCCTTTTAGCTGTCAGACGAGCTTTCACAAGTTGGTCCATTGCCTCATCTGTAGTGGCATGCAACAGCCCTTGGCCATCAAAGGGCAGGTCCTCAATACACTTTTGGCTATCCTTGGTTAACCCGGTGTACTGGAGCCAAGCAAAACGGCAGAGACCAATTGCACCAACCATCACGCATGCCGCACCTTCAACAGTATGTCGAGAGGACAAAATCTTTTGATTCGAAAGGGCCACAGACTTATTAAAATATTGAACAGCAGTGGGCCTGTGATAGTCTGGCAGGTGGGGGAGGAGGGGAAAGAATCTATCCCAGATATTGCGTTGATAGGCTGCCAGGCAAGCTTGAGTATTGGAGATCCTGGTGATCAATGAAGAAGCAGAATAGAAGTGATGGCCAAAGACATCTAAACGGCGGCCCTCACGATCAGGCGGGGTCGTATGGGCCCTTTTGCCCCCTTTAGTTTAGGATGACTCAACAACAATCGAATTTGGAGTGGGATGATTGAAGAGGAAATCAATGTCTTTCTTCTGGGTGTCGTAGAAGTGTTCCAAGTGGTGAAGGATTGGTTGAAGCGAAGCCGGCTGGGCCCAAGGCTGCTTCAAAACCTCCTGCAGGATGGGTAGAAACGGAATCAGAGTCATCAACGGGTGGCAAGTATTGACATAGTGGAAGACTGAGTCCTGTACAGTAGGAGCAGGTCCAGAGATGTCGAGGCCCAAGGCAGCGGCCATGCAGACTAAGACATCTGAGAACTGCTTGACGTCCTCAGGAGTGGAATCAGGAGATGGGTCTCCAAACGCTAGAGGCACTGAGCTGTGAGACTGCAGTGTGGAATCCGCAGAATTGCTGTTGGAATCATAAGGACCAGAAGAAGGAGACGATGGATGAAAGGATTGAGGACGATGAAGTTGGGCTGGTCCCATCGCAGAAAGAACAGCAGATGGAGCAGAAGCAGTCAGGGCCTGGAAGACTGGAATTTGCACTGGAGTTTGCACTGGTACCGAGGCCAGGGTGCTAATCGGTACTGAAGTCAATGCCGACAAAATGGATAGTACGGTTGGGATTGGTGCAACAACAGACTGTGTTGACAATGAAGCTGACAGAGATGTTGGCAGAGTGGACGCAGGTTGATTATCTGGCAGAGGCCGTGACGCCGTGGCTGTCACCTGAGGAGGAGGTGAAACGGCCTGACGATGAGGTGATGGGTCTCATGAGCGGTGACAAGACCGAGAGCGGCAGCAGTAGTAGGTTGATTGGGACCGAGAACGGGATCTGGAGTGGCGATACCGAGAGGAACACCAGTAACAAGATCCCAAAGGGGACTGTGATGGAGAGTGTGAACATCGAGAGCAGTAAAGAGACCAGCGATGAACATCGGGATGGTACCGATCATGATAGGTTGGCAAGTAAGAGTGGTAGGAGCCGGGCTGCTCTCTCCAAAGATGTTCGTGGGCATACCTGGCGATATAGGAGGCTGAGGAAAAGGGCAAATCCACCCTTGCCAGTGAAGGGTCATAAGCGGTGCGATGTCAGTAGTCCTGACGACGTGGGGATCTACCTCATTCACTACATCCTGAAGAGCAAGCCACACTAAGCTGTGGTCGGTCTCGGGAAACAGCCCGAGGAGTGTCCGAAGCAGGTGGACAGTCGAACTCGGGACGGCCAGGAGAGAGAGTTGGAGCCATCGGAGACTGCAGGCAGCCATCTCCAGATTGGCCAGGGGTCACAGGCAAAGAAGCCATTGGTGAGGATCGATGGTCCAAGTCAGAAACCAGAGCCATAGTAGCTGGGACCGACAGTACCGGGAGCTGAGTAACGTCCTATACTGGCAAAAGTGTGGAAGCGTCCTCCCCCTCGACGGTGGATGTCGCAGGTTACGTTGGCAGAGGAGTCGGTAAGGGACCGAGAGAGGCATGTCGAGTAGCTGGTGGAAGGGTAGCGGGAGAAGGAGAGCAGTGTTTCTCCTTTTCCTCTTCTTCTTTTCCTTGTTGGAGGAAACAGAAGAATGGCGCAATGAGGTGCGTTTACGCTTTGCCAAGGTAGAGACCTTGCGAACTTGTTGCGAGGTCAAAGTGGCATCTCCAGTGGCTTGGACAGTAGGTATCTTGGAGAGCTTTGGAATCTTAGGCAGAGATTAAATCGGCGGCAAGGTCAAGAGGCTGCCGTCGGTATCGGTACCGAGGCTGTCGATACCGAAGGAGCAGACACTACCAATAACTTCGGAGCTGAAGTAGAGGACATTGTGGAAGGCGCCGATACCAACACGGTGGACAGAGCAGTATTCGAAGAAGCCTGCTCCTTAATGTGAAGGGCCTGTTCCCAACAACAGGATTTCAACTGAAAAGCTCTATTCTTAAGAGTCTGTGAAGTGAAGTCCTTACAAATAGAGCAGGTCCTAACTTTATGGCCCTCCCCAAGGCAGAACAAGCACTCGGGGTGGGTGTCTGAAAGGGAGACCTTACGGCCGCAAGACACGCACAAACAAAGACGACATAAGAAGGGGGAAGAGTTCTTCCAGTTTTTGTTGTAAAAGACAAGAAAAATGAATGAAAGACGAAGAAAAAAGCCAAGAATCAAGGAACTGCTCAGCAAGGAAGCCTTCCGAGCTGCTAACAGGTCGGCGGACGGGGAAAAACTGAGGAGCGACTATTAGCTTGGCAGGACCGAGCATGCTCAGTACCGGATGGGGGGGTTCCCCCCAAGCTGCTCAGCTCTGGAACTTTCCGAAAAGCTAGTCCACATGCGCGAAGATTCCTATTGTGTGAGGCACAGAGACAACAAAGAAGCAGCTATGGCTTCCTTTAAAAGAAATGGGAGTGGCACCATGTCTGAAGGTCCTGATGTGTAACCTATGCTCTGGCCAATAGTCTATCAGGAAAAAATAAGGAGAACCATATTGGCAAGAGTGTCAGACAAGGATTCATTTTATCACCCTGTTTAACTTATAGGCAGAACAGATCATACAGAAAATATGATTTGATTCAGAGGAAGGAGTAGAAAAAACAGAAAGTGGAACATCAAATAATTTAAGGTGTGCAGCTGACACATTAGCAGAAAACAGCAATACTTGGGACAACTACTTCGGAAAGACAAGGAAGAAAGTGCAAAAGCACAGCTACAGTTGTACTTAAGAAAACAAAAATAACAACCACCACAGATTTACATAACTTCAAAGTGGGTGATCAAGCCATAGAAACTGTTACATTCTAGCTCAGTCATCAATCAAAATGGAGAGCGAGTCAAGAAATCAGAAGAAGATTATGCACTGGAAGGGCAGCTATGAAGTAATTAGATAAGATACTCAAGTGTAAAGATGTATTATTAACTATCAAAGTCAGAATCACCCATGCCAAAGTATTTCCAATTTTTATCTATAGGTATGAAACAAAGCTGACAGGGAAGAAAAAATCAAGCCATTTGAAATGTGGTGCTGGAGGAAAGTGTCAATACCAAAAGGAGAAATAAATGAGAGCAAACGTAACTTGAACATTCCCTAAAATCCAAAACAACAAAACCTCACCTCACCAGCATCTTTTCCCCCAATATACCTAGGACCAGCACCATATTTGTGCTCATTGGCCACAACTGTTTCTTTGCTGGAAGCTGCCTAGGGATTAGCTGCCAACAGCTCAGGGATCACCACTAGTCTATCCCTTAGCAATTGGAGTGCACTAAAATAAAGTACTGTCCCCTGCAAAGTGAAAGACATGGTCGTTTTAGAGGCTAGAATTTCAACATGCTAATTTCATATTCCACACTTTAGGGTCATCGTAAGTCAAAAACAATATGAAGGCATACAATAACAACAAACAGCAGGGGGCTTATTTTCTACTAGAATATGCTTTCTCAAGAACTTCACACTGCCAGTAAAGTAAAGTAATCATTAACACATACGTTAAATTGAAAATCCTGCTTGACTTCTGGATAAGAAGTGATGGAGAAATAATACTGCAACAAATCATCAACAGAAAGAAACATTTTGTGATGCAGATCACAAGGCCATAGATGCTTGTTATTGGGTCATTATTTCAAACAGAATAAATCTCTCAGACATTTAGCTATAAAATTATAATTGAGGGAAAAGAACATGCTAGAGTTTCAGATTGAAAATTATTTATACTTATTTGTTTTTGTTACTCTGATTTTGCCATGGATTTAGTTCCTACCAATGACTTTAAGGAAATTAAAACTACAGTTGGCCCTCCACGTTTGTAGGTTTGATTATTTGTGGATTTTATTAACATGTTCTCTCTAGGAATCTCTAGGTCCTCCAACACAATTTTATGATCAGCTTGCAGTGGAATTTGACCACAAACTGGAGGATCTAGAAAAGTGCTCCTTCAGCTGTAATAAAAATAGCAATTGCGATTGTTATTTTATATTTGCCATTTTCCCACTTTCGTGGGGGTTGTGCTCCCCTAACTCCCATGAAAGTGGAGGGTGTACTGTAAAATGTTTAAAATAGCAGCCTGATCTTACTTTGTTGAAAAGCACTGTTATCAGTCAGAAATTTAGAAACATATTATGGACAGTTTGTGGAGGTTTCTGCTTGTTTAGCAAGCAAAATGTACATTTCATCAAATATTTCATGAAAGAATGTCATAAGATGTCAAAAGTCACACCTGCACAAGAAGCAGTACTCAATTAGAAGCTAACTTTTCATGTATATGTCAGGAAAGTGTTAAATTCTTGATTTTATCTTTTATACACATCTTTTTTTTTCTTTTTTTTTTGGAAAATTGTAGGAAAAAAGATGTATCTATTCTAAGATAAGGAATATTTTTTTTATTCTATATTTTTTTATAAAAGCATAGTACAGAAAATTGCAAAGTATGTTATTTCAATTTTACAAAGTTCCAACTTAATACATATAAAATGTTGCTCATTTCAATGTTCTCTTAACTCGTTCAGTTACTACTTCCCCTCTTCCCTCGTATGGTTCCCCCCCCCTTATATCTAGTTAATCTGTGATCACTCAAAGCATACTCAAACATGTTGACTAGTCTCTTTTTTCTGATAATTCAACTGATTACATTGCTTATAATTTATCAGATCTCTTTAGAAAAACCCGCTGCAAATATCTGTTACCATAACTTTAGTTACTTGTTTCAATATACCTCTTAATCAAACTCATATTAACCATTCTTTTTTCTTTCGAATCATTTCTCATTCTAACAGATAGCTCTTCCATTAAAACATATTCTTGTATTTTATCTAACCATTCCTCAATAGATGGACATTCAGCTCCCTTCCAGTATTGCGCCCAAAGAATCCTTGCAGCCGTAATCATATATAATACTACCGTTTCATATTGCTTATTTGCTTTGTCCATTTGATGAGTCATATTCAATAAACACAATTCTGGCGTCAGTGGGAGATCTATTTGTAATATAGTTATCATGGTTCTGTTTATTTTTTTCCAAAATCTTTTTGCCTCAGGACATAGCCACCACATGTGGAAGAAAGTTCCATCAGCTTGCTTACATTTCCAACAAGCTTTCTCCTTCAGTGAATACATCTTGCTTAATTTGAGCGGGTCAAGATACCATCTGTACAACATTTTGAAATAATTTTCTTTTAAATTTTGAGCCTGTGTAAATTTATTTGTCAATTTCCAACTTCTTTCCCAGTTTGTCACTAAGATAAGGAGTATTGAATATGCAGAATAAGGTAACAACTGGTACAAAAGGATCACACTCTAACCTAAGTTGGGTCATTGCAACAGTGTCATAACATCTATGAGCATTTCCTGGAGTCTTCCTTCTGAAAAAAGACAGAAGAAAAAGAATAAAGAAGGAAAGGGGAAGAGGAAGGGTTTGTGTGAAAAGTTAGGCACACCTCCTTAAGAACTATGTGGTATGGTCTTCAGAGGACTAAAATGAGGAAGTTTGAATCTGTCACGTTCCATGAATCCCTCACTCATTTTCTGCTCCAGTCTGTCCACTCCTGCAATATGGCAGGTGATAATACTAGCCTGTCTTTGAACTAAAAGACTGCAGAGAAAAAACGGGAACGTTTTTGATGATTTTGAACACTGAAAATGCTGAGAATGACTTGAACTGGAACTGATTCCATTCCAAAAAAAGGAGAAAGACTTCAAGGCATAAAGGATGAGGATAATGAAACTCAGGTCATTTCCGCACTAGACTGTTACGGCGCTATTTTTTCCACTTACAACATCCTATGGAATTCTGGGGTTTGCATTTTAAGGTGCACTCTGAAATTAATGAACTGCAATTTAGAGCTTTGTGGCCAGGATTTCTGGTGGGCTGGCCAGGCAGATGTTTCCTCTGCAGATGGGCAGCAAGGGAAGCTTTCATGATAAAAGTACCAGCCAGAGGGATTTCTGGATAAAGGGCAAGTGGAGGATCCCTTTGGATCTGGAATTCCCACTATATACATTTACTTGTTAGTTAAGCATACTGTGAATGGAAAGGACCAAGAGAATAACATTATGCTCTTGTCTTGAAATGCAGCTATTCAGATTGGAAGATATGATGGCCCTATGCCAGCAACCTGCCTTTTTTTAAAGACTTTTAATCAATCTTGGAAGTCATAAAAGTGAAGAACCCTTCTGCTTAAGATGGAACAAAGAAGCCTTTGCAGCTGTCTTATTTCTGCAATTAAGAACTGAGTAAGTCTGTTTTCCCCATAAGACTAGGATAGCTGAATTAGAAAACTGGGGGTTAACATTTTAAAAGAGTAGACATAAGGATTAAAATGCATGCACTTTTCTTAATAGGCTGAATTGCATCTTATTTGTAAGAAAGAATTGGATTTTGATAAAGAGAAATCACAGCATGAGAAAGTATAGGCTCTCTCAGTTGGATTTGTTTTTATGCCAGCTTCTGGCTAGACTCTAGGGAAGTAAATTGTTAATTCTGGAACAGCTGGATTAAATGAAAAATGGAATCTTCTCAGCAGGAGCTAGAAGACGTTTTACTATAGAAGAAATACATGGAAAAATTTTAAATTGGAAGAAGAATGTGATAGACATCATGACAAATATGATCAAGGAAGAGCTGAGACAAGAGGAAGACACAGAAGATACAGAGGGAGTCACAGAATTTGACATGAAAGCCAAAGAAAATGAAAACGAGATGGAGAGACAAGTACAAGCTGACTTAATGGAGGAGATTTATGACCAGGAGGTTTCAACTTGTGAATGGGAGATTACATTCCCAGGGGAGGAAAAGGGGAAGATGAATTTAAATTTGACCTGCTTTGATGGATGATTGAAAGCAAATTGATTCAGTTCGAATGACTAAAGGGGGGGGGGTGAGATAGTTGTCAAAATTAAAGATGTTGTCTCAGGGCTGTGATTCTCTAATGCTGTGCATGAAGTTTGAACAAAGACAAGTTGATTTACTCTGTAAGATAGAAGAAGGTGGGAGAAACATGTCAAAAAGAAGAATGCTGTCTTGGGAACTTGATTTTAAAATGATATGTGAGAAGCAACTATGGAAAAAATGGCTTCAAGGAAAGAGGAGAGGTAAATTCAAAATGAAAGAGGTTTACAGTTTCAACTATGTAATCTATGACCAATTTAGGACAATAATACTGAATTGTGTCTATAATGATATTGATATATCTGGATTTAGAGATGATATTAAATATGTAATAGACCTGTATGTTTTACCAGTGAAAATAGTATGTAATTAAGTCAAGTAAGCAGAATTTTGAAAAATTAGGAACATTAAGGCTGTTTAGTATTATTAATACTATTTATTATGTAAGGTTATTTACCATGTAAGTAAATTGTAACAGAATGCAGTAGAAATAATATGGGGATATTATGTTTGATACATTTAAAAAGTTCATATATTTTCTTTTCTTGAAGCATGAATTGGGGGATGGAGAAAAAGAGAAATTTTGAGAAGCTGGAATCAATCACTAGGCTATAATCCATTCAAAAGGAAAAGTCTTTTTTTCCTTCTCTTTTTATTTTTCTTTCTTTCATTCTTTTTATTTTTTTAACTTTTAGCTCAGTGGTTCTTAAGCAGGGGTCTGAGGACCCCTTACAAGGGGTCTGCAAAGCCCCCCAGCTGGATAGCAACAGCAGCAGCAGCAAAAGGGACATGGCAGTGGTGGGGGGTTATGGGTGCAGTTTGGGCGGGCACACGCACACACACCTGCTGCCATGCCCCATTCATCAGGAAAGCAGCAGCAGGAGGTGTGGGAGTTGAGAGACGAAGAGGCAGGCACGCCAAACTGCTCCCTCATCTGCCTGCTTTTGCGTCCCTTGGTGCCTACATACGCTGCTGCTGTATTTCTGACAAAAGCAGCAGGTGTGTGCGCATGCCCAAACTATGACCCTGTAAACCAGGGATTGAATCCCCACTCGGCCATGGAAATCCAATGGTGACGTCAGGCAAGTTACATTCTTTTAGCCTCAGAGACAGGCAAAGGCAACAAATCTTCCCAAGCAAACCTCCATGACAGCTTTGCCTTAGGGTTGCCATAAATCAGTTTTCAAAGGGAAGGGAAATGATGGCTAGAAAGAGCTCCCCCTGTCAACAGCACGTTCCTGTTGTGTGCCTTCAAGTCACTTCTGACTTAGGGCAACCCTAAGGTGAACCTATCACAAGGATTTTTTGGCAAGATAGTTTAGAGTGGGTTTGCCTTTGCCTTCCTCTGAGAAAGAGAGAATGTGACTTTCCAAAGTTCACCCAGTATCTGAGTGGGGATTTGAATCCTAGTCTCCAGAAAGAAAGAAAGAAAGAAAGAAAGAAAGAAAGAAAGAAAGAAAGAAAGAAAGAAAGAAAGAAAGATTTGAATAGTGGTAAAATCTTGAGTTAAGTCTTGGGGGTCCCTGACTGCAAATTATATTTACAAGGGGTTCCCAGTAAAGAAAAGATTATGAACCACTGTTCTAATTCATACGTTTTTATGTTTTCCTGGATGCTTTTTTTCTTTTTCCCTTTTTTAATGTATTTTATGTATTTTTAGCATTTTTAGTGTTTTTTGGAAACTATTAAAAATAATATTAAATAGAGAACTTTGTGACCAGAATACTTTACTTTAAATTTAGAAGCAAGAGAAGCCAAGTGCTTTAGGGATCAGATAAGTACAAAGAAAAAGATAAGAGCGTTCTGGAAACTAGGGGGTCATAGAGGGGGTCCCTGATATCAAATAGCAATTCAAACTAATAATTGCAGGTTTGCATTACAATAAATATTTGGAGTCATTTGCTACAACAATTTTAGAACTGTATACAGCTGCTCAACATTAATATGCAGAAAGATTCCATATAGCCTCTTATAAACAGAGAAGTTCATAAATAGCAAAGCAAGATTAACATAAATCCTACCATGCAAGAATGTAAAATGCCTACCTTTGAGTCATAATCTTATAAGCATCTGGCAGATAACAGCGGATATTCTCCATCTGAGCAGGATCAGAGTCGCAGATTTTATCATCTGTCCTGCCATAGTTGGCACTTTCAATCATGATAACATCTGTTCCTGGGCAACGTAGTTCTATTGGGTAGCTTTCACAGGAGAGTTCCCTCCGGACCACAGCCATAGGAACAGGGGCACGGCTAAAAGCTAGAAAGAGAAAAAATGAGACACTTAGATTTAAAAGAGCTGCAGAACTCAAACATAATTTTATTTCTTTACATAAATACAAATTTTGGGAAGATGCTTTAATTTTGCAATATCATTTTCTAAACCAAACAGCTCACAAAATTCCAGACGTTCCCCATGCAAACTTTTATATATTTCTATTTTTTCAAACATGTCAAAAATCAAAATTTACTTATGCTTACTTTACTTATTAGAGATCTTTTTGAATAAAATGTTCTGCTGCAGCACAAATGAGCTAGTGAAATGTGGCCATCCCCAGGGCATCTAATAAATCAGCTCTCTCTAACTAAATTTAATTGTTAAAAGCCCACTGAGCTTTTTAAAGTAACAAGCTTATGTGGGTATAAATGTATCCTGTCGTATCTCACTATTCCAAAAGTATCCTATTTAAATGGACATTATATGAGATCTCAATCTAATACATTGAGTCTTTACTTATTAAGTCTTACGATAAGTCATAACATGGTAAACCAGGAAAATGCTGATCAGAAATAAGCATTTAAAAGGCCACATGCAGACGGTAGTGTCCGTTTATTTCTTTGTTTAATGTATTTCACAGCTACCTTTCTCACCAAAACTTTGGAGTAGGAGAGGCCAGTGGATCTGCAAAACCTGTCTTGATTTTACCACAACTCTCCCATTTCCCAATCCAGTATATTATCCTGTTAGTCATTTGGTACTGGTAGAGCTCTCATATAATTCAGAGTAGCTGTAGGCACAGTGGTAAAATTAAGAGTGAATTTGTTGCCCTCACTGTGGCAAATCCACCAGCAACCTTTGCTTTATAGACTCTCCTTGCAGACATATATACTCCATAACTATCCATCTGAAACAGGTTACTTAACAGAACCCTAACAATAAAGGCATACCTCAGTTAACGAAGTCTCTGAAACAGAAGTTCCTTTTTGAGGCTCACCCAATTTTCCTTTTCTCCCTTGTTCTCTAGGGCAGTGGTTCTCAACCTTCCTAATGCCGCGACCCCTTAATACAGTTCCTCATGTTGTGGTGACTCCCAACCATAAAATCATTTTCGTTATTATTATTATTTTTAGTTAGTTAGTTAGTTATTTCCAACATCAAATAGACTGGAAACACTGCCCTAAATCACTGCTCTGGATAGACTTCTAATGCCTAAAAACTAGTAACCCTCCCCCCTTTTTTTAAGCACAGAAAGCGTCCATCAATGCCAGAATTAAGGCAGTAGTTCTAGTTCTGAATATTGGGTTTCCACAGTTCAAAAAGCCAGTCACTCCCAAAGGCAATGCCAAAACAGCCCACATTTTACACGAGGTGCAGGGAGGAAAGGACAGGGAGAGAGGAAAGATGGTGGCGGCATAAGCAGACGCGTTTTGTTTCATTCCCTCCCTCCCTCCCTCCCTCGCTTAAAGGGAGTGCGGACGCTGAAAGCGAGGAATGCAAGACAGTCAGGGCGAAGAACACAACACGTGCATGTGGCAAGCGCCAAGGGTCCACGCACAACAAAAGCGAGAGGAGAAAGTCATCCTGGCTATTTCTCCACTAGACTGTTATAGCACTATTATTCCACTTTCACCATCCTATGGAATTCTGGGGTTTGCAGTTTGAACCCCAGCGTAGGGGTCTCAGAAGCACTGCTCCCATTGGCTGTGAGGCCACCTTCTTTTAAAAGGGGGGCAGGATTGAGGAGTGGCGACCTCTGTGAAATGGTTGTTCTACCCCCAAAGGGGTCCCAACCCCCAGGTTGAGAACCACTGCTCTAGGTAGTTGGCAAGATTTTAGTAGAATTGCTATTGGGAGCAGCATCAGCATTGGAAAGATGATGAAGGAAGGCTGGAGAGTTTCTGTGCCAGGTTTTAATCAAGCCAAAGCTGGGAAATAATGGGACCTTCCTGCAGCTGTGGCCATTTCCGCACCAAACCTCATTGCCGCGATGATCCGTGGCAATTCTGGCATCGCCAGTGCTAGGATGGGAGTGATTTTACACTGCTCCTTTCTGTGTGTGTCCCTCAGTGGTGGAGGAGTAGCAGCATTAATGCTGCTGCTCTTTCTGCATTAAGGCGTCAATGGCCATGTCTCCTCCCTGCCTTTTCCCTGCCCCATGGTACCTGATTGGTTGCCCTTTTCCAGGGTTGTTTTTCTGATTGGCTGTCATTGGGCATGTCTGTGTGTCCATGCATTAGACTCCCAGATTGATCATGGGAGCTGGCACAATTGGGGAACTGCATGCAAACAGGTAAGGCAATGATTGTGCAATTGGCAGACATGGACAGGAAAAACCCATCGGTGATTTACCCCCACTATCGCACCAACACAAGAAAGACAGGAATGTGACAATGGCTTGCGGAAGCATCGTTGCAGTCCTGCTCCTCTCGCACTCCCATGCCGGGATGCAGGCCTCCTGCGGAAAGGGCCTGCGTGTGCCTGCCCACAACAGGCAAGGTAAACAGCAGTTGTCTTCAGAATTCCTTACTGACCATGTGTGAACAGCAAAACAGAGAGAAAGAAGAAGAGTAAATAAGCCCACTTCACCAGCTCCACTTAGGCCATCAAAATGGAAATCATAAGTGGAAACTGGTGAAAGAAAAATAATTATCTAGATGCATTCTGGAAGAAGTTTTAGGTCATTTCCGCACTAGCCTGTTATAGCGCGATGATTCCACTTTCAACATCCTCTGGAATCCTGGGGTTTGCAGTTTCGGGAGGGGCCAGTTGGGCCAGTTGGCCCCTCCCGAAACTGCAAACCCCAGGATTCCAGAGGATGTTGAAAGTGGAATCATCGCGCTATAAGAGGCTAGTGCGGAAATGGCCTTAATGTGGTGTCTAGAAGGTTCAAAATATTTTCTTTAACAGGCCTCTTCTGTACCACAATGCTCTTGTGGCAGTGCCTCTGCAAGGATGGCAGCATGTTCCCAACACTCCTCTCTGCACATGACTGGCTGCCTGCGGAAGGGAGATGCTTCATCCTTCCAGACTGCAGCTAGCCTTCTTCCCATGTTTCAGTAAGGTTGCCTTCTGCATGGTCAGATACAACGGAAGGCTCGTGTGATCGGGGTCATTGTCAGAATTGTTCTGTTAATGATATAGCCCACAATCATGTCAGCTGGTGATGCAAGAAGTGCAGGATCACAACGACATCCTGCAGAAGCATCGTTGCAGTCCTACTCCTCTCACGTCCCCATGCTGGGACACCGTCATCATGTGGAAAGGGCCAGAGTGGACCTTTCATATATGTGGGGGTTCTGTTCCAAGAACTCCCACCAATAGTGAAATTCGTAAGTGCTTGGTTCACATTTTATTTAATGGTAGCAACGTGTATGTGGATACTTCAGCACTTCTATTACCACCCTTTTAGGTACAGAATTTGATGCTTCACATGACCTGGAAATTGTGCGTGCAGAGGACGAGGGTAAGGAGGGCCTACTGTACTTATGTAAAGCTTACCCGACCTTGTTGTTTCACTTCACATCTGCATATTGTTAGCTTTGAATAATTTTTTTTTCTGGAACATGTTGAAATGCTTTCCCTTTTTTTTTTGCTGTGTGGGAACCCATCCCTATTCTTTCCAAGCTATTTCTGTCTCTAGTACCAAATATTCTGTTAAAGAAGTAAAGCCCTGGAAATCATCTACTTTGCTAAGTGAGGTAAACCTGTATATTCATACCAACCACTCACAAAAAGAGAGGTAATAAAGCCCTTTTATTAGATAGTCCCCATATAAATATTATCAAATGCCCTGAGCACCAAATTTTTAAAAAAGAATAAAACTGATGAGCCATCTTATTTTTTTCCATGTTTCTCACCTGAAAAGGAGGTATCAAGTTATGCATATCAGGGGAGGGGCTAGTACGATTAAGATGGAATCACAAGTGAGTAAAGGCATGCTGCATGAGCCTGAAGCCTGATGCTGACCCCATGGTTGGGTGGGCAAGCAACCTGTCTGACGTCTATTGGCAGCTGTTGGCTTCCAGTGGGACAGTAACTTCCCTCTAAATTTTATGTTGAACTTTAAAGGAGCTATGCAATGTATTGCATCCTATCATCAAAAAATAGATATATCATTCCACTGACATGGAAGAAATTTGTGTATTATCCACAAATTATATAAATCTCACACTGTTTCCACAAATATAGACTCTCATGAAGGAAAAAAATGTACAAATTTCCTGTTGCTTTTCCAAGCAAAAATTAATATTTTTAATCAGTATAGTGTACACAAAATACATATTTTCATGAAAATGAATTTTCCCCAATGGAGTTCTCAAGTGAGAGCAATCTTGTGGCTTCTCTCTTTTTCTTCTCAGGGATATATTAAATGTTAAGAAACACTCTCATTCGCTCTCTCTTGCTCTCTTTCTCCCTTTTTCAAGAATAAGAACATTAATGAGCATTCTTCACATCCTTAACCAAAAGACACTGAAAACCCTGGAGAAAAAAAAACCCTGCCCAGTTCGCAGTATAGATCTTCCATTAGAACCATTTTGACTGAGTTCCAAAATCGGGCCAGAAACCACTTTGGAAAACATCAATATAATCAATTTACTTCAAGTGTGCCTGAAGCTGAGCTGCTATATATCCTTAATCACAAATGGAAAATCCTTATATCACTAAATTGCAATATCTATGGGATGGAAACCTTACCCAGGAAATGTTGATCCCATTCCACATAAAAAATAAAAATGAAATTAAAAAAGTGAAAGCTAGGACATGGAGAATGAGTAGATGATTGATCCCCAAGAACCTTCTGGATAGAGCTATAGCTGCTAACTTTACATTTACATGTTCTTCTTCCCAACCCGAGTTTTCCAATCCTTGGGGACCTCTTCCCACCCCTGAACCTAACCTCTAATTCTTAGACTCGGAGCAAGAATCTTCCTTTTACCCTTCCGTTAACCCTCGACACACTCAACATACATAAATATCTGGTCCAGATGTTACACCTGCCAACCATGCTTTGCAAACTGGGAGGAAGCCTGGTTTATTCCTGTGTCATGCTCTTCTCTCTTCAGTGACTTCCTACATACAATACCTTCTCAGAACCAGGATAGCCTACAGTCGTAATTTGCAAAGCTACTTTAAAGTGTGTTTCATTCTATGGCTTACAAGAAAAACGGTTTGTGTAAACAGCAGCTTGCATCAGTGCACGTGTCGCTAAGATGCAACAAATTATGGTCAATGCTAAGAAGGAAAGAAAATAAAAGACTTAGCTCTGAAGAACTGAGGAGGGGGGAGGGGAAGGATTCTGGGTTTTAGTCATAGCAGAAAGGATGATGGGCTGGCTCAATGATAGTCAGCTAAGAATGTTGCAAATTATATTTTGGAGGAAGACATTATCCCCCTGTTGAGGCAGCCATCTCTTGTGCTCTTTGTTTTAATTTGCCCTCACTGTTCATGCAGCGATTGATCTTACATATTCAGAAACACTGTGTCTTTAGCTATTAGCTTTTGGGTGACAAGCAACATGAGTATATAGCTGTCCAATGTTGGAAACAAGATACTGGACTAAATTGACTTGCCACCAGGGTTCTTTTCATGTACTTGTTTGGAAGAAACAACTGCTAATATGACAGGTACTACTTCATTGTATATAGGCAGCTGTTCCAATTCTGGAGCAAAATGGAAATAGAGCAAGTTTCAGTTACATAAATTCATTGCCACCACTCTCCCATTTAACTATACCATGCTAGTAGGGGCCAGAAAATCCTTAATCAGCAAACAATGCAAGGGAAAGGATGTCATGGTGGAGAAATGTAGGAAATAAAACTCCAATAAGCAGGGACAGAAGGAGTTTATCTCAATGCCCAAAGGAGTATTCTTTTGCTAGAGGTCCAAGGCACAAAGATTTAAGTGTGCAGGTAGGCAACCAAAGGAAAGGCACACAGAACAGTCTTGCAGAACTGAAATATATTTACCAAACTCTAACTATATTGTTACTCTTGCTTCTGTGCTTCAATCAATGCCACTGGAAGAGCAAAATAGCGTCATAGCCATCTTCAGAGTTGTAAGTTTCAAAAGCCAGCCTATGAAATCACAGAGAGACCTTTCCAATGTGAATGAGCATGCTGATCCATGCAGGCTGTAAATCCACATTACAAACCCAACTGCAAGAACAGCTATATGAGTCCCATCAAGGAAACCATGTATTTGGACTTGCATGCAGCTTGGAATAGCTGGAATCTTGGGTATGCACAGAGAGAAAGAGAATTTTCTTGTGCAAATGAGAGGGAAGAGTGCCAAGGATCTGGAAACAATGGGTAAAGGGTGTGAAATTAGATGGTTTGCACAACCATAATTAAGCTAATAATGGACAAGGTGCTAGTAATTGAGATACTAGCCTAGCTATTTTTCACTAAAGCAAAACAAAACAAAACCCTTTTTAGTGTTATAACTCTCTTTCTAAGAACAATGGAAAATGGAAAACTCCTAATAAATACAAATACCTTAAGAGATGGTATACAGTCATTCACTAGGCAAAAGCATTCATTTGGAATCTCTAAGAATCTGGAAACTAAGGCCATTTTCACACTACACTGTTATAGTGTAGTGCGCTACACTTTCAACATCCTGTGGAATTCTGGGATTTGTAGTTTACTGAGGCCAAAGAGCCCTCTAGCTGGGAATTCTAAATGCTCCTCCTTAAACTGCAAGCCTCAGGATTCCATAGGATGTTGAAAGTGGAATAATAGCACTATAACAGTGTAGTGCAGAAATGGCCTAAGTCTAAGTAATGGAACTTGCTGGCTAAAACCAAAACCTTTTGGTTTTGCAATATAAGCCAGGTACAAGAAAATACCACCACACCAGAAAATGAAAATAACAGATCACTGTCTAATGTATAAGTTAAATTCATAAACATAGCCAGATGGGAAAAGCCCTTGTTGCTCCTTTGAGACTTCGTAAAGCCAGAAGTGTGTATGTGTGTTAAATTGAACCCTTAAACACTTTGTGTTTGGAGTTATAGTTTTAGGAACAAAGCATAGTTAATAACAGAAACACTTTTACAAAGGTAGCTAGTAAAATAAATAAATAAATATGGTAGCTTGCACTCAAAAATGTGAGTTTAGATGTGCATAAAATTTTAGATATATGTCTGGAAGTTTTGACATCCAATTTTCCTCATGCATAAGAGGAGGGTGCATTTTTCTTTTCCTTTTATCAATGTGTTTTTCATTGTTTATTAATCCAGATTATGACTCCTTTGTTCAGTTTAATTGCATATATCTTATGTTATTTTATTCTTAGCTGTCTTGACTGCTATTTTGAGTGGGGAAGTCTAGAAGATAAATCTAATCGATAAATGAACTGGATGCCACAGGGCAGCCATGTGAACTGTTGATACATCTGCCCATTCTCACACAAACAGAAAGCAGGACTTGAGAGGTTTGTATTTATGTATAAACAAGCTGCATACTAACAGAACGTTCCCTGCCTCAAATGCCTGATGTTATTATTCAAATTTCCTTTTCTCTAAGATTGGTTCCAATATGTGAGCTGGAATGAAATTAAAATGCCAGGGGCAAAGCAAGGAGAAATACAGTCAGGAACCCTTTAGCTTCCCTCATGCACACACTCATTATAACGCAAAAATTAGCCCTTCTTCCTCACCTTCCTCACCTTCCTCACTTCTGGGGCAAACATGTAATTAAAGGAGCGTGGGTGCAGATTACAGAAATTAAGGTTATACAGGCAATTTAGCCAAATTTTAATCTCAGTTGGGCTTATCTGGATTGATTTGGACCAAATGTAGATGGTATGATATTGACCTGATTCAGTTCCAGATTGGATCAATATGTGCCAGAAGTATTCAGACAGATCCAACAATTTGGTCAACATAAAGAAATGGGAAAAACCCATCCTGTGTCACAAACATGTAACTAGGAGAGGCTGTAGTTTACTAATTGACAGCCTTGGCTTCCAATCTGCGGCAAGACTCTCACCAGCAATTTCCAACTGCAGTTTCCAATTCTAGGAAGGAATTAGTCAGGTTAAGTGAAAGTATGTTCCTCTGTTCCTCTTCATTCTTTGTTTACAGTCAGCTGTTATAGCAGCCACTGGTCATTACAGCTGTTAGGTATGGGGCAGTACACATTATGGTTTCTTGGCAACACTTGTTCACAGTGAGTTTGCTATTGCTTTCCTTGGAGGTTGAGAGAGAGACTTGGGGTTCTACCACCCTATGCTGTTATAGTACTATTATTCCACTTTAACTTTGAGACCAGTTTGACAGGTGCGGCTCGGGAGTTCATGGCATCCATGACAAACATGGGCCTATCCCAATTAGCCTCTGGGCCAACACATTGTGCAGGCCATACCCTCGATGCGGTTTTTAGTACGGAACAGGCACAGCCGTGGGTGGAGATAATAAACGCTACCACCTTGTCATGGACAGATCATTTCCTGGTCAGGGTTAGACTAATGGCTGCTATCCGCCCCTGCAGGGGTGGTGGACCTATTAGAATGGTCCGCCCTCAAAGGTTAATGGAACCTACTGGATTCCAGAAAGCCCTCAAGGGTTGTATGGTTGGTATCGCCGGTGATCCTGTCGAAGCCCTGGTTAATACCTGGAATTGTGATCTTACTAGGGCTATCAACACGATTGCTCCCAAGCGTCCTTTCCAGCCTATTTCAAATCGCAATCCTTGGTATACAGTAGAACTCAGGAATATGAAACAGGCTGGACAACGACTAGAGCGCAACTGGCGGAAATCTCGACTCTTATCTGACAGGACACACTATAGAGAATTCCTTCATTCCTATAGAGTGGCAATAGATGCAGCGAAGAAGACCTTCTTCTCTGCACGTATTGCGTCTGCGACTTCTCATCCAGCAGAGCTGTTCAGGGTGGTAAGGGAGCTGACTCAGTTACCCACTCCCCTGAACTCGTTGTTAGAACCTAACGTAGCTTGCTGTGATGCCTTGAATAATCATTTCGCAGATAAAATCTCTCAGATAAGAGCCGATTTGGATGCCGGTGTTATAGCAGAGGTTACAAATGGAGTGTCTGGCGACCCCGTGAACAAGATTATACTGGATCAGTTTCAGTCAGTGAGTACCGAGGACGTAGACAAGCTCCTTGGAAAGGTAAGAACGACAACTTGCCCTCTTGATCCCTGCCCTTCATGGCTGGTCGTCCAGGGAGGAGTTGCAATTAAGACCCACTTAAGACATATTATTAATGCATCCTTCAGAGAGGGCAATTTTCCAGCTTGTTTAAAAGAAGCAATTATACGGCCGCTTCTAAAAAAAGCCCTCCCTAGATCCCCTGGATATGAATAATTACAGACCAGTCTCCCATCTTCCATTTTTAAGCAAGGTGATCGAGAGGGCTGCTGCCCTTCAGCTCCAAGCTGTCTTGGATGAAACAGATTATCTAGATCCATTTCAAACTGGCTTCAGGGAAGGATATGGAGTCGAGACTGCCATGGTCGCCTTAGTGGATGATCTACGCCTAGGTATCGACAGGGGAAGTGTGACCCTGCTGGTACTCTTGGATCTCTCAGCGGCTTTCGATACCATAGACCATGGTATCCTTCTGGAACGCCTGAGAGGGCTGGGGATCGGGGGCACTGCACTTAAGTGGTTCCAGTCCTATCTCTCAGGTAGATACCAGATGGTGATGCTTGGGGACAGCTGCTCCTCGAAAAAGGAGCTTAAATCTGGCGTCACTCAGGGCGCTGTCCTGTCCCCAATGTTATTTAACATGAAACCGCTGGGAGAGATCATCAGGAGGCATGGAGCAAGGTGCTATCAGTATGCTGATGACACCCAGATATATCTCTCCATGCCTCGGACAATAGCATCAACTAAGGATGGCATCTCGCCTCTGAACGAATGCCTTGAAGCGGTAATGGACTGGATGAGGAAAAACAGACTGAAGCTGAATCCAGATAAGATGGAGGTACTTGCTGTTAAGGGCTCTAAGCCCAGGTATGAAGGTTTGTCAACCAGTTCTAGATGGGGTTACACTTCCCCTGAAAGACTGTGTCCGCAGCTTGGGGGTGCGCTTGGATTCACCGCTTCAGATGACAGCTCAAATTGATGTGGCGGCCAGGAGTGCCTGCTATCAGCTTCGGCTGATACGCCAGCTGCGCCCCTTCCTGGAGCTGGAACACCTAAAAACAGTGGTGCATGCGCTGGTAACTTCACGGATTGACTTCTGCAATGCGCTCTACATAGGGCTACCCATGTGCTTAGTCCGGAAATTTCAATTAGTTCAGGATATGGCAGCCAGGTTGGTCACCGGAACATCTAATAGTGACCACATAACACCAATTCTGAAGTCTTTACACTCGCTGCCTATTAGTTTCCGGGCACAGTACAAGGTGTTGGTTCTTACTTTTAAAGCCCTTCATGGCTTGGGGCCAGCCTACCTGTGGGATCGCCTTCTCCCATATAATCCGCCCCGCACACTAAGGTCCTCTGGGAAGAATTTACTGCAGCCAGTCAGAACTAGGTTGGCTGCAGTTACCCAGAGGACCTTCTCTTCTGTCGCTCCCAAATTATGGAATGGCCTGCCGGAAGAGACCCGGCATATTACCAGTCTAGACCGCTTTAAAAAAGTGGTCAGGACTGTTCTCTTCCGACAGGCCTTCCCAGACTAGTGTTCCACCACCTCTCATCAACTGTCTTCTTGGTTTTAATTTGTTTTTAAATTGTTTTAATAGTTAATGTATTTTAGGGGGTTAGAAGGGTTGGTGGATGGGGAGGATGGGTTACATTTTAGTGTTTTTAATGTATTTATATACTGTTGTAATGCCGCCTCAATCCACTGGGAGAGGCGGGATAAAAATAAATATTATTATTATTATTATTATTATTATTATTATTATTATTAACTGCCATGGCATCATTCTTTGGAATTCTGGGGTTTCTAGTTTGGTAAGGCACTGGAGCTCTAAGCGCCCCTCCCTAAACTGCAAATCCATGATTCCATGTGATAGCACTATAACAGAATAGAGTGATAGAGCCCTTGAAGACGGACATCTTTCAAGCCACAGATTGCACCTCACAGCAGTTGCAAACAGATTGAGAGCCTTTGGGTAAAAATTAAAGGGAAGAGAAACAATTGTGATCTCATTGAAGGGGTCTACTATAGCCCCCCCCGTCAGACTGAAGATTTGGATGATGTCTTCCTAAAACAAATGACCAAACATTCAAAAGGATGGCAACAGAAATGGGAGACAACAACCTCCATGGTATTTATTGGAAGTCACTCTTTGCCAAGAAGGTAAATTCCAAGAAATGCCTCACATGCCTTGCAGACATTTTCATTGTACAAAATGTAGAGGAAGCAAGAAGGGGTTGCCATTTTGGATCTAATCCTAACCAATAAGGGTGAATTGATCAATGGGGTGGAAATAGTGACACTTTTCAGTTGGAGTAACCATGCCCTTCTTTGCATCAGTCTTCTCCCGAAAGGAAAACAGTGCACTGTGAAAATGGAACAATTCATATTGAACAATTCATGCAGCCCAGAATAGATAAAGAGGTAGTAAAGGACTATCTAGCTACTCTAAATGAATGTAAGTCTCCAGGGTCAGATGAACTGTATCCAAGTTTACTAAAGGAACGTGCAGATGTAATCTCAGAGCCACTTTGAGAATTTAGGGACAACAGGAAATATCCCAGTTGACTGGCAGAAGGCCAACATTGTACCTATCTTCAAAAAGGGAACAAAGGACCTGAGTAACTATGACCGGCCAGCTTGATGCTGATATCTCTCCATTACTACATTCCAATCACAAGAGTCATCCCAATAGATTTCAGTGATGGCCATTAAATCATATTTGCCTTTCTGTGTTAAAAGTTCATATTCATCTTTTTTCCCATGCTCTGCACATTACTGTAGGGACATCTCAGACCATGGGTCATTCTCTCCAGCTGCTTCATTATTTTTTTTTCCCTGCCAGTTTGTGGGTTTTGTAATATCCCCTAAGTTTCCCCTGGGCTACAATTCCCAGTACAACCCCCCTGCTCTATGGAGCACTGTCTCTGTTTTACGCCAGAATTCACTGTAGTTCCAGGCATCCCCAAGAGTTCTTCAGTGTGAAATACTCACACATTACTGGTATAGCATAAAGTTTATTGGTAATAAATGATGCAACAGATGGCACAGAGCAAGAAAGCAGTCTAGTCCTTTCTCTGATGGGGTCCAGCATCCCCTTACAGCCAATGGTACAACTGGATTGCAAACTATTTCTACCTAGACTGCCTCCTGGCTGACAATCAAAATGCCTCTCCCCAAGCTATTTGGGGATCCTGGTCTAGGGTTCACCCTTCCCCAGACTAGAGCCAATGGAAGATCCACTCCTAAGGACTGCAGACTTTGCAGAAGCAAAGAAAGGAAACCAAAGTGTACAGGTGTGAACCATCTTCCCCTCATTAGCTGTGAGAACTTCACAAGCAGGTTAGCAAGAGAGGAAAATTCACTCCCAGAGTCTATTCCCAGCCTTCATATTTATTACCTGGATTAAACTGCCAACTTAAAGAAACAAGTATTCTACAAGTTACTAGTGCAAATGGACTTTTTCCTGCTACTGCACAGGTGTTAACTTTTCGGCTTGATGCTAACAAGATGAACTTCCACTCTTAACACAGAAAGGCAAATAAGATTTATTAGGCATCACTGAAACCTAGTGGAATGAGTCTCATGATTGGAACACGGTAATGAAATGGTATAACCCATTTGAAAGAAATAGACCAAACAGAAGAGCAGTAGGAATAGCATTGCAATATCAAGGGTGTGTACACCTGTGAGGAGAGCCATGACTTAAAGCAGCACTTCTTAACCTTTTCTTTACCATGGACGTTCTTTAAATATCTTTTGTTGCCATGGGCCACCAAGACCTAACTCAAGATTTACAATCTTAAAGTGCATCACATATTTATTTAAAAAGTTCCTCATCAGAGTCTTCAAATTTGGAGTGAAAGGAGAAATAAGTAAATGCACACACTCCTATTATATTTTTATTGGAATGATTCCATACAAATTGAAATAATAGACTGGAGATTCAAATTATGTCTTCCTAAAACCACTGACCAATCATTCGAAAAGAAAAAAATACAGTAGTAATAGGAGACATCAACAACCCTGTTATTTGTTTGAAGCCAAACTTGGACCAGAATGTAATATCCAACAACCTCCTCACCAGCCTTGCCAACAACTTCATTGTACAGATGGTGGAAGGAACAAGGGAATCAGCTGCTTGGATTTGATCCCAACCAACAGAAATTAACTGGTCAATGGGATGAAAGTAATGGGACCTTGGGGGGAGTGACCATGTCCTCTTGGGGTTTGTTATACAGAAGAAAGGACAAGCTGAATACACTCAAACACTCACTCTGGACTTCAAGAAAGCTGATTTCAATAGGTGTAGAGAAATACTGGGTGAGATCCCATGGTCAGAAATATTCAAAGGAAAAGGAGTTCATGATGTTTCTTAAAGTGAGATGCTGAGGACACAGTTGGAAACAATTCCAATTCCAATTAAGAAGAACGTGTCTATAAAAAAATAGAATGGATGCACAAAGAACTGAGCTGAGATTTAAAAGAGCCATGCGTTAAAAAAGGAAGAATGGGAAACCACCAAAGAGCAATACAAAAGAATAGCCAATACCTGTAGAGGGAGAAAATCTAAACGTTCAGAATGAAAGAAATTAAAAATAATAAAAAGGATGGCTGTGTTCAAAGAAAGAGGAAGAACAAGGACATGGTAAGGCCACTGCATAGTGAAGATGCTAACAGAAAGAAGGCTGACTGTTTCATATCTTCTTTTCCTCAGTCTTTTCCCAATAGGAAAGTGATGCTCTAACTGGTGAAAATATAACAAATGAGGCAGCAAGAGGAAATGAAGCCAGGAATACATAAAGAAGTAGCAAAGGAATACCTAGCCACTCGAAATCAATTCAGGTCTCCAGGGCCAGACGTGCTGCATCCAAAAGTATTTGCAGACATAATGGCAGAACCTCTGTCAACAATCTTTGAGAATTATTGAGCATCTTTGAGAATCTTGGAGGACAAGACAGTCACAGCAGATTGAAGTAGGGCAAATCTTGTCCCCATCTTCAAAAAGGACAAAAAAGAGGATTGGAGCAACTACTAACCTTAACGACGACACTAGGAATGGTTCTAGAACAGATCATTAATAGTCAGTCTGATCACACTTAAAAAGTAATGCTCTGATTACTAAGAGTCAGTATGAGTTTCTCAAAAACAAGTCATGCCAAACTAATTTTCTCTCTCTCTTTTTGACAAAACGACACTTTCATAGGTCAGAGGAGTGCTGTGGATGTAGTTTATCTTGATTTCAGTAAGGCTTTTGACAAGGTCCCTCATTATATTCTTCCAGGCAAGCTGGTGAAGTGTGGACTAGATAGTGCTACTATAAGACAGATCTGTAATTGGTTGACAGACCAAACCCAGAGCATCCTTACCAATGGTTTCTTTCATCCAGAAACGACTACTGAAGTGCCTCAGGGTTCTGTTTTAGCTCTGTCTTGATGATGGAATAGAAGGCATGCTTACCAAATGTGTAGATGACACCAAATTGGGGGTGGGGGATGAACAACTCAGAGGAGAGGATCAGAATTCAAAATGACCTTGAGAGACTAGAGAGCTTGGCTCAAACTAATAAAATGAATTTCAACAGGGATAAATGTAAGGTACTGCATCTAAGCAAAAAAAATGAAATGCATAAATACAGGATGGGTGGCATCTGGCTTGAAAACAGTGAAAGTGAAGAGAGGCACTTCAGCAGGCCAGAGGGCAGCTCTGCAGTGAAGAGCTTTCATGATAAAAGTGCCAGGCAGAAGGATTTCTGGCTGAAGAAACTCCCTCTGGATCAAAGGGGAAGCAGGGATTCATTCACTCATCATGGTCTGGAATTCCCATTATTTGCATTTATTTCTGAGTAAATGTGTTATGAATGTGAAAGACTGGGGGAGTGATATCTTTTGCCCTTGCCATGAAACACAGTTGTTTGGATCTAACAATCTGATAGCCCCATCCTACCAACCTTTTTTAAAGAAAAAAATTCTTAACTTGTAACTTGTAACTTGGAGTTACAAAAGTGAAGAATTCTTCTGATTAAAATGGAACAACAGAAGACTCTCCAGCCACCTTCTTTCTCCAATCAAGAGCCAAATAAATGTGTTTACTCCTTGAGATCAGGATAAATAAATAAGAAGATTGAGGGCTGCTGTGTTTAAAAGAGAATAATTAAAGGTCTAAGTGCATACTTTTTGTGGACAGAATAATCTCATCTTACTTCTAAGATTGAACTGGATTTTGGCAAGGAGAAATGACCGTGTGAGAAAGTACAGATGTTATCTGTTTGATGTTGAGAAGACTGACATGCTGATGGTTTTTGGTTAGAAAAAGAAGTAACTTGTTGACTCTATTAACATCCTAAGATCACAGTGGTCTCCTGCTTTAGATAGTTCTAAAGTTTTCTTATCCATTTGCTTACTGCTATGTGACCCAAATTCAAATGATCTGCAAGGGACAGAAATTGCATATATCTACAAAAACAGACATAGACAAGTACAGCAGAATATCTCAAAAATGGACCCAGAGATATGCCATGTGATGTTACCTTAGGTCAGAATAACTTGCATTACAGCTGGAATAAACTTTAAATTAGTTTTTTAAAAAACAAAAATCACATGGTGAGACAAACTCAAATTGAACTAATGGATGGATTAGTTAGTGCAGGGCTTTCCAAACGGTGTGCCGTGACATGTTAGTGTGTCACCTGAAGAGTGTAGGTGTGTCACTTACAATCTTGGAAATGTATGTTATTATTTATAAATCATATATTTTTAAAAATACATGAAAGGTTTTCATGAAATACATTGTATCCTCATACATTCTGTTATTGCCATTTATGTATGGGTCTGTATCTCTTATAAGGGGTTAGTTTAACCCCCCCTTTGCTAGTAAAACTGAATTACTGTGTCGCGAAATGATGCATCTCTAAAAATGTGTCACCAGCATGAAAAGTTTGGAAAGTTCTGAGTTAGTGTATTGGGGAAATGAACTGCCAAGAAGTTCTGGTTTGTGAAATGGGGAATACAGCTTGGGGGGGGAGGCTAATCTGAAATCGATTGATGGTTGAATGAAACTGAATTGATTTAATGAAAGATTAGTCTTTTAGACTGAAAGGGGTGAGAGAATGATGGAAAAAGAAAAGTGGTCTCTCTCAGGACAAACATCTCAGAGTGGGAGGGAACTGGAAACATTAACAAAGGGAAAGAAAGGAAACCTGAGAAGGTGGGGACAGGGAGAGATCATGGACAGGATGGTGACAAAGGAAGAAGAGAGTTAAATTCAAAATGACACAGACTTGGTTGTAACTAGGATTGGCGAATAAAGTGCGTAAAGGATTTTACAGTACAAAATGGTAGAGAAACATTTGGGTTAAGCACTGTTATACAACATCTAACAGTTAAGTAACATTTAGTATTAAGATTAGAAAACATAATGTCATTTATCACATAAACACAGCATGTAATAGAATGTAACAGAAAATAACATTTATTTAGTATGCTAGTATGTTAATCTTTGGTAGAAGAAAGCTCATTTTTCATTTTTGGAAAGCATGAAGTGGAGGAGGGGAGGAAGATAACTGTTGGATATTATCTTTGAGAGGCTTGAATCAACGTGACTGTTATCCTCCATTTAAAGGAAGAATGGAAGTCACTCCTTTTTCTTTCTTTTTTCTTTTCTTTTTCTTTACTTTTCAATTCCTATTTCTTGTATTTTATGTTTTTTCCATGCTGTTTTCTTCTTTTTTCTTACACATTTGTAGAATTAATTTATTTTTTTTAGAAACTATTAATAAAGGTATCCTTTTTAAATAGAAAAAAGATGTGGAAATGTTCTAAGGTCTCAGTAAACCAAAAGGTAAACACTAGTCAGCAGTGTGATGTATCAACCAAAAAAGCTAATGCAATTCTGCCTCATTATGAACATAGTGTAGTAGTAGTTTCACTGTATTCTGCTTTGGTCAGTCGTCCCTGGAATACTGTGTCAAGTTCTGGGTACCCCAGTTCAAGAAGGATACTAACAAGCTGGAACGTGTCCAGAGGAGGGCGACCAGGGTGGTCAGAGGTCTGGAAATCAGACCCTATGATGAATGACTTAGGGAGCTGGGTGAATTTAGCATGCCGAAGAGAAGACTGAGAAGTGACATGACAGCTGTCTTTAAATATTTGAAATGATGTCATGTAGAAGAGCCACCTTGTTTTCTGCTACCCCAGGGAATAGAGTGAGAACCAATGGATTCAAAGTATTAGAAAAGTGATTCCACCTAAATATTAGGAAGAACTTCTTTTCTGTAAGAACTGTTTGACAGTGAAATAGGCTGTCTCAGTGGGCTGTCCTTCTCTGGAAGTCTTTAAACAGAGGTTGGATGGGTATCTTTCAGGAATGCTTTTTTTGTGTTTTCATAAATGGCAGGGGGTTGGACTACATGACCTTACAAATCTATGTTTTGCATCTGACTAATGGAAGTGGTCCAACTCACTACATTCATAAATCCATGGAAGACAGAACGCTTATAGAATCATAGAATCATAGAAATGTAGAGTTGGAAGAGACCCCAGGGGCCATCCAGTCCAACCCCCTGCCATGCAGGAACACCCTCAAAGCACTCCCGACAGATGACCGTCAAGCCTCTGCTTAAAAACCTCCAAGGAAGGAGACTCCACCACACTCCGAGGCAGCATATTCCATCCCTGCAGTTCCACATCACACTGCCTTTGTTCCTCTGAAGAAGGAATCACTTACAATCACCATATATCTCTGTTGCTCCTCTAGCAACTGACAGGAACCCTTCCATTCAAAGAACCATCCAGGACCACTTTTATGATCTGCAAGGAATCAAACTGTTCCTCTCCCTCATTGTCACTGACCAAAGAGAGAGCATATCTACCTCCAAACTCACAGTATGTTTCTTGATAGCTCTGCTTGTGTGTGTCACAGCCTTCCAAGTATCTCTTGTGTTTGGGCACTACATGCTTCCTTCCAGGACAGCCTGCTTTGCTCTGTCCAGCCAACAAGTTTGACTATAGGTATGCAGCTGAAAGCTGTTGCACCTCCTCTTCCAGCAGGACAACAGCTTATGCTTGAGGCCGGTACAACTCCTCATATCCTCAGGCAGAAAACAAACATAACACAGATGTTGTAGATCAGCAGCTCCCTAACCATCCTTGTTCAGTCATCCTAGATAGGCAAAGTGACAGCACTCCAGGCATTTCACTTGAAATGCTCATTTAAAAAACCCATTTTGCTCTTCTTGTTTCCCAACTTCCTGAGTAAGCATCCATACAGAGAGCTAGTAGCTATAGCTCTGCCCCCAACCAAGGCAATGATTCACTTCCCCTCAACACTCCCTTCCTCTTAGCACAAACCCCACCAAGTCAGACTAGGCACAGTGTATGGCCCCAAATGCGTAAAGACAAGGTCTCTGTATTCTCTTTCTTCCAGTGATGCCACTCAAAATGCCTATTCCTCTTCTCCTGTTTCCTGACCTTCTGCTTTTGCTCGTTTCCTCAACCGTAGAGTTTAAGATCTTCTCCATGTTTTAGGAAGGTGACCTGATACTGAGGAAACAAGTGCAATATTAGGACAAAAGCAACATGACCTGCCAAGAATTAGCAGTCAATAGTTTTTAAAAATTGCTTTAAAAAATTACCTTTACAGGTTCTGACACAGCTCCTCCTGAAGCTACTTTTCTGAAACTCAGCTAGATTAGCATCTAACATGTCTCCAGATTTTATGCAAGTATGTGCAAACGCAGAATGTCTGGTTTCCCAATGCATATTAATGGATGAGTACTGGGGATCCAGATCTCTAAACCACTATACAGCTTTGAAGTCTGGTTCACACTGGATCCAGGTTGATCTGGAATGAATCAAGGTTAGATCCAAATTGCTGAAGAGATTTCTGACTTTGAAACAAACTGTGGGCCAAATGTTTAACCCAATTTGAAGTGACTTTGTATTACACTAAGCAAATAATATCAAAAATATGTAGGTATTTGTTTCCTGTGCCAAGTTTTATATGGAAACACTTAGTATTTATACATGACTTCCTTTGTTTCTTTTTGTAGGCAAGCATGAATTATGGGGGTGGGGGAAGAAAGTACATATGAACTGGTTGTAAATAAATTTCTTAAATAGGTCTCAATCGTAGTGATAAAAACTGTTACGTTTAATTTCAGGAAGAAACCCATGGGTAACAAACGTACACTAAAGGAAAATTATATTTTCCACTATTTCCTTGGGGATTTTTTTTCCAGCAGGTTTTTATGACAGCATTTCAAATAGGGCCAATGCTGAAACAAATGTGCATTGGAAAGAAAGATTATTATTTTAACAGGTTTAACACACCAGGAAAGGTAGGATTGCTGTTTTGATACATATATATATATATATATACACACATACATACACACACACGCGCACACGCACACACACACACACATATATATATATCGTCATTGTGCCCAAACGAATACACAATAAACCTAAATACTTCACGAATTAATAAATTATACCTAATTCCACAAAACAGTATTTTATAGTCTTTCTCTCCAGCTAGAAAGCTATAATAGGGCATTGGAGTTTTCATTGCTGAGAGAGATACACAGGAAGTACCAGAAAACAAATAACTTTGCAACAAAATGGTAGAAAGCAATCACTTGGGGAGGTGGAACAACTACCTTCCAGCCTCATCAAACCTCAGTAAAACAGCAACATTTCCAATAAAGAAAGGAGTACCACAGCAGCAAACTCAGGCAAGTCCAGGGCCCTGACCAGAATCACTGATGAGGAAGTCTTTCCAGCATTCAGTTTTCATGCCCAAAGGGAAGGAACTTTGATTTTTGTTGCTGTACCCACAAAATAGCAAACTAACAACATAGCAGGCTGGTGGGATCTACTGAATTGTCTGCACATCAAGTATTTTTTGAATTGCCTCCCCTTAACTCACACAAAATACAGGTATCATCATCTCATCCAAGGGGAAGAAAAGAATTGGACAGCAAGGCAAATGTCTATAGCCAGTCAAATCATTTAAAAAAAAAAATCTTGCTGAACATGAACGTATCAAAACTGGATGCCATTCCTTCAAGGAGAGCAGCTGGAGCTCAGCTATGGTGAAGAGCTAAGTGATAGCAGTACAACATTAATTTAGGGAGATAAAGAATTTATGTACATTTTACATCAGCCACCAGTCAGGTGTGTGTGTGCTTACTAAAATGGAAAAAGCTATGGTGGAGGGAGGGAATCAGCAGCAGCTAGACATGTTTTTGTGCTTCAGCTGGCAATTTGGCAAGGGAAATGAACTGACCACAGACACTCACAACCTGTTTCAAGAAAAGCTGATCCTTCCCCTTGGAATTTCCTTGACTAAGGCAGAAAAGAAGAGGTGGGGGCAATGGTAGATTCCCCTTCTTTTTGAAAATGAAACCCTCTGTCCTCAAAGAAGAAGTCCTGCTAGACTTGTTGCAGCAGGAGGAAAAATGAAAGATGGGGGGGGGAAAGGAATCTAGCAGTCCACTGAAGACTAACTGATTTACATTTTAGCACAAGCATGTGTGGATATCAATCTGTGATATGAGGCAGAGGATTGATATCCACAAAAGCTTGTGCTAAAATATAAATCAGTCAGTCTTGTAGATTCCTCCCCCTCTTCTTCCTTTTCATTCATCCTTGAATAGGAGCTACAATTTTCCTTATCTAGCATCTTTTCTTCCCTGCAGACTGATGAGTACAGAGGAGATTTCCTAGGTATCTGGACTGGCCAGATTAAATCCTCATTCTAGTTATTCTACACAGTACCTGTTAGGGCGATTATCTCACTCAGATTCTAAGAGTTTATTCCTAAAAAGTAAGGACAACATAACCATAATCCAAGATTATATCTCACCTACAGAGGCAGACAAAGGAGAAATTGAAAGGTTCTGTGCTGGAGTCCAGGCAGAAATTGATTCCAAACCCAAACAGGATATGTTAATAATCATTTACACTTGGAATGCAAAAGTATGAAACAGAGCAGAATCAATGCTTGTTGGAGAATTTGGTCTAGGCTCAAAGAAGTGGGAAAGCAAGTGACTGAATTTTGTGAAACCAACAGTTTGTTCACTGCAACCACATTCTTCAGGCAACCAAAGAAGCAACTGAATACATGGATGTTGCCTGATTGCCAATACAGAAATTAAATAAACTACCTAAATAAAGCACAAGATGGAGAAGCTCCTTTTTGTCTGCAAAAACAACACCAAGAGCAGTTGTGGTACTGATCATTAATTGCTAATATCAAAAATTAGAGTAAAGCTAAAGAAGAACGCTAAATCAATCATCACGCCAAAATGCAACCTGAAGAACATTCCTCTAGAATTTAAAGATAATGCAAAAATAATAATAATTGTACTATTAAGCCTAATTTACTGGGAGTCAGAAGAACTTTGGACTAAAACCAGGGACACTGTGAGGGAAGAATGTAAAAAAGATATTATCTGCAGTCAAAAGAAAGAAAATCCCCACTGGATGTCACATGAAACTCTTAAATGGTTAAGAGTGGACAAGAAGAAAAAGGAAATGGTGACAGAAATAGGATCAGAATTCTGCATGCAACTGCTCAACAATTTGTGGACAGGGACAAAGAAAATTACTGTAACAACTGGTGCAGAGAAATAGAAGATGGCAGCAAAAAAGGAAGAACAAGAGACCTCTTCCACAAGAACTGATAATTCAAAGGGAAATTTAAACCAAAAATAAGGATGATCTACAAATAAGGAAGGGATAAGGGAGCCAGGATGGTATCGTAGTTTGAGGGTTGGAGTAGGACATTGGAGAATTAGGGTTCAAACCCCAACCTGGCCATGGAAATTCACTGGCTGACTTTGGGCAAGTCATACTCTCTCAGAGTCAGAGGAGAGCAAAGGCAAACCCACTCTGAACAAATTCTGCCAAGAAACCCTCTCAATAGCGTCACCTTTGGGTTGCCATTAATCACTCAGGAACAAGTACAAAGAGTACAAGAGGTTGCTTCCAAAAGGAAATGGATGGATAATTGCTTCTTCTTGGAAGGGAAGAGAAGATCTGCACTTAAGTTGTGCCACTTAGCTAGCCTTGCACTAGGATCTGGTTGATCAAGTGAATGGATGGGAGAATTGTTGCCTTGCCATGAGTCAGTTAAGGGGTTCTCTAGCATGTCTGTCAGCTGGGTGATGACACAGCAATCAGACAGACATAGTCACTGTTTGACAGTGGGAGGAAAGCAGACCCCCCCATTTTAGTTCAAACAAAAGCACAATCAGACAAAAGAAGCTTCTGCTGCTGTCCAGAGCCTAAACTGGGTCCTTGGCCTCTCTCAGGCAGTGACTACCACAGTCATCCAACAAGCAGAAGCAACTTGTGATCCTTGAGAAATAGTTGTGCCATCCAATTAAAGCAGAGCCTAGCATCACAGTGAACATCAAACAAGCATATCTGTGAATCCACCAGTGAGCAGGTGACAGCCAACAATGATGCTCAAAGGTCTGGTGTGTACTTTCAATTTGTTTCAAATGTAGTTAAATCTGATTTTTGTGTGTGACTGTGAATTGCTTTCGGGGCAATCTGAAAAAAGCTTAAGTCATCTACATTGAAACAGGTGGCTTCAGAAGAGCGGTTCAGGCATTTCAGAAAGTAAAACAGACCTTTGGCTTCCAGTGTTTTATTCTTTGCTGTCCTGTTGCCCCACTCCTGCCACAAGTTTCTGTGATATCCTCCTCCAGTAGCATATGGTTGTTGTGTGCCTTCAAGTCATTTCTGACTTATAGTGACCCTAAAGTGAACCTATCAGGGAGTTTTCTGAGGCTGAGAATGTGTGACATGCCAAAGGTCACTTGTAAGAGATAAACAGTTAATCCTCTTTGCAGTTTGTAGTTATTTCTCTGTGTTTGTAAGGAACTGTGGGAATAGAAAAATGGAATGTGGTTTGCTTCTGGTTTGCACCATTTGAAGATTACTAGAAGAATGGTCTATTGTGGAGAGATGAGAACCTTTGTACACATCTGTTTCCTTCCTTGAACATGTGATGACACTGTGATGACACTGTACTGGAAAATGTATAAATTGTTGTGAACTTAAAGAGGTGGGGCTCGGTCTTTGGAAAGGATTCCGCCGAGACAACGTGCTGGCTACAATAAACGTTTTTCCATTTTCCGTGGGTCTCTATCTCTGATTTCTGCAACATTTAATGTGTGACATGCCAAAGGTCACTCAGTGGGTTTCCATGGCTGAGCAGAGACTCGAATCCAGGTCTGCAGAGTCATAGTCCAATGCTCAAAGTACTCAAAGTCATGGGCCCAGGAAATCTGCCTTGATGTGGACAATCCCTCTTGCCAGCAAGTGCCTTTAGAGGTGTCAGCCAGTCCCCTTTCTCTTTTTATATACTGTATCCCATGTGCTTTATTTATACATACCACATGCATATCAAGCTACAGCATCAGAGCTGCAAGGCTTCAATCAATTTATCTTAGTTGAACGTGGAATGGGATGGTTACTCACTGTGCCAAAGTAACACTTCAAGAAGTAGTTCCTGAAGTATCAGAACTTGAGGAATGAATTTTAATTGTTGAAATTAATAACTGATTATGTCATTGTGACGAACCTGACGGGAGGGGGTCTTGAAATGGAACCTTGGATAGCCCAGGGGAGCGGCTAGTGGAAAGAGGAAAATAACAAATTGTTACTGTCTGGTGGGTGTTTGAAGAAGAGTGTGATTTGTGGTATGTTTGGGGAGGTGGGAGATTTGAAGAGCTCTGTGGGAGAGAGAACTGAGAAACTGGGTATACAAAACATAGTGAATGAATTGAAAGAGAGAGAGAAGAATGGTATGCTGTTCATAAACATTTAGATACAAAACAAATTTGAGCAACAGTGTTACAATAAATGTTTGAAGTTCCGTGTTCCATATAACAATCTCCCAGAATCTTATTTTGAATCCTGGAATATACACACTACCAATAATATCATCTTGACCTTAGTGCCAACAGTACCACAGTCTTGAAAAATATAAGTCACTGCTGATCTTTACATCTGGGAGAAGGGCACATTTAGGGAAGGCAGTAAAGGGGGAGAGTCCTGAAAGGAAGAAGCCAGGTGTGGGGGACAAGAGTGAGGAAGGGACGGCGTTCTCAGAAAGGGAGAACTGAGGCAGACCCGTTTGTCCTGGCCCTGGTTTGATTCAGAGATCTCCCTGGCTGTTCA
Organism: Ctenosaura bakeri; assembly: GCA_948474755.1. Taxonomy (NCBI): domain Eukaryota; kingdom Metazoa; phylum Chordata; class Lepidosauria; order Squamata; family Iguanidae; genus Ctenosaura; species Ctenosaura bakeri. The sequence continues at coordinate 205,255 of CAOLHI010000644.1, forward strand.
GTTCTGATCACAAAGAGGTGTCAGGCTGGGCAGGTCTTGAGTGCGAGGCTTGGGTGCGCCTTTCACACTCGGCACTGATGGGCGGCGATTCTCCCCCCACATTTTACAATCACCCTAATTGCTCAGATATCTTCACATATCTTAGGAGCAATATTGTTGTTATGTGCCTTCAAATTGTTTCCGACTTACAGAGAGTCTAAGGTGAATCTATCATGGGGTTTTCTTGGCAAGATTTGTTCAGAGGGCCCTTGCCTTCCTCTGAGGCTGAGAAAGTGTGAGTTGCCCAAGGTCACTCAGTGAGTTTCCATGGTGGACCAGGATTTGAATTCCGCTCTCCAGAATCATAGTCCAATACTAAACCCACAATACCACTCTGGCTCTTGATGACCAATATGACATGACAAGAAACCAACCATGGCCATACCATGCTTCCAAAAGAATCCTTCTTTGTCTTTGATTATATCAATAGCTTCTTTCTTGACAACATCAGGCAATCCAGAATGAGGAATCTTCACCACATATGTATAAAAATGCCAGTGCAAACAGTTAGTTAAGACATGGGGCAAACAGGCAGTGATTTATTACACTCTAAAGAGTGTAATTTTGAGATATATTTTTTGCCTTTCTTGCCCCCCCCCAATTCCTCGAGACAATCTGAGTTTTCTCATACTAAAATGAAATGATGGTGTGTACAGTGATCATATAATCTTCTGGTTTAATAGGACCACTCTCTTCAATGGTGACACTGATGGCATGGTAGAAGAATTCCTCCTCTTTATCCCATCTCCCCTTCTGTATGGTATGGGGATTTCTACTTCTGCAGGTCATTCATTTTGTGTCCTCCTCATTTAGTCCTCTGCTAAAAATAGTTCCTCTGCTATTCCCACTGCTTCTCTTATACACAGCTCTGCTAGTCACCCTCTACTACCACCACTGGTGTTAAAATGAAGAATGGAAAGAAATCTCCTCTCTTTCTAATTCTTATGAGTCACTGATTCCCTTGTGTGTGGCCTGTTGGTATGGCACCAGTCTTAATTCCTTAATCCCATCCCCCTCCTGGTGTTTGAGAATATTCTGCTATGATCACTGGCAGATATTTTGTACTCTGCCATCCTCAGCATGGGGGTGTTTAGCTGTATGAGTGACTACTGCAATCAAGTTGTTGATGATACTGGATCCTTTTAAGCAGCTGTTTTTCTGAAGACTGTTGTTCAGTGAGAGAGATCCTACAGCTGGCCAGGAAATGCAAGAAACACAGAAGTGGCAGACATGCATTATGATGTCCTTAATAGTTTACTCAGCTGTTTTCCAATAACCAGTGTTCACTATGTGGGGAGAATGAAGTGGTACCTGTCCATAATCATGCATTGCACTCAGACTCACCACTAGAGCCTAGTTTCTCCCCTCCTGGTGATGGGTGCTCATCATTTCTCTGGTAGATTGGGAAGCACAAGAAAGACAGACATTTCTGGAAGAACATTATGACATCATTCTGGGGTCTACAGCCAGCTCTGCATGGGCTACTCTGGAGATCACTTTCATTTATAGTTTGTACATTTTGCTGCTTCTGCTTAGCACCCTTCTACCATTGAACTATGGCCTCAAGTTTCTCTCTTCCCTGTCAAAAGGAGAGGAAGAGAAGGGAGTCTGGAAACTGTCACTGGACAAAAGGTGGCGTAAAGTTGCACAGTGAAGAGAACTGCTCTTGAAAGTATCTGCTTGAAATGGGGTGTATGTGCAAAATGCATGAGACATAAAGAAGGAGTTGTGTTTGAGCAAACATGATAAATTATAAATGGTAAAGTGATGCAATATAGGGCCAGAAAAAAACAGACATTGATATGGGCCAGCACATGTACTTTCCCATAGCTTATGCTGGAAAACATGGCCAAAACAAAACTCATAAACATTTACTTCTCCCTTTTACTGTGAAAAGAGAGACTAAATGCCCTTAAGGCACCAGATCGTAGAAGCTAAGTAGTACTGGTTAGTACCTGGATGGGAAACTTCAAACAAATACCAGGTGCTATAGGCTGTATTTCAGAGGAAGGGACTGGCAAAACCATATCTGAGTACTCCTTGCCTAAGAAAGCCCTATGAAATTAATCAGGTTAACATAAGTCGACAGGTGACTCAATGACACTTACACAGATTCTATGAAAACACTTATGGACCTATGAAAACACTATTGAGTGGACCTATCTATAAATATTGGAAAGCAATTAAGACACAGAGAAGACATTTCTGAGTTGGGGCAAAGTGGAATCTGTCTTCAGAGCTCATGGAAAATCTAGGGACAACTCCAATACTCGCAAATTATCTGTAGGAATGTCTAAGTTACTGATTATTCTACAATACCAGCCAAGTATCTGAAAGAAGAGAAAGGAGAGGTAGAGATCTACTAATTACTACAATGCAGTAATGATCGAGGAAATATGTACCATATGCAAAATATGAGGCTACTATCTGGAGCAAGATTTTAGAAAAGGATCCAAGTCTTACCAGAAGGAATTGGAAGTTAGAAATCAGATACACAACTAGGCAGTTGTATGCTGAACAGAGGCTCTTCTAGCATTTGAGGCGATGTTTGAACTGCTTACACTGCCTTTGTACAAAGGATTGTAAGATAAGAGGAAGGCTATGGATGCTCAGGTGCACTAAATATGAGCTCTGTAACTGTGGAAATCAAGACCAAGATCCAGTTGTACATTTATGGCAGCATACCACTGTAAGTTGCAGTGGCAGCAGAAGTAAAACAACCATGGATGCAGCATTGTGTAGAATGGAAATTAGATTCTTTATGGTCCTCATCTACAGAAGAAGGCTATTAGCTCTAAGCAGCCTATTTCTTCAGTATTGTCTTTGCAGGAAGGGTGGCTGGAAGCTAAAAGCACTCTGGAAATAGGAGCTTGAAAAACTGCTCGTGCAATGGGACAGGCAATTTTCCAAGCCACCCTTGTCATGGGACTTTTATTTGCAAGAACCTTCTGTAAGGTCGATACGGAGGAAAGCCAGCAGCCTTCTTTTCCATCTGATGACTGGAAAAGAGTTTCCTCCCTTTCTTTATAGCACACTGTAACCCAGGTAAAAGTGCACTATGCCTGGTTAATGGAAATCACACTAGCAGAATTGCACCAGTAGGATTCTACCTTCAGTCTAGAGAATAAGGACCATGCATTGGTGGAAATAATAGTTACTAATTTGAAAATAAACACGTTAAACTAGGTATACATCCACATATATTTAGTTAACTAAATAAGGCAATCATTAAACACTTGAGAATGTGAAGTAGCCACATTTGTGGTTAATAATACTAATACTAATACAGTCAGAGAACCTTTCTTAACTGTGGCTTATTCTTCTTAACTTGTGTTTGAAGAGTTTTTGATGTCTTTGAAGAAATTGAGGGTAAAAGTAGTAAAACAAAAGGACTTTACATTATCCTTATTTATAGAAATAAACCTTCAACTTTAAAAAACTGTGTATGGAAAACAGCTGGAAGACTATCATAAGGAGGAGACAGCTGGTGTGTTTCATCTCTACCTATGCTGGAGAAGCTACAGAGTTAAACTTCACACACTTCTGGCAAGCATTGGGAAGGGGATGGTACAATCCTGGGAAACTGGTGGTGGTGGTGGGGTTCTTATCTTCTTGGGCTTCAGTTGGTATAAACAGCTGCACCTTGGTAGTTGTCCAAGGATAGAAGTGTACAATCAGACATACACTTTGCATATATAGGGAACCATATATAAGGAAGTCCTTGGACAAAAGAAAAGAAAAAACAACCACTTAGAAAGATGGGTATTTTCTTAGTTAACAAACATTTACATAATTTTACATGCAGAATTCTAGATCACATTAAAATGAATAGGATTTCAAGAAGTCCTTTATTTAGTATATATCTGGACACATTTTATCACAAGAGAAAGACATTGTACCTTTTATATCTGTATGAAGTTGTATGCTATAGTAGGGGAGGACAGCCAGTTAGCTGTTGATCAATGAGTCAGTTTCTAGTAGACTTTCTCACGCTGGGTTTCACGCAAAGACTGTTGGACTAGATGTGATCTGATTCTGAAATTAGGGTACATATTCAGGATAGTTTGTGTCTTAGCTGTTCAGAGAATCTGACTGGACTTCTAGGATAGTGAAGGTTGCAAAGAATGAGAGAAGAGCTTAGAAAGTTACTTTTCAGAAGTGATTTGTTCCTTTACTTGTTAAAGATAACCCATTACCACTACTCTCTTCACAATAATTAAAAAAAAACCCTTATGTATTACTTGTTGCACTGTCATTACTTTTTCAATTGATGCTTCTTCTTTTTAAAAAACTGGATCAAAGAACTTAAAAATTCAAGACAACATCTCTGTAATTTCCTTAACATTGTCTTCCTGCATCCTAGAACATCCTCTTCCTTCCTAGAAAATGTTACGAGATATGCCAATAGTGTGTGCCAACTTTCCTACTTTTTCTGTTACTTTTGCAATGTAATATCATAATGAAGCATTCATTACTCCAAATAGTATCACTTACAATAAGGGTATATTATATACCCATTATCTATAGTACTAAAATAAGGAACAATATTACTTATAATAAACTATGTCAAAATTCTGCAGGAGACCACAAATGATGGTTGCTCTGAACTAGAAACCTTCAGGGTTTGGAAGTAGTGAGTTAAAAAAGGAGAAACACATTACAGATAGCGTTAGTTGGTAATGAGGGTATAACGATGTAACAATTCAAAAGCAACATCAAGAGAAGAAATAACATTATTTAGCAGATGAGGAAAGAATGTAATTTTCTAGTCACTTTCAGAGAGCATTTTTAGTGGCCTTTTGAGCAGCATTATTCAGATTTTATTCTATCATTAATCAATCCTAAGACATCTGAAGGGTAACAAAAGAAGTATTACGGAATCACAGAGCTGGAACGGACCACAAAGTCTATCGAGTTCAAACCTCTGCCATGCACGACCAAAGCACTCTCAACAGTAGGCCATCCAGCCTCTGTTTAAAAACCTCCAGAGAAGAAAACTCCACCACACTCTGAGGCAGCATATTCCACTGGGAACTGCTCTTACCATCAGGAAGTTCTTCCTAATGTTTAGGTGGGATCTCTTTTCCTGTACTTTGAAACCACTGTTTGATGGAGTCTTTGGAGCAGCAGAAAACAAACTTGCTCCATCTTCCATATGACATCTTTTAAAATATTTAAACATGGCTGTCATGTCATCTCTTAACCTTCTCTTCCCCAGGCAAAACATACCCAGCTCCCTAAGCTGCTCCTCACAGGGCATGGTTTCCAGCCTTTTATCATTTTGGCTGCCCTCCTCTGGACACATTCCACCTTGTCAATATCCTTCCTGAACTGTGATGCCCAGATCGAGGTGACGTCTGACCAAAGCAGAATACAGTGGTACTGTTACTTCTCTTGACCCGGACACTAGAATCACATTGAAGCCTAGAATCACTTTGGCTTTTTTAGCTGCCACATTACACTCTTGACTCACATTCACCTTGTAGTCTACTAAGATTTCTAGATCTCTTTCACATGTACTGGAGTCAAGCCTGGTGTCACCCATGTATGCACATCATTTTTTTTCCATCCAAGTGTAGTATCTTACATTTTTACTTGTTGAAATTCATTTTCTAGTTTTGGCCCTGCTCTCTGTCAAGGTCATTTTGAATTCTGAACCTGTCCTCTGGGGTATTAGCTACCCCTTCTAATTTGGTGTCATTTGCAAATTTGATAAGAATGCTTTCTATTCGATCATTCAAATCACTGATAAAGATGTTGAACAGCACTGGGCCCAAAACAGAACCATGTGGCACCCCACTAGTCACTTCTCTCCAAGATGAAGAGGAGCACCCCTTGGGGCTCGGTCACTCAACCAATTATAAATCCATCTAACAGGAGGATTGTATAGCTCAGATTTTACTAACTTGTTTGCAAGAATATCATGGGGGACCTTGTCAAAGATCTTACAGGAAGCCCCCCAGCTTTTAATGCCCCATTATCCGACAAGTCACTATTTAGATGTTGGAAATCATCTTGAGTACCACTTTGGGAGAAAGGTAGCATATAATTAATAGATAAACAGACAGACAGACAGATGCTTCCAAATTAACGACAAGTTTCATTCTTTCATCAATTCTCCTTGCCTACGCTGGCTCAATTGGAACTCATCAAATGCACATGCTGCTTACAAGGTAAGCTGGGGAGGGAGAAAGTGCTAAGCTGACTGACAGACTTTGCAAGCAGTAGTCGATAACAAATAAGACCCTGTAAGTTTTTCTCATGCTCCCTACTGTACAGTACATGGGTCCCCCTTTTTAACCAATTCCATTATCTAACACTAACCTGTGCTATCTGTTAACCTGTTCGATAAGTGAGGGAAGCCAGAAATGAAACCAGGATATGCTACATCCACAGCATTCCTTTCATCTACGAGCTTGTAACTCTTATCAAAACAAGAAATAAGATTAATCTCACATGACTTGTTTTGGAGAAACCCGTGCTGAATTTTAGTGAGTATGGCATTCATTTCTACATACTTACAGAATTTCTAACAATCTGCTCTAAAATCTTTCCCGGTATTGCTGGGAATTGTTTGAGTCCTCTTTTTTTTTTCCTCTGCTTGAAGATGGTGACAGCATTTACCCCTCTCCAGTACGTTGGGACTTCTCCTGTTGTCCAAGCATTTTCAAAGATTATTGCCAGTGGTTCTCCGATTACTTCTGCCAGTTCTATTAATAGCCTTGGATGTAATACAGCTGGTCCTGGAGACCTGAATTCATTCAGAGTAGACAGGTATTCCTGCACTATCTCTTTATCTCTTTCTGTCCTGCATTTTCCCTGCATCATGTGCTCCATTTTCCTCAGGTTAAGCACTGTTTTCCTTTTGGTAGAAGACCAAGGCAAAGAAGGTGTTGAGTAATCCTGCTTTTTCTCTGTCACCTGTCAGCATTTCACCATCCTCTCCATGTAGTGGCCCTGCCATTTCCTTGTTCTTCCTTTTGGTATGGACCATAAACAAAAAAGACCTTTTTACTGTTTTTGACTTCTCTAGCAAGCCTAGACTTGTTCTGCGCTTTAGCTTTTCTGACTTTCTCCGTACATGAGCTAACTATTCGTTTGAATTCCTCTTTGGTAATTCCCCCCTTTTTCAATTTCTTGTACAATGTGCTGAATCTTCTAAGGTCACCTGCACATTCTCTGAGGACGAAAACTGTTGATTGCCTTCCTCTTCCTTGTCATCATTTATAAGGAAGAAAGCTTTGAATTAATTCTATAGCTCCAAACTTACAGAACAGGCTGGTCCTCCTACTTTTTTAAAAATATTTTTATTAACATGTATTTAATATTTAAAACCACATAAGGAGGATTACAGAGACAAACAGGAAGTAAACAGACAAAAAACTCTAACATCTAACCTAATAGTAAATTAAACTAAGCTACAACTAAATTAAAAAGGGGCCAAAAATTACATATAAATGACTTCTAGCTCACCAGTTTTTGGTTCTAAGATAATCTACAAGATATATTTCTGCTGTGTCTATCATTATCACACTATTGCCTAGTATTTAATAACTATAAGCTTAAACTTCAAAACCAATAACTGTCTCCCCCAAACAGTCTCTTACATATACAATCAATTTATCCCGATCATTTTTAAATTTAACCAAAGATTCTTCCTAATTAAAATAATTAATTTATCCATTTCTGCCAAATCCAGCATCTTCAACAGCCAGTCCTCATGTAAAAGAATGGCCACACTTTTCCATTTCTTTGCATATAGCACTCTTGCTGCCATGATCATGTAGTGAAAGATTCTTCCCAACTTCTTATCAGCCTGTTCATCAATCAGACCTAATTTAAAAAGTTCAATTTTGCTTCCATCCGTCTATGTATCATCACCCACTTTCTTATAGGCCCACCACATGTGGTAAAAAAGGTTCCTTCTTTTTAAATCACATTTCCAACAGACATTTGAGGAACCTTTATACATTTTAGACAATATTTCTGGCATTAAATACAATCTATACATCATTTGTAAAAATCTTCTCTAAGATCATAACTGAGAGTACACTTCAGGTTTTTTTTACCCACATCCTTTCACATTGTTCCATCTCGATATGACACCCCACATCTCGTGCCCATTTAATCCTACTACACGTTTTCACTTGTTTATCTTCTGTTTCAATTTTCAACAATAAACTTTCACATTTTGGCAATTAAACATTCCTCATCAGCATATAATTGCTTTTCATACACATTTTTATCTATTTTATACTGTTAACCGTCTGTGTTAAAAACAACACACATCATAACCTTCTTGGATGAGTTCCTCATTTGATTTCATTTTAAATTGCTCACTTTCCATCATTAAAAGATATTTATAAGTTAATCAATTATCTTTAAAGGTTATTTCTCTCTTAAACAAAGCTTCATGTAGAGAAACCCATTATGGCATTTTAGGACATAATCTCAGTTTATATTTATTCCATACTCTTAATAAAGCATGCCTAACATAATGATTATTAAAATTAACATTAGCTTTGAGTTTATCATAACATAGATATGCATCCAGGCCAAACCTCAAAGCAAATCCTTCTAATTGTAAAAGCCTATCTCTTTTTAGAGTACACCAATCTTTTAACCAAACCAAACATGATGAGAAAAAATAAACATGATGAGGAAAAAAATACACCTTTAGGTTTGGAAAAACAAGTTCTCCTCTGTCTTTTACACCCTGCAGAATCTTGAGTCTCGCTCTCAGCTTTTTCTCCTGCCAAATAAAATTAGCTGTATCTCTATGCCATTGCTTGAATGGTACCTCATTGTTCAGAACTGGAATTGTCCGAAATAGAAATAATGTCTTTGGTGAATACATCTTTATAGTTGAAATGTTACCTAGTAGGGAAAGTTTCAGCTTGGACCCTATTTGTAAATCTTGTTTGATCTCATTCCAAATTCTAACATAATTATTCTGAAACAGTTTAGAACTCTGCTTACCAAAAATCACATGTACATATTTCACTTTTAAAACAATCTTAAATATTGTTGTATCCATGAAATATCTTTGATCTTCTTTTGTCATGTTTTAGTCAACATGACTATCTTATCTTTTATTTTAAATCCTGCCAAACAGCCAAAATCTTTCAATAGCTTATGTATCTGAAGATTCTAATAGGTATTGTAAAAAAACCCAAAAACCCACTAGATCAGCAGCAAATGTCCTCAGCTTTAAAATTTGTGTTATTGTTTTTTTTATGGTCACACTTTTTATCTTTTCTTGTCTAATAGCTCTATTCAAAACTTCCAAGATCAAAATAAAAAGTGACAGTGAGAGAGGACAACCTTGTCTAGTCCCCTTTTATATATCATAATTTAACTTTTATATTACCATTTATCAAGATCTTGGCATTTTGAAAAGAATATATTGCCCCAATCCATTGAATGAAATTACAGCCAAGGTTCATTTTCTTCAGAGTCTCTATCATAAATGTCTAATTGACATTATCAAAGGCCATCTCTGCAACCAAAAATAGTAGGGCTGCTTGTTTCTCATTATGACAATCAAGATATTCCATAATATCTGTTACACATCTTGTATTATCTCTCATAAGTAGAGATGGGACGAATCCAGAATTTTCCAAATCCGTATCCAGATCTGAATCCCTGGAAGGTTCTGGGAATCCACGAATCTCACAAATCTTGAATCTTTCAAATCCTTTTTAAAAAAATAGTTTAAAAAGCAAGAGAAAGAAGGATAATCTGGGGCAAAACACACTCTCTCAGTCTTAGCAAAAGCCTAGCCAAAGGCAAACCTCCCTCTGAAGAAATCTGGCCAAGACAATTGTCATAGTTTTGCCTCAAGATCTCTCCAAATTGAAAATGTCATGAAAGCCCTTTGTACACAGGCAGGAAAATGTGGATAAATCCCATATTTTCCTGTTTGTGTAAACAGGGTCACATACTACAATAGAAAGATAATCCGGATCAAAACTGGCTTTTCCTTGCATAGCTCCTTCTGGCATCCTTCTGGGGTTTGTAGTTTGATGATGCACCAGTACACTTTGTCAGAGAAGGCTGTGACACCTTGTAAAACTCCAAACTCCAGAATTGTGTCTGAAAGAGATTTGCAAGTTTGCTATGCAAAGGAATGTTTCAGCTGTCCTTGAAATCTCAAGCCTGTAGCTTGAGTACTGTACTGAGTACTGTAGCTTAAGTACTGAACTTAAATATGAAATGTTCAGTTTAAATATCTTGGAATACAAGCCCAGATGTAATTTCTGAAATTATTACTCCAAGGGAAAACCTCACCTACCTTCCCTTGTATGTATGGTCTCCCAGGTTTTCAGGCATTCCAGGTTCCCTAGTTTTCAGGTGTCCCAGTCTCCAACAATCTATTTAGTTGGCGGATTCGAAATATTCGGTTTGTCTATTTTGGCACATGGATTCGGATTTAGGAATCTAGAATCCTTACCTAAGATTCAAGGATTTGAGGATTCGGCTGGCCCGTCCCTACTCATTAGTCTCTTTGGCAAAAATCCACATTGGTCTTCATGTATTATATCCTGTAATATCTTCTTCATCCTTTCAGCAAGGATTGATTAAAATCTTATAATCATTATTCAAAAGTGAAGTGGGTCTATAATTCTTAGGAGCTGCCACATCTTGTTCCTCCTTTGCAATCAATTTAATATTTCCTTGACACCAACTATCTGATAATTTACCCGTAATAGTAATTGGGTTCACAAGTTGTTGAAATGGGAAGTACAACTGATCTTCTAAACTTTGTAATAAAATGCCAGAAGACCATCTGGTCCTGGAGCCTTTCCCACCTTTCACTTTCCCCACCATCTCTGATTTTCCAAAATTGACGGTACATTCTGTAAATTCAGAGATCTCTGAACTTTTTAAGATATATCTTGTTTTCAATAAAAAGTAGAGAAGAATTTCTTTTAAAAAAATCCTCTTGATCTTATCATTGACAAGTGTCGATGTCTTTTCATCTTTAATCTTTAAAATTATTCTCCCTAAGTTGTTGCGGGTTTTCCAGGTTTCTCTCTCTCTCTTTTCTCAATTTGTAAGCAAGCCACTTTCCTGAATTATTTGCTCATTCAAAATATTTTTACTTAGTAAATCTCACCTTCTCTATGTTGAAGACCATGTTCATGGATAATTATTTCTGGAAGATCTTTTTCTCTTTCAAAATGAATGATTTGGATGGATTGTTTTTAAGTTCATTATCTTTCGTCTTAATCTCATCCAAAATAGTTTGATTCTTCTATTAAGTCTGAATCTTCTTTAAGTTCTTCATTTTATTGTATAAAGAACCATCTCATAACAGCTTTACTTGCATCCTATACTGTTCTGATATCTGTACCCTTATTCGTGTTATCCTCAAAATAATTTTAAAAAAATATTTAGCTTTATTTAATACAATTTCATTTTTAAGTAAAGCTTAACTCAATCTCCAAGTCCATTGGGTCTTTTTCTTTTTAAGAGGTAACAGCATTAGATTATCTCCATATCTTTTTTAGAGTTGGTCAATGACTGATATTAGAAACATATCAATTCTTGAAAAGGATCTGGGTATTTCTGAAAAGAATGTAAATTCTCTTGATTCTCCATACATCAATATCTAAGTGTCCACAACTTCCAAATTGTCCATCAGATTAAAAAAGAATTTTGGGAGTTTGCTTGATCCTTTTTCTTTCCCCTTTTTCTGCCAGTTTATCTATTTTAGGATTAAGTACACCATTCCAATCACCCCTAAGAATCCACAGACTATAAGAAAGTTCAAAACTTCTTCCAAAAGTTTTTCGAAGAAGAGGGCTTTGTTCTCTGTGGGAGCATGAACCTCTAAAGACCGTTTTTTTTTTTGTCCATGAATTTGTATCTCTAATCAGAGATAACATTCACTCACATCTTCCAGAATCTTTTCTGGTTTCAATTTAGCATCTGCATTGTCATAGATGACAGCTCAGAAGTCAACGAGCAACTGATTGTGCCAGAAACAGAACCAGCGATAGTCCAAACTATCTTGGAAAAACCCCCATCAGCTGAAAGACAATCTGAGACAGAGTTGTTGCAACCGGTGCCAGTGGGAAGGGGGACCAGCAATGACTTAAAGGAATTAAATCCACCTTTGCCCCCCGGCCCCCACAGAGAAGGCATAAATGAGTAGCTCAGAGGGAAGCCGTTTTGGCAAGATTGAGTAAACAGAACAATGATGAGTAACACCTGTTTTCATCAGCTATATAAGTCTGTTGGCATGGCTTGCTGTTTGCTTGTAGCAAATTGCTACTCAAACTCCCACAACCCTTGTATTCTGGCTCTCTTGACCCTTTTGGACTGACCTTTGGCATTCTGGACCTTTTGGATTTGACCTTGACTTTAGCTCAGCTCAGCATTTCTAGTTGATTGTTTGCATTGGACACCCCCCACCGGCTCCTCCTCTTGGGCAAGTACTATCACCTTCCTTCCATGCCTTCTGGCAGAAAGGCATGGGCAGGGAATTGAACTCTGACATGCATAGATCACCATACCTCTTTTCTTAATGTCATAACATGAACTGTATTCCTCACCCAAGTTAGGATTTGTCTAGGTTTTTTGTTTTTGTTTTCCTTATTTGAAGACAAATCAAATCTAATCTGTTTTTCCAAATAATAAAAAACTTTCCTCCTCTTTCCACCAAAGTTGGCCCCTTTTAAATTCCAAGAGAGAAATTTTAAGGCCATTTTTAGGCCTCCTCATCTCCACATTCCATATCTACACTTGGTTGGCCTGTAATCTTCTCCATTGATTTCTTCATTCGAACTTTGTTTCAGTGTCTTTTCTCTCTCTCTCTTTCTTTGGGATTTGCCCCTTCAAGATCTTTGCCATACTTCTCCAAAAATTCTCCTACCTTTGAAATCATATCAAGATTAAACTTCCTTTGTACCATAGAACTAAGCCTTCTAAATTCCCCTATCTGAAGGGAATTCCTTCTTGCTTCCACTTGTTGGTCAAGAAGGTGTAGTCTCATTTCCTTCTCAAAATTCTGATCAGTATATCTTTGAAGAATGCCAGCTTTTCCCCATCAGACAATTGAAGCTTGTTCAGATAGTGTTGTTGAAGAACTGCATCCTTTCTCCACCCTCTCATAAATAAACAATTACATCCCTTGGTAGATTTCTGTGTAGCTATCGCAGAATCCAAAGGATATACTTTATCCAATTCACAAAGGAAATCCTTCTAAGAAATCTACCAACACCTCTGCAACTCTTGTGTAGATATCTTCATTCTGTAGATGTCTTCATTCTCAGATATCCCCTTCATACAAAGACATCTTTCTCAGATTCAACAATGTAACTGAGTCCCCAGCCCGCCCTTGTTCCATTGACAACTTCTCAGTGACACCTTCCAATTTCTGTGTTCTTTCTTCTAACAAACCCAATTTTTCCTTCATCTGTCTCAGATCCTTTCCAGTTTTATCCAAGGAGGTTCATATATCCTGAAGTTGTTCTTAACTCCTGTTTAAATTATATCTTCACCTGATTCATGTGATCTCTCAGTCTTTTTATTTCTTCCAAAATTGTCTTATTTGAATCTCCCTCTCTAGGTTGGTTCACACATGTTATTCTTTGATCTGCTAGCTGTGCTAGCTGGTTGTAGTCATTTCAACATTTGACATCTCTTTCAATTGAATAGAACAATTCTAGCTGTAATTATACCACTCCACCACTTGGTGCAGTTCAATCTCCCATTCACTCTAGCCAGCTCTTGACTGTCTGCTGCCTGGACGCATGGTCATTCAAAGTTCAATTAGTCTTCTCCTCCTGTCTGAAACATGGCAGTGACCTTGAGCTTTAACTCACTGATAAGGTAAGCTGACTGTTTCTCACAGTCTGCTTATTCTCAAAATTAAAGTCTTAATAATGTTTTAGAACAAATTAAGGAGCTCAAACATATGTTTTAGCTGTATTCCAACCAGTGCACTTTAAGGAAAAATTTTCAGAGCTGCCTCTATCTTCTGCACTGGACTCCATATGTCATATTAGGAAAGAACTCACAATGAGTTTGCAAAGGTAGAGATATTGAAGTAAATCATCCCAAAACAGCTGGGGAGCCTCCTTAATTGCCAAATTATTTGCTCAGGGAGTTAAGAAGGTAGGCTGGGTGACATTATGTCCATAAACAGTGACTACAGCATGGCTGGGCACAATGTCTGCCTGATTCCACCTTCCCCAAGTCCTCTGCACTTCCAGGAACACCTTAATGGGATCCCCTAGGTGTCTGGACTGGGAATTTTAGATTATAAGAGCAGCTCTGAGCCTCCTGTACCCAAACACAATTCTTGCCAGTTCTAAATCTCGAAACAGCATCAGTCACATTGAATACAATGTCTCCTCAGCAGGACTCACTAAGGAGCCCTGCCACATGATGCCATATAGAATCATAGAATTATATCCAACCCAGAAGTTGTCTTTCTACTTCTAGGTGTCATATTCCTCCAAATATCCATCTCCTGTGTTGGGAATAGTCCTGCTCCTCAGAGAAATCCCCATGTGTTCTCCATCCAGGTTAGTCTGCTTTGCTCTGTCCAAAAAATTTTTTCATGCTCCCTAATATACTGAAGTATAGATCCATGGGGCCTCAAATTGCTGGACCTTCTCTTCCAACAGGGCATCAACTTGCACTTAATGCAGATGTAGCTACATCTTTTGAGAAGAGCACAAACACAGCTGTTGTAAGTGACCGCAGCAGCTTCCTTACCATCCCTATTCAGTAGTCTTAAGGAGGCACTTAAGGATTGCCCCCTTCAATATGCTCCCTGAAAAACACCCCCATGAAATGCTTGTTGGCCTTGCCTGTTAGCCAAACTTCTGTTTGCTGAGCTCCAGAGACTTGGGCTGCAGTTGCGTAGAGAGTCAGTCGCTGCTAGCTCCTCCCCCAACCAAGTCTCTGACTTCCTTCCTCTGGGCCTATGTAGAACAGAACAATAGAACACTAACAAGCATACAAACAATCCTCCTTCCCGCTCACATAATCAGCCTTTACCCAACAGGCACAAGCTCACCAAAACACAATAGAACGATGGCGCACTAATGAGCACATAGCAATCCTCCTCTCAACTCACACAAACAAGTAGTCTTACACCTACTGTCATGAACTCAATTCACACACACAAATAGAACAGTGCTTAAACACTACTTATAAGGAGCATGATACATCGTACAGGATTTCAGTGAGTGAACTGGAGGCAATTAGCAAGATTCAAAACATAAAATACAAAGAGTATATCTTCCTGCCCGCAAGAGACCGTGAAGTCTTGGTGTAGCCTGGCTATGCTTATCAGTGCATTCCTAGCTTTTGTTTATCTAACGGTCTCTGGTTCTCATACCTTGTTACAAACAAGCTGCTACTTAACTCCTACTACATATCCCATTACTAAAATATAGAGGGCTACCCAACATGAACAGACACAACAGAATTAACCTAACAAGCTCTCTGGGGAAGTCAACAGACACAAGCTCACCTTATGCTGTTGCTTCCACCATGCCCATGTTACTTCCACCATGCCCACTTTTTAACAGTGCACTGAGGCAATAACTTTAAATATCACAACAAACAATGGAAATTAATTCTTTTTTTAAAGTAAATTTCCAAGGTCTGGAAATATTTATATATTTAGGGGGTTCATTAAGCCCACAAACATTGTGCAAATCTGAAAACTCTGCATGTCCAGTGATTCACTCTATATAGCTCCAAGGTTCTCCTGCTCTCGTTTCAGTGGATCCAGGCAATGGATCCTGTGAAAGGGAGACAGTAAAAAGAGAAATCTTCTTTGACTGGTTCTTAAACTAAAGAACCTACCCCTAGACAGAAGGAGCAGCTGTGTGGGAGAGTAATCAGATAGCACCTTTACATTGAGAGCCTGAGTCTGAAGATTCATTCCTTCGGTGAGAGTCATCAAGTAAACTCGAAGTCAGAGTGTTCAATCAACCAAAGGGGGGGGGGTTGATTGAATAGAGGGCTATTCTTCTTAGTGGTCTGGTGTGGACAGAGAAGAAACCCAAAACCACTTCTGAGAGGGATCAGAGTGGAATCCTGAGGGGGAAACAGACCTTTGAGCTGTGAGGGCCAAAGGTGTGTGTGTGTGTGTGTGTGTGTGCATGCTCTATTGGAGAAACACTGAGGTGTTTAAAGAATCTAGTTAATTATCTGTGTTAAAAGAATAATTTTGTTTTGAATATTTCTGAATACTCAATACCTTTTCCCTTGTTTGTTATCCTAGTGAAGATTTTACCATATTTTTATATAAGCATAGTCTCCTCCGAGTGTTTCCTTCCATTTTATTTTAAGAACACGCTACCATAGGTTATTCATTTCCTTGGGGGTGACCCTTAACAAACTTTGCCCTTTTATCCTCAGAGGTTGTGGGTTTTGGGAGAAAGTGGGGTGTGAATAAGAGAAAGGTAGGGAGCCAGGATGGGAAATAAGATGAAAGGGGACACTGCTTCTCCAGACAGGGAGAAAGAAAAGCAAGTCCTGGTCTGGTCCTAGCTGGTCATGACAGATCCTTCTGTGGGAGCCTAAATGAGAAGAAGGGAAAAGGACTTCAAGCTAAAGGGAGGCTTGGGAGTGTGTGAAAATTAACAAGCTTATTGGTTTGTAATAAATTTATTACTCCAAATTTTGACATTTTAGGGCAATATGTTATTTCAATGAATGTAGATGCTAAGTGATAACCACAATTTGCTTCCTGCTACACCTAGTTTTAATACAAATGTGTTTATTTTTATTATCTTTTTATCTACCTAATTGTTCCAAAAACGTATTCAACAGCTGCTCTTCCCTCCTTGTCCCTCATTATGAGACAAAACATATGTGAAGTAAGCAACAGACACATGGTTAGAATAATGTGTTTATCTCTCATGCCTAATAACCAATGAAGTGAAGAATTTTGGGCTTTAAGACAAAATATGGTGAAGCTAAAATGATACAGCAGCAGTAGTAGCAGAGCAGTGGTGGCAGCAGCAAAAGACAACAGGAATGGCGAACACCAGGACAAGGTCTGAGCCTAGCCAAAAGAGATGACAGTAAGACCTTTGTTGAAAAAGCCTTTCATGATGCCCACGTTACTTTATAATTACCAGTCAGTCTCCAACATTCCATTCATTGGCAAAATACTAGAGCGTGTGGTAGCCTCCCAACTCCATGACCTCCTGTATGAGATGGATTATCTAGATCCATTTAAATCTGGCTACAGTTATGGGAAAGAAACAGTGTTGATTGCTTTAGTAGATAACATATGCCAGGAACTGGACAGAGAGAATGTGTGTCCCTGTTGCTTCTGACAGACTTCTCAGTGGGTTTTTATCCTGTGGCATCCATCTAGGCCACACTGTTCTAGAAGAGATCTAGTCCTTCTGGATGGACGGGCTGAGAAGGTGCTCCTGTTCACCCTAGCCTATGAGGTATCTCAGGGTTTGGTGATATATTCCATAGTTGTTATTTGTTGGCTATTTCATATTCCTATCATAGGATTTTCTTGGCAAGATTTATTCAGAGGAAGTTTGCCATTGCATTCCTGTAAGGCTGAGAGAATATGACTTGCTCATGGTCACCCAGTGGCTGAGTGACAATTTGAACTCTCACCTCCCAGAGTCCTGCCCAACACTCAAAGCACTATACCATGTGGATTCTCATTGTACCCCATGCTATTTAACATATCGATGGAACTTCTGGGAGTGGTCGACTGATATTCTGGGGGGTTGTACTTAATACAGTCACTCCTCCACATTTGCTAGGGTTAGGGGAACAGGACTCCCATGAAAGTGAAAAAAATGTGAATAACTCTAGACCCTCCAAAACCATATTTAACACACAAAAGTATACCATGGATTCCTTTGAGGCATCAGGGTTCCTTCACAAGGCAGCAGTGGGTGGCTGGTGGGGCTTACTACCACCTCCACTGCTGCCCCACACCATTTTTAGTAGGGACTTACAAGCCTTGTTGGCAGTTTCTCAGTCTCAGGCTTGTAGTCTCTATTAAAAATGGCACAGGGAGGCAGCAGAGGTAACAGCAAATAATGTGTGAATAATCAAATCCGCAAAAGTGAAACCTGCAAATGTGGAGGGCTGACTGTACATCCAACTCTATTTCTGCTGTTCCTCTAGTTCTAAAAAGTTGTCTCTACTCTAAGCGGTTGTCTGTTATCTATAATGGATTGGATAAGGGTGAACAAATTGAAGCTTAATCCAAACAGAACAGAGGTGCTTCTGATCCATTAAAAGTCAGATTGAGTAAGGAATTCAGCCTGTGTTGGATGGCGTTACAATTCTCATGACATCTCAGGTTTGCAGTGTGAGTGCATTCAGTCTTCAGGTTGCATGCCCAGGTCTTGATGTGGCCAGGAGTGTATTTGAATAGTTAAAGTTAGTGCACCAACTCTGTTGGTTCCTGGTGATGATCTAGTCACAGTGACACTGACCCATGCCTTAATTACATCTTCTTTAGAGTAATATAACAGACTGTACATGAGACAGTCTTTAGAAAGTGTTTGGAAACTTCAGTGGATCTGAAATGCTCCATGCAGACAGCTGACCAGAGCTAGCTGCAGGGAACATTCGACTCCTCTCTTTTAACAGCTTCCTTGGCCATCAGTTCATTTATGGGCGCAAGGCAAAGTGCTGGTTTTATCCTATGAAGTCCTACACTGGGTCTAAACTTTTTGAAAAACTGTATTTCCATATATGGGGATGCCCAAATTTTAAGATGCCCAGGGAAAGGCTGAATTTTTTATCTTGACTTTGAACTCTTCTAGACTGGTCCAATGAAGTATGACTTACAATAAAGCTGTTTGGTCTTTGACAGTTTTTGTTGTCTCTGTAGCCATTCCATCTATTTGGAGGGGAGGAAGCTGTTCACAGTGATTTCTTGGCTCTGCACTAGGGTTTTTTCAAGGCTTGTTGTTGTTGTTGTTGTTGTTGTTAACGGGGTGTACTTGCTGTGGTGGTCCTACAGTTTCCTCTCTCTCTTTTTAAAAGTTATAGTGAGATAGTACAAAAAAAATATTTTTAATGATTAATGAGAGAAAGATATTTTATTGTTCTGACATGTCCCAGAATGAGATATACGAGTGTGAGAATAAAATGGTGTTGATGGTGCTGAGGACTGCCAAAAATAATCTGGGACAACAGACACATATTTGATTATTTTAAAAAAAAAACCAGTGGGAACTATAGCAACAAAATAGCTACCTCTGAATACATTTTCTCTTTCTGGAGAAGCCCTTTGTATTACATTTTAAATACTTTTAAGCTGTTTTTAATTCAGTGTCATTTTTAATATGATGGTTTAACTTACTGTTTTTAAGTTTTTCACTATTATTACTGATTTAGCTATATTCTGTTGTAACCTACTTTGTAAACTACCTTGAATTCCATTAGATACAAATTAATGCAGGATACAAATCAAACCTCACTCTTTCAATTTCTCTCCTCCTTCCTTCTCCTTGCCCCCAAGAGTGCTGCTCTGGATGTCTTAGGGTTACTCTTATTTTTCTCCCTGTGTTATTTAGAATCTACATCAAGAATCTATAATAGATTTCTTTCATACTCTCTCTTTCTTTCTCTTCTGATGCCAAGGAAACAGTCAAGAAATAGACTGGATGTGGGTTAAGGAACTGAGGGTTCTAGAAAAGGCAGCGTGCTACTGCTTTGTGAGCATCAGAACAGCTGAAAGGTCTTTTTTTTTTTTTTTAATGCTAAGCTACATATAACAGAAACAAACAGAAAACCTATCATAAAAATATCACTGCATATCGGATGATGCATTTCTGAAAGTGTTTGTAAAAATTTTGGCTCCCAATTTTTATGTTTATTATTTGTGTGAGCGGAAAAAGAGCAGAGGCGATGTTTTGGATGCATGCCACACAAAAGTATGAGTCATACCTTCTTTTTCTACTTGTTTGTGGGTTACTCAAAGCCTAAAGCAAAGGGTTCATGTTGTCCCACCACACAAACATAGATTCTCTGGGCTTTGGACAAGTGATAGAAGTTCTTTGGAAGGAAGTATTCATGTTTTTTTTTGTTTTTTTTTAAATTTTTATTAATTATATAACTAAATCACAAATACAAAACAAGAAAAAAAAATTAAACACCATGTGATATACATAATAGTGAATTAAAAAAAATAATTTTTTTTCTTTTTCTTTTTTTTCTCTTCTCTTAAGCAATACTAACTTTCATTGTTATTTTGCACCTTTACCCTTAAATTTATAAATCTGTTCAACTATTATAATTTCACATTTAATTCAATATTTTTCACATCCCCTTTAATCTATTTCTATTGTTAATTCTTTTAAAATTTTTTTTTAAAAAAACATTGACATCACTTATCCTTTTAAATCTATAAATCACAAGTTTAACACACACACCTACTAAGAATTACAAAATATACAACATAAAAGAAAAACAAAACTAAAACTAAAAAATACCCACCCCCAGAGTCAACTTTTTATTTAATCCACTTTCCAAAATTGCCATTCTTCTTTTGACAGGGTAGTATTACTATCTCTTTTCAGAACTTTATCCAAAAATATTTTCCAAATTTCTTCAAAATCATTCCCTTTAACCAAACCTTTCATAAACCTAATTCTACATGTTAGTTTATCATTAATTGCGATTTTCCACACTTCGTTATACCATTCCTCTATTTGAAATTTTTCATTTGCTTTCCATTTTTTTGCTATTATTAATCTCGCTGCAGTTAACAAATTTGTTATTAATTCTTTCTTTACTTGAGTACACTCAACCTTATCATATATAGATAACAATGCAATATTTGGACATACTGGTATATCTGCTCCTATAATCTCTTTTATCTCTTTAAAAACCTTTTGCCAAAACTCCATTATCTTATTGCAATTCCACCACATATGCATATATGTACCAATTTCTTGACATCCTCTCCAACATAATCTTGAATATTTCTCATCTATTTGATTTAATTTCACTGGAGTCAAGTACCATTTCCACACTAATTTATAATAATTCTCTTTTATTCTTATTGATAATTTTTTTAAATGACGTTGTTTCCAAATTTTTCTCCATTCTTGTATATCTATATTTTGTACTATCTCTTCCTCCCACATTTTTCTAAGAAAATCTTCTTCTTGTTCTTTTGCTAATATTTTATATATTTCACTTGTAATACCTTTTAGTATTTCATTTTCTTGCATATTTTCTCTTTGAATAATAATTTGTTCAAATTTAGTATATTCTTTAAAATCCTTAACATATCTTTTCATACTCTTTGTCCATTGCTCTAATTGTATATAATTTAACCAGGATATTTTAGTTTCCTGCAATCTCTCTTTCATTCTATCTTTATTTATCATTATTTTCATCCATTCTTTTAATCTATAAATTTTTTGTTTTTTTATTTCTTTCTCTATTATTTCTCTTAAATTTATTGGAAATTTTTCCATCATCACTATCGGAGTTAATATTGATATATTCGGTATTAATTTTCTTTTATTTTTTTTCCATATTTCTATTATATTTTTTATAAAAGGATTTTCTATCTTCTCCATTTCTTTCTTTGAAAAATTCCTAAAAAATATATTTTCTAATTTTGTCTCAATATTCATATCTTCTATCTCTAACCAATCTAAATCACCCTTTCCTGAAACCCCCTCTATGATATATCTCAATTGATTTGCATAATAATACCATTTTAAATTTGGAAGTCCCAGGCCACCTTCTTTTTGACTTTTATACCAATATTTCTTGTTAATCCTCGATTTTTTATTTCCATTACAAAAATTATTTAATATCTTTTGCCACTCCTTTAATTCTTCCTCTGATATTTTTATTGGTAGCATTCTAAACAAAAGTTAATTTTAGGTAAAATTTTCATTTTTACCACTGCTATTCTACCAAACCACGATAGCTTTATATTTTTGTAGTCCTCTAATTTCCTTTTTGTTTCTAATCTTAATTTCTTGAAATTTTTTTCCTGTAATTCTTGTAAATTTTTTGTAATCTCTATTCCTAAATATTTAATTGATTCTTTTATTTTAAGTAATCCTCTTTTACTACTTATAAATTTTTGTACTTCTTCTTTAGTATAATTAAATAACATTATTTCTGATTTGGCCCAATTTATTTCTAATCCCGTCTTCTCCCCAAACTCTATTAAATATTTATCTATCCTATCTATCTTTTCAATTGGATCCTTAATTGTCAACAATGTGTCATCTGCAAATAAGCTTATTTTATTTTTTTCCTTAACTCCAATTCCTTCCAAATTCTCATCATTTCTTATCACATTCGCTAACATTTCTATAACTATTGCAAATAAAACTGGAGATAATGGACATCCTTGTCTCGTTCCTCTTGTTATTTGAATCTGTTCTGTAAATCCATCATTTACCATCACTACAGATGTATTATGTGAATACAATTGATTTATTAACCCTTTAAATCTCTCTCCTAATCCTATTTTATTTAAAATTGTTTTTAATGCCGGCCATTCCACACAATCAAAGGCTTTAAATATATCTAGGGCTAAAATTCCAGCTTTTTGTTTATCTCTGTCCATTATATTTATTTTATTTATCGTTTTCCCTATTAAATGTGCCATCTGTCTTCCTTGAATAAAACCACATTGATCTTTATGTATATACTTATAAATAAATTTATTTAACCTCTTCGCCATTATTGCTGTCAAGATTTTTGCATCTTGATTTATTAAAGATATTGGTCTATAAGAACCTGGATCCATAGGATCCTTATTTGGTTTTAAAATTAATAATATTAGTGACTGCTTCCATGATAATGGAATTTTTTCACCCCTCAATATACTATTATATAACACTTTTAGTTTAGGAATTAAACCTTTTTTAAATGTTTTATAATATTCTGGACCTAGTCCATCCAATCCTGGTGATTTTCCTCCTTTTAAATTATTTATTACTTCTTCTATTTCCTCTTCTGATATCATTTCTTCCATCAATCCTTTATCTTGTTCTGTTAATCTTACTTTCCAATTTTCATTAATATACTCCTCTATGTTCTCTAAAGATTTATCTTCTGCTGAATACAATTCTCGAAAAAATTCCTCAAATATTTTTAATTTCTCTTTCATCAACCTTTTTTCTTTACCAAATTTATCTTTAACTACGCCAATCATATTTCTAGTTTTTTTTGATTGTACTGATTTAGCCAGCATTTTAGAATTTTTATTACTATATTCAAAGTATTCCCTTTCCAAGTATATTAGATTTTTCTGAACTTCGTCCATTTCTATCTTTTCTAATTCATCTCTTTTTGCTTGTAATATTATTAATTTCTGTTTAGTTCTATCTATTATATAATCATTCTCTAGTTCCTTTATTTCTTTTTCTAATTTTAATTTTTTTTCTCCTAATTGTCTCTTTAATTTGCTTGATTCTTTAATGCATAATCCTCTTACTACTGCCTTCATTGTATCCCACAATACATCTTGTGTTACTTCCTTATTGTTTATATCCCAAATTTCTTGCCACTCCTTCTCTATTTTATTTACTATCTCCTTATAATTAAATAACTTAGTATCCAGTCTCCACCTTTTTGCTTCTCTATAATTCCTTTTCATAGTTATATCCAAGTTCATCAGAGCATGATCTGTCACTTTTATTGTTTCAATTTCTGTATTTATTAATCTAGGTATCATATTCTTTGAAACAAAAATATAATCTATTCTTGAGTAATTTTTATGAACTGATGAATAATACGTATATTTCTTTTCTTCACCCTTTATTAGCCTCCAAACATCTATCAGTTCATTTCTACTCACTAATTTATTCAAAATTGTTATATTATTATATCTATCTCTAATTGATGGATCTGATTTATCTTTCCATCTATCCATCACCATATTAAAATCACCTGCGATTATTGTATAGTCTCCTTTCATTTTTTTGATCTTATTAAATATTTCTTCATAAAACTCTTTTTGCTTTTCATTAGGTGCGTAAATATTCATTATACCATATGTTTCTCCATCTATTTCACCTTGTATAATTACATATCTACCTTTTTCATCTAACTCCACACTTGTTACAATGAAATTGCATCTTTTGGAAATTATTATTGCAACTCCTCTTGATTTGGATGTACCAAATGCTTCCTCATAAATGGCTACCCAGTTCAATCTAAGTTCATTTTTTTTATCTCTTTTTCCATGTGTTTCTTGTAAAAAAATTATATCGGCCTTATCTTTTTTTAATATCGATTCTATCCTTTTTCTCTTTATTATTGACCCCAAACCTTTCACATTCAATGTTGATATTCTCAATCTATTCTCCATTTTTCATATTTTGAATTTTCTAATCCCACTCCCCATTGGCTCTTTAATGTGATGGTGCTCCCCTTCCCCTTCCCTTCCCCCCTCCCACTCCCCTCCCCCTTCCCGCCCTCCCCTCCCCACACAAACATTTCTCCCCCCTCTTCCTCCAAAGCGCTTCTGCCTTGGAAACGACCAGCCATGGTCCTGGGGGGGGGTGAAGGTATGCCAACTCCCGGCATGAGACCAATACCCTCTCCCGATTTATTTTCTTTCCCATATTTTTTTTCCCTCTCTTCCCCCTCCCTTCCCTCTCTCTACCCTCTTGCTCTATATATATATAAATCTATCTCTATGCATTTATAATCTATAAGAATATATTTTACTCAGTAGTCATCTACCCTTCTCCTACTCTATGAAGTGCTCTTTCTTCTTCTTCTGTTATATCATATTGTTTCTTCCAGTCCTCCTCAGCCTCTGTCCTTTCGTTTATCTCCCGAAGTCTTCTTCTTTGCTCCTCCTGTTGCTCCTCCCGCTGCTCCTTCTTCAGTTACTCCTCCCACTGCTCCTTCTTCAGTTGCTCCTCCCACTGCTCCTTCTTCAGTTGCTCCTCCCACTGCTCCTTCTTCAGTTGCTCCTCCCACTGCTCCTTCTTCAGTTACTCCTCCCACTGCTCCTTCCTCAGTTGCTCCTCCCGCTGCTCCTTCTTCAGTTGCTCCTCCCACTGCTCCTTCTTCCGCTCCTCCAACCGCACCTTCCTCTTCCTTTTCCTCTTGCTGGATCAGTTTCAGTTCTCTCAGGAGTTGCAATCCTTGTTCAAGAGAATTTATTCTGTGGTATTTGCCAGCATATTGGAATTTCAGAAAGATGGGATATCCCCAACTGTATCTTATCCCAACTCTCTGTAGAACTATGATGCAGGGTTTCATTTCCCTTCTCCAATTTATTGTTTCGCGGCATAAGTCATTATAAATTTCCACTGTGTTATCTCAATACTTCAATATTCCTGGATTCTTTCTAACAGCTCTCATCAAATCATCTTTCTTGTTGAAATTCGCAATTCTCATTATAATATCTCTGGGAATTATTCCTCTTCTTGCAGCTGACACACGATGAATTCTCTCTATGTCATAATCTTCCCATAAAATCTCAGGAACAATGCTTTTTAGCCATTTTAAAACTTCCTCTTTCAAGGATTTTTGACTTTGTTGTGGCTGCTCTGCGAATCCACGAATCCTCACATTGTTTCTTCTGTTCTGGTCTTGGAGCTGGATAATTTGTCTCTCTAACAAAGAAATCCTGCCATCATGTTGTGCTAGTCTGGTCTGCTGATTCCCTTGGGTTTTTTTTATATCTTCCACTTTAAGGTCCAATGCTTTTAACTCCTGTGAGATTTTTTCCTGCAATTGCCCCATTTCTGCCCTTATATTAGATGTTATTGTAGTAACAAGAGCTTGATTAGACTCTGTAATAAGCTTGTGTATAAAAGTTTTTATCTCTTCATTAGCTCCGTTCGCAGCTTTCTTCGCCGCCATTTTAATGACTTTTTCGTCTCCGTTAGAGTTTAAGTTTATATTTTCAAAATCTCTAACTAGACGATTATATGTTTTATCTGTTGCTGTAGGTCGCTTCTAAACAGGGTGTTTATAGACCTTTTTTTTAGGCGGCATATATCTCAAGGACCACAAAGGGGGAAAAAAAAAACTGTTTTGCTTTCAATCCGTTTCAACAGTTATTTGCAGTTTAAACAGAGTCTTTTATTTTCCCTCCAGTTGGAGAAGAATCGAAACCAATCCACTATCTTATCTTACATTCTTTCCCACATTATTCAATTAATTACTCACATTCTTTCTTTGTTTTGAAAAAGGCTTCTGAAATTATTTTATAATCATCTGTTCCGGGAGTCGAATATTTAGCCTCTCTCTGCCATCGTAGTTGGCTCCTCCCCCCGGAAGTATTCATGTTTTTCGCATTATATGAATTGGAGTGGGTGGATGGAGGGAGAACAATTTGTGTTGAAGTGAGCTTTTTTGCTTTTAGGACAACCACATGGTATAGGACTGGGTGGGGTTATGTCACTCCCTCATTAGCAATGCCATTCCTATAAGTGCTAATTAAATTTGCACGGTGTTGTGCAAGGGAATATTTAAATATGCAACAACCCCTCTTGCTGGAGAAATTCCCAGTATTCACTATGTATTCATTGCAGTTTAAGTGCTTGGCATTGATTATTGTGATCTGAAAAGACCTTTCAAGGATCCACTTGCAAATGTTACAAAGAAGTAGGATTCTCAAAAATCAGAGAACCTCTTTTTGCCCCTTTTTCTCTGAATCAATGAACAGGATTTCAAGTTTTTATTGTAATTCATCTTGTGGAAATTTGACTGACTTATGCAATTGGTAGTGAGAAATGAAAGTGTTACAAGTAGTATTAGAATACTACCAAAGCAAGCAAGTAAGCAAGCAAAACAATCACTTTGTGCAACTAACACAAGCAAAGCAAGAAAGACTGGAAGAAGTAAAAGCATAAAAGCACTTCACAACACACTGAAATTCCGGTGAACGCAAGCGGCACACATTTATTCCAAGTAACATCCCAAATGTATTTGGAAGCCATAGGCCATGGCTGATCACAACATTAGAAAATCATCAATTCCATCATCTATGAACTTTCCAGCACTTAAGGGGTGTGTATATTTATACATGTGCACATGTGTCTAGAGGAGGAAGGAAGGAGGAGAAAAGAGATTTGTTGTCACAAATTGGTATATACACATTGCTGGTACAGCTTCCTCAGAGGGGTGGGGAAGGAGATCACTTGTGGTGCGTTGAGGAAACAATGGTTTTACTTTCTCAATCCACGTGTTAGCAGGTGATGTACATACAATAGCAGACACAAACAATCAACATCTAACTTTTCCAGCTAGGACAGCAAAGCTACTGTATACTATATGGGTAAGCCAAGGGAAGGGGATCAGCATGTCACAAAGTCCAACTCATATGTGTTATCACCTGACTCTCTTTTCCACTTTGAACTGTTGTTCAGCACGTATTAACTAAATGTATTTAATAATAATTCTTTCCTCTTCAGTCCTTAATAGTAGTGTCTTCCACATAATGATGCAAGTGTGCGTGCAGCAGAAAAGAGGGATGTTGATTACAACACTGACATATACTAATCCTTGCTGCTAAATACCAGGTGTTTCACTCCAAGCATTGCTAATGCTGGTCTTTCTGACATTGTATGTTCACAGTCTGGCCACAGGGACCAGATAGAACAGTCACTGCACTGCAGTCTGCTATACCAAGGGGGAGGAAGGCTGAGGTTGGAAGTGAATCTAGGTGGCAGTACTCTTTTTGAATCAATACCATACAGGCGCTTATTAAGTAATTAAGTCCAAAGAAAATGTTTGAAGCTGCTGACCACTTTTGGTTGTCCATTGTGATGTACAACATAGCTTCATGTTCAAGTAAATGGGCTTAATGATTTCAAAAGCTTTAATCTGGAATATTGAAGAAAACAGCTGCACATACTGGCATTTGCCAAGACTGAAGAATTATTGCATTCATATATGCCATTACCTTTCAAGATTAGCAATCACTGCTATCCCATTTACTGATAACTGAGATCAACACTTTTCCTAATCTCACCACCCTCTCTTCCCATGTTCTCTCAACCTGCCAACAGTGTGTTCTTGCAGTCGCATCTGTTCATTTCTATCACAGATTGTTACCCAAACATTCCTACGTTCCCAGCTTCCCATCCATCACTTCATCCCATTCTTCCCCCCTCCCCACACACACACACAGCAAAGCATCTAAGCATTACTGTACAGCTATAAATATGTCAGGACAGTGCAGCCAACCCGACATCCATAGACAGCTTTTGGGGTGGGTAATATTCTCCTCTCTCATACAAGGCAAGTTACAAGCCTACAGTGCCTTCATGTTGTAAGTAATGCCAACATAATTTCCTCTATTTCTTGTTTTTCAATTTTTTTTATAGATTATAAAGAAAAAAACAGAAAAAAGAAAAACACCATGAGATACACATAACAGTGAAAAATTTCAACAAACAGAACTTACATTGTTATTTCTCTCCAATTCCATTACAATCATATACTTATTCAGCATATTCTGTATCATACTGCTTATATAATTTTGTTACCTATATCTAGATCTCATTCTCATTATACTCATCATCATCATCATCATCATCATTATTTCATTCTTAACTCTATACTTTTCCATTACATTTAATCTATTACTATTACTAAATATGACCTTATTACTAAACATATCAAACCATTTCTAAAAGTAAACCCACCCCCTAGAGCCAATTATGTTTCAACTTACTCCACCTTCCAGAATTGTAGTTCTTCTTGTGGAGGTATGACACCTTCCTCTTTTATTAAAGCCTTTTCCACAAATATCTTCCATATTGCTTCGAAATAATCCCCCTTCATTATTCCATTTTTGGCCTTAATTCGACATGTTAACTTATCATTAATCGCAATTTTCCACACTTCTTTATACCAATCCTCTATTTGAAAATCTCCATTAATTTTCCATTTTCCTGATATAATTAACCTTGCTGCAGTTTATAAGTTTGTAATTAAATCCTTCATTACCTGGGTACAATTAACCTTATCAAATATAGATAGTAATGCTATACCTGGACATATTTGTAAATCAATTTCAGTTATCTCTTTTATCTCTGTAAATACCCTTTGCCAAAATTTCTATACACCTTCACAATTCCACCACATATGAATATATATACCAATTTCTTGACAACCCTTCCAACACAACCTTGAATCATTCTTATCTATATAATTTAACCTTACTGGTGTTAGGTACCATCTCCAAACCAACTTATAATAGTTCTCTTTTATCCTTACGGACAAGTTTTTAAAATGACGCTGATTCCAAATTTTTGCCCAGTCCTGAATATCTGTTTTTTGTGCTAGTTCTTCCTCCCATATTTTTCTAAGATATTCATCTTTTGCCAGCATTGTATATATTTCACTTGTAGTACCCTATTTCTCTGCAAGGTTGCCACCTTCATACCCTGTAGGGCAGCAGCTTCTCAGATGGTGACCTACAAGTGAAACCAGTATGAATGACATAGCCCAACTAATTAATTTTGTACAGATGTGCTGAACCAAATCAGTATAGGCGTACCTCAAGAACCTCAACCAGGCATCATTTATCTGGTTTTCAAAATACACTAGACAAGTAGCCTGGCTTGCTTCTGCATCTAGCTTTGTTCCTGGATTGTTCGGCAACAATGACTATAACCAAAAGTGCCTCTGCACAGGTAGAAAGTCACCTTCTCTAAGTACTGGGGCCAAGGAAATTGTTTAATTTTCTGGTCTAGTGCAGACAGGGGACAAACCTTTTCCCCAAAGCTTGATCTCTGATCTGGAGATAAGCCTCTCTCCCAGGCCTAGCACTGTGAGGAGAGCAACACTGCATCTCTCATTACAGCTGAACTCCATGGATCAGCTGAAAAGATGAGGCTACGAAAATCTGCATAAGGAATGAAGGAAGTGTGGTCTTTATATGTGGCAGTGTGTGCATATGTGCCTGAATAGTGTGTGTGTGTGTGTGTGCGTGTGTGCGCATGTGTATGTCTGAACAGTGGCTCAACCCACTTCAAGCAGTGGCCCTTTCCATTTCTGGCAAGTAGTCGCTGTCCCACTAGCCTGGGATTTGGTTCCTGGTTCTTCTGATTTAGGAAACCCTTTCTTGAATAGATGTTGTGACAACTAATATATCCAAAAGAAAAATTTCTGTTGTATAAGATGTAGTCAGAGATCTATAGCCACATTAGTAATAGATGTTACAACCAACAGCCATTGATTAGTCAGAACTGGATATTCCAGTTCTCTATTCCTTTCTTGCTGTAAAGTTCTCATGTCATGTTTATTTCTAGATAACATAAATTGTTGTTTTGGATACTTGATTGGCCTTAATTAATATTTTATTTATTTATTTATTTGTATCCCGCCTCTCCATATGGATCAAGGCAGCGAACAACTTAGAAATAGCATGTATTTCGATACATTTTTCTATACATGCCCCCAACAAGCTGGGTACTCATTTTACCGACCTACAGAAGGATGGAAGGCTGAGTCAACCTTGGAGCCCGGCAGGATCGAACTCATAACCTTGTGGGTGTGCAGTACTGGCATTTAACCACTGCACCACCATATCCCTAACAGTAAGGGAACTTCAGGTGCACTTAAAGCTGCAGGGCCAAATCTGGATTGTAATAAATGTTGCATTTGTAGATATTCCCACAAAGGTAGTCCAAACTGCTTTTGTAAAACTGAAAAGGGCAAAAACTCATAATCAATTCCAAGTAATTGATTTAATGTACAAGTACCCCTGTCAGTCCATACCCTCCATAAAAATGGTTCCTTACCAATTTTCAAATCTGGATCGCCCTATAAAGTCAATGTGGCATGGGCATATGGGTGAAATTGCAATTGATAAGATAATATTGACCACACAATTTCACTGCTGAAATGACCTTTTTTTTTAAAAAAAAATGCCCTTTAAAAAATGAGAACCAAGTATTATCCATTTGATTTACTCTGAGCTGCCAGAAATGAAGTCTCCTAGGCTTACCATAGTGGATTACTTACTTTAAGTATGCACATCCAAAAATTAATACAAGATAATGGATATACCCAATGGTGTGTAAGAAAATATGGAAGGCTGAACCCTCTCTCTTTGATAGGAATTTGCATCCTTTTCATTGAAATTGAAAGAGGCTTCTGGTCACATGGCGGGCACAAGTGGCAGCTCGGAGCGAAGCTGCGCAATGGTGTAGCCCCGAGCAGCCACCCGCTGGATTCCAGTTGCTTCTTTTGTAATCCTAGAAGCGGCTAAACACCCCTCCAGTACTAGGGGTGCGGAAGAGGTCCAAAGGGGACCCCGCAACTGGCGGCTGGCTCTACCTGGCTGGGGGAGCAGAAAGTGCCAGGGGTCGAAGGACCATGACGGAGCCAGCAGGATTGTTGCCAGAGCAGCACAAGCACCGCTGTCAACTTTTAAACAAGAAACAAGTAAGAAAGCATGTAACCTGTTCTGGACTTCAATTTTGGAAAAATCACATCAGAATTTGGCTTGCAACAGTGCGCAGGAGCAAAGGAACGGAAGGACCCAGAGGAAATGTGAGTGCGACATTCATGAGAGTCTGTCTTAAAGGGGCGGCTGATTTTAAAGAAACGGCTTTTTTGCTTTTCTATTGAGGACTGAACTTATCAATGGTAAAATGATTTTTGATTTGCAATTTGGACTTACAAATTGAAAATGCCAAATAATTAATTCGGTGGTATTGGATTAAGGAATAAGATTGGACTTTACAAGATTTAATAATCTCCATTTGGACAATGAACTTTCTTTATTTTTACAACTTATTAATTTGGCTGATCTGGGATGATTGGTGCTTTGGCTTTTTGACTCTGGATTTCTGATCTTAGAAGAATACTTTGGGATGCAACAGTTATTGAGCAGGGTTTTTCCCAATTTTTTTAGCTCCTGCTGTGTGAGACTTGTTTCCTAACTTTCTTCTCTTGAGCCTGGACTGTTGAGACTGCTGAGCCTGTGCTGGAAGGTCATTCAGGCAAAACATCCTCACTCCCACGGACGGAGCGGCTTGGAATTTAAGGAGCTATGAGAAAACAGAGAATCTTCAGAAATGAACTTCTGGGCAGCAAAGTCCCAGATAGGAGGGGGGAACAGGAGGTGGATTTAGGCACAGGGCTCTGGGTTAGACAAGTGGTTATGTACTTTAGCAATGTCAATTAAACTTACTTATTTGATTGATATATTGTCATTAATATAACCATTATGATATTGTTAAAGGCTTGAGGGGGGCATTGAGATTGGTGAGCCTGTGCTGGAAGGCCATTCAAGTAAAATGGGGGCTGAATAGGACATAAGTATGGAAATGAGAACAAGACATTTTTAATATAATGGAATCCAGGGCAAGAAGATGAGTAACTGTTGCAGTAATAATAGCTCAGACTGCCAGATATACAATGACAGATGTATTTTAGAAATCGTAAGATTTCAGGTTATAAGGGATGGAGTTAAAAATATGAGGACTTAAAAATATGAGAAGATAGCAGGAGATCTAAAAGAGACAAGTAGAGATATGAGAACAGATTGGAATTTGACAATTAGAGAAAAGCAGAGTGGCCATTAATGAGTGACATCTGGGAACTGTTAAGTGAGAATGACTGTATTATGATTGTGTGGGAGAAGGAAATGCATGTTCCAACAGTTGAGATAAACATTGTATTGTGATACATAAATGTAATAAGTGGAGTAAATTACAAAAGAAAAAACGAAGTCCAGATCAGAGTGGAAGATCAGAAACATTACATGTAAAACTACAGATTGAAGATATTTTTTTATTTGTGAAATTTAATAAAATTATTATTAAAAAAAAAGAAATTGAAAGAGGAGATAAACCCTCCAAAAATTTCTTTAGTTTTTGAAAATACTTCCAAGATACAAGTAGAGGATTGGATGCATAACAAAAACAATCCTAGATATGTCATTCATTTTAATCATGTTCATCTTACCCATAGACTCATCTTTAAGCCCGCCCATCTCTTTAAATCTTGTGCAGCCATCTTTTGCAGCATCTTTTACTAGCTTACTTACATTAAGATTAATCACCTGAGTGATAAGTCCCCAGGGATAATTATACCCCAAAAGAAATAGAATTTGGGCAATATTGAAACTATCATGCCTTAAATATGTTAGAGTCCATCTTGTCTCCCACTGGCAGTATTTTTGACTTGGACAAGTTAACTGAATATCCCATATTTTACCAGAATTATTAATCAACGGCATCAAAACAAGGATTGGCTGCCCAAGTTTGGTAATGAACAACAACAACAACAAAAATCATCTGTGAAAAGTGTGTTTTTGAGTTCTAAACCAACATGCTTAAATCCATTGATCCTGGAATTTTGCCTAATAGAACACACTAAGAATAAATTGAATATTAAAGGAGACAATGCACATCCAAGCCTTGGTCATAACCCATGGTCCTGGATAAAAAATTTTAGGCATTGCAAAAATATTTTAAGAAACCCAAAATAAGGCAACACTGTGAAAATAAATGTCTAGTAAATTTTATTAAAGATCTTCTCAGATCTAAAGAAATAACAGCTGGCTGATCAGTTCTATCTGAATTTAAAGCAATCAACTCTGCAACCGATCAAATATTATCGGCTCCCTGCCCGTTTTTGATAAATTCCATATGGTGAGGAGTTACCAAAGATGAATTTCAGTATTTTGAAATAAACATTAACTAAAGATACCGGGTGGTAATTAGCACAACAAGTATGATCTTTATCAGGGGGGCTCAGGGTAATATTTTCCTTATTTAATGAGGGAAGGGGTAGCCAGATTCTAAGATGTTTGTAAAGTTGAAGCAATCTTAGTGCTAATAGACTGGAAAAACATTGTACCAGTGGATTGGAGACACATCAGGGCGAGGAGACTTCCCACTTCCCCTACTTGACTTTCCCCTACTACAACATTGATAATTTCCTCTCAGTGTAAAGTTTCCAGAAGAAATTGCTGCTGTAATATGCTAAGATGGGGAAGGTCAATGTGAGAAAAGATAATCTCCATATCCAATAGGTGAATTTTATTATCAAAGCTATAAAGATCCACATAAAACTTCAAAAAGTGTAGATTTATATCTGTGGGCAATGTATATAAATTATTGCTTTCATTTTTGATAGTTGAAATAGCAGTGCATTCCTGTTGATGCTTAAGGCAATGTGGCACAATTTTGTTGGGATGTTCCCCCGTTTTCCCAGTATGCTTGCCACAGACATGTCAAAATAAATTCAGTTTGTTCCAAGGGAATATTATTCAATTAATATTTAACTCTTCACAATTCTTGTTGTTCAAAAGGAGAAATAGCAAACTGAGCTGCCTGTTCAATAATTCCATTTTCATTTTAATTTTTTTAAATTAGAAGAATAGCAATGATTCTAACCCAAATGTTGGCTTTAGCTGCTTCCTGTTCAATAGCACTGGAACTCACAGAGTCTTCATTCAGTTTAAGATATTTCATCAGCTCTGTTTCATCTAAACATTTTATCTAAACTTTTCCTCATTGAGAAGCAAAACATTAAATACTCAGAGACTAAAGGTTGTAGGAGAATTAGAAAAGTGCAATTCTAGACAAACCAGAGTACATTATGATATTAACAAGGATTCAGTTTTGCATGTGTTTATATTTCTAATTAACAATGCAGAAATCAAGAAATAATGCCATCTGAAACAATTATGGTAGACTGGAGAAATAAAAACATACTCTCTGTGTCCTGGGTGCACAACTCTCCACACATCAATTAAGTCATATTCATTCATACACACACACACACACACACACCTGTAAAGTAGTCCTAGCCATAGATTGTTTCTTTGGCAGAGATGTAATTCTGTCTAACAAACGATCCAAATTTTTGTTAAAATCAGCACCAACAATCAAATAAATGTATTCTAAGTGAACAAGTTACTAAAACAATTATTAATGTCTGTACTACATCACTATTAGACCTATAAACATTAATCAAAAACTTAATTTTTGAAAATCAGAAGTAAAATTAAAAAAAAAATTCATCTGAATGAATCTATTATTGCCCATTGTACTGAAACAGTAAGATGTTTGTGGATTAGGAATGGCATGCATTTGCAAGATAGATCTCACCAACCCAATTTTCTGAAGGTTGTTACATCCTCTATCATCAAATGGGTTTCTTGTAGGAATAAAATATCAGCCTTAATTTCTTTTAACTTAGAAAGTACTTGTTTTTGTTTGTTTATATCTTGCAACCCTTTGACATTCCATGAAGCTATGTTAACCATTAACCCACCAGTACATTTAGCATCTACATTATAACCGTGATTTCCAATATTAAAGAGCTTGGTTTTTTAAAAAGGTTGAATGAAACTGCATATACTTCCTAAATTGTGATCTGTAGCTATTAATTTCATAAATCACCACTTCAGTGCTTATACTGCTTATGGTAATCTTACAAATTCTGAGAAAACTTATAAAACCATATACAAGGAATTAAAATTTTAAAAAATACAGAAAATGAACACCTCAAGTGGCTGAAAAAAAAGAAGTGCCCACTGTTCCCTTCCCTAAAACATTTAAACAAGTGCAAAAAAGGAAAAAAAAGATGATACCACATGGACTTCCATTTAGAGAAAGCATTGTTATCTACTGCTGCTCTATTTTCCCTTCCTTTATCTAATTTGGCTCACAGAACACCATCGGAGAAAAGAAAAAATAAAAGGAGAAAAGAAGAAATAAAAAATACAATAGATAAGATAAACGGAACTCTAATAAAAACTGAAATAACAGAATGCAGTAAAAATGAATGAAATGAATGAAAGACAAAAAATGCAGTAAAAATGAATGCAGTAAAAAAATGAATGAAATGAATGAAAGACAAAAAATGAATGAAATGAATGAAAGATAAAAATGAAAGAATATAGAGAAGAGGAAATAAAGGAGAAAAAGGCAGAGGGAAAAAAAGAAGGAAAGAAAAAAACAGAGAAAAAGAGAAAAAAAGAAGAAAACCAATCCACAGATTGAATCTGGTACATATTAGGACTGAAGATTGATGCTGAGACAAGCTGGTAACTGTTATGTTGAGACTGGCTGGATAAATAATGACACTAGTTTGGTTGCAGAAAGGCTTCATCAAACAGGTTTCCAAAATAAAGTTTACGAACAAAGGTTTGTTGAAGCTCAGGAGGCTTCTTGACTACATTACTCTGTTAAACTAGTCCTGCCTGATTTCCAGTATTTTCTTTCATTCTGTATAGACTTTTACATGTCATGGAATATGACTCTAAATCGGGGTGGACTACTTTCACGGCTTAATGGGCCGTGTGGGCCACCCAGGGGATGCTGGAGGGCTACATCTCTCACTTCACCATCAAACAATTTTTTTTGCCCCCAAATGCTCTACAATTGCCCATTTGGGAGCAATTTTACCTTACTTTGGCCTCTCTCCAAATCATGTTAGACCCAAGAGACTTCTTCTTAAAGGACATGACCTTTAGACTTTTTCCTAAAGGACATGACCTGGAAGTTGATTTCCTATTGAAAAAAAACAACCATATGTGGTCTACAATGCCCCAGAAGGCCCAAAGGTTTTATAAATTTTATAATTGCTGTCCACAACAATATAGGGCATTTGGGAGCATTTTTTAAAAATTTTTAGGCCCCACTGTCCCCATTCCTACTCTAAATAGTAAAGCACTTTCACAAGGAAAATGCACAGGAAAGAGTGATGTGAATTACAATCACATACCACCGCAGCTTTCTTGCACACTGAGCCAGCACAGTATCGAGCTATGGAACCTTGTATTTGTCAAAGCAATGCTCAAAACAAGAGAAAGCACAGTCTGCCTGAAACAAACATTTCTTGTTTTTAGAGTCTCAGACACATAATGTATTCCATATTTTTCAAAGCTGCAGTCAACAGAAACTAAAACGGAACATCACTTTATATACTTACAATGGACGGTGGATGCCAAGAGCATTGTGAAGAACAGCAGCTGTGGTGACCACATGACTGTGGACAAAACTTCAAGGGGGTTCAGCAGGGAATGTTTCCAAAAGATTAACTCTGCCAGTAATCCTCCTGGAGACAGTCACTTTAATTCAAAGCAGGGAGGAGGCTGGACTAATCCAAATGCAACACTCTTGTTCAATATTCAGAATTCAAGACCTAGAAGTAAATAAAAAGATAAAATGAAGTGTTTCTACTCAAAATAATCCATATTACATTCTAGCATATAGTAGACAATGATACAGATCCTCCGAACAGTCTTTTGTTACTGTCTACCTTGGGTACTACACTGAGACCAAATATACATGAAACACTGCTTTGCTTTCACTCTTTCAGAGGTATCAGACTGTTTCCAACACAGCTTACAATTACAGTTATTTTATTTGTTACATTTACAACTGAAGACCCAGACCCAAAAGATTCAGAGTGACAGATTTGATCCTCATTCCCATTTTTGATCTCAATAATTTTGCAATCTACATGAGATCACTCAGTGACTTTCTAGACCAATTGGAAAGGCAGGTCTCTCCAATTCTAATCCAACACTCTACACTACAATGAATAAATATAGTTAAACCTCTTAGATGCTACTTAATATTATAGAAAAACTCAACCAGAACAGCTTTAAGTACACAAACGGTTTAGATCTACATTTTTATTGTTCCTGCTATTATGGTTGGCAATATCTTCGCTGAAGTATCAGTTTTGTTCTAACGAAGATACAGCAACAGGTAGGAAGCTGCTAGGAATAAGAGCCCTGGATGTCAAGGAGACTATTAGGTGGATTTACCACTCCAAAAACTTTGAAAAAAATATGAACTAGTTCTGAAGCATCTCTGCCCAGAAATAAATCACCAAGTTAAAGCAGCATCTTCTGCACAACTCTATGTCTGCCCTCCAGATGAATTTACAGTCTAATGCCCAAACACCTAGCTTTAACCTGTTTAGATAGCTGGGAATCTCCTTGAGTTTGGCTTTCATTCCTCAGAATCAATATGACTCCCTTGTTCTACCCACATCCTTAACCTTTCTATACTCCATGTTCTGAAGTCTAAAATCTTAGTTTTGACCAGCAATTTTGTTGTCTTGCATGTCCAGATTGATCAATATCTTACTATCCAATCTTAATATCCAGATTCATAATCACATATCTAGTGAGAGTGTCACCTTGTGCTGAAGTATCCAATGTGGGTCTAGAGCCTTACGTGAAAATGCAGGCTTCATCCTCTGGGAAACAGGCTTAGCAGAGAATGTGTATTTCTGAGTGAATTGCTGATTCTAATTCAATTGGCTTGTCCATTCGCAGACAAGTCAAGAATTCTGGGTTGAGTATGTCCTAGAACAGGCATAGCCAACAGCCAGGGGTTGGGAAGCCAGCCTCGTCCTCTGCAGGACCTCAGAGCGGCCCCTGCACTACTGCACACCTACACTATGTTTTTGCCTTCTTCCTCCTCTTCTTCTTCAACTAAAAATATAAAAATATCCTCTACTTGCTAGAGGCTCAGACAGGACAAATTCACCATGTGTGGATACACACACACAGACTTACCATACCCCTCCACTGTCCCAGTTTGGCAGATATAGTTCCATTAAACCATTGTCATCTCACTTTTTCAGCTGCTTTTAGAAGGTTTCTCTCTCCCCCTCCCACTTTCCTCCTTCATCCTCAGTTTACATCAATTAGATCAAAGGGCAAAAATAGTTTGTGTTCAATTAATTCAGTGGGAAGAAAGAAAGGGGGCACATTGTTGACCTGCTCAGAAGCATGAGATGAAAGTAAACTGCTGCAGTCCCTCCTGCCTTATGAGATCTTACTCATTAATAACTTTTGCCCTCTCAACCACACTCCAACGTTGCTTGGCCACATGTTTCCTGGCACGTACATGGATTTCTGTACATGTATGAATGAGGACTAGAGATACAGCCTAAAGTCCCAGGTCCTAAAGGGCCACCAAATTACCACAGAAGCAGTTGATGGAGGCAGTATCAACACAGGCAATGGAGCAGACCCTATTTGCCATATCATGCTTTCTTATTTTAAAAAATGAATAATACTTTACTATTAATTCAGTAATTCTACAGTCTGATGAGACTGACACATAAAGATTGAATAATTCCTTTATAAAGTTTTCTTTATGTGTTTTCTTAAGCGTACTTTAAACACACTTTTGCCTCATTTGGGAAGGTGTCACAGATTAATAAGAACCCTTAAAGTCTGCAATAGACCATCTCCGTGTATTAATATTTCCACATTATGGCCAAGATCCTACTTCAAGCAGGAAGAGTGTAATGGAGTTTTACCTTTCCCCTCACCCCACCAGCTAACAGGCCATGCGGTCTCTGCCGCCGCCACTGTTTTCTGATAGGGAAAGGAGAGAGAAGTATTTCAGGAAATGAGCAAGCAACTGGTCTCAGATGAGAATGGGGAAGAAATTAAGATGTACTCACAGATAGAGAGTACCTTCCTTTTCCTTCCCCTTGAATACTAGACCAGCTTCTTCTCCATCCTTTGCATTGCCCCCATCCCAACCAGTAAGCAGGAGCTGTGGCCTCTCCCAGGGCTTAAGAGTTACTGGTGAGAGGTTTGGTTAGGAGCACAAAGGATTAACAAACAGATCCTTTAGAGATATATATGCATCCAAAAACAGATACTTGCGCGTGTTAACCAAAGTTAGGCCATTTCTGCACAATGGGGCTCTTGCAGGTCATCCCGTCACAGTCCTAGCAGGGAAGGAAGCATGGAACCAGCTCCCTGCGGAAGGGAGTGCAATGGCTATGCCTCTTCCTTCCTCAGAGCAGCTGGACACTTTCCCAGGCTGCACTGGGGAAGGAAGTATCACCATTGCACTTCCTGCCCTTCTGCAGAACAGGTAGGTATGGGAGCGTTGCATGATCACGCATGCTATATAGACTTTATCTGTTTAGCGAATACCCCGCGAGCACAACGCATAGGGATGGGATGACAGTAGGCCAGCAACGATGTGCAGAAGCATGACCAGCTGACCACTGCCATCCTGTCCCCATAGCGGGACAGCCCCGTCATGTGGAAATGGCCTTATGTGCATGTATGTCACTAACATGGTTCACTCTGTTTCTCATGTTACCTTAAAAAGTTTCATTTTAATAAATGTTTTAATAAAAAATTCAAATAAAAAAATTCTGAAAATTCTAAAATCAGCTTATTTTTATACAAGTGCTATACTTTAATTAGATTCAAAGCACAAAGATCCATTTTTATTTATTGCAATGCAGGAGTACATTTCACACTAATTAATCCTGGATTTCTACAAATAGTTAAGGGCTTGTTGAAAGAGCAAACAGAAATAAAGACAACTCCCTAAACCCAAAAGTGATGAGGCTTTTATTTTCATAAATAAAAGTTTTGGCAGTTATTCAGTATTGCAGTTGTGGATTCATAACCTAGAGACTACATAGTCTTACTGTTAATCTATGTAAATTCTACATCCACCCACCTTAATGGCCAGCTGCTGGACAGGGTGAAGGCTGGTGACTGGGGCATTTCCATCCCTCCCATCACTAAACAAGACTGAGACCATTAGAAGCAAGAACCCTCTTGCAGGTCCTTGTTGTAGCCTCATATGCTATCAGAATGGTGTGGAAAAGTCCTCGTCCTGCACCCCAGTCACCAGCTGAATGAATGGCCTTCATCCAACTGGGTGGCTGGCTCTTAAGCTGGATGAGGAGGTTGGGCCTGGAGATGTTACTTACTTACATCTCCCAAAGTAGCTGGTTAGAACATTGCATTTAGCTGAGAGACATTTGTTTTCAGCAATGGTAGGGGAGACAAGGCCCAAATCCCATCTGACCTTAGGAGCTAAACAGGGTCAGCCCCGGTTAGTACTTGGATGAGGGACCACTAACAAATTCCAGGTGTGGTATGCTGTATTTCAGAGAAAGGAGCTGGCAAAACCACCTCTTGAAAACCCTATGAAATTCATAAAGTCATCATAAGTCAATAGGCAACTTGAAGGCACATACACACATATGAAATACCACTTCTTGAAAACCCTATGAAATTCATGGAGTCACCATAAGTTAGCAGGCAACTTGAAGGTACACAGGGGGGGGATATCCTGCAGTGGATTGCTCTTCCCATTTGCTCTGATAAGTATAGATTCATGGTATCAATCAGCAGGGGAGCAAGCCATGGTCCAATGAGTCCACATTATAGCTGAGAAAACAACTAACTCTTATAAAAGAACATAAGGCATCAGAAAGCCAAAGGGAAAAATATGGAAGAAGTACAGATATAAGACCTCCCTCCCGAACCATAACATCACCAAGAACACCACCAGGATCTGGGTGAGGATGGTGTTTCCTCTACAACTGCTGAAAGCAATTATCTCACAAGCAAGTCCAATGTTCTTTCTTCCAGAAGTGGAGGGGAAACATCCTACAGTGGGACATACCAAAGCTCCTCAACCAATGGGTGAGTAGAACTGAAACTGTCAAGAAAAGAACATACTAGGGAGGCACAACACTCTGAAGCAGGTGTCTACTGAAAGAAGACTCCCCTGAAGCAAAGGCATCAAACCAGTGGTGGTGAATGAAGGTAGATGGAGGAGACCCACTACTGCCCTATAAACGTCTGACAGAGAGACATTTGTAGATAGGGCAGGAGAAGTAATAACGCTATGTGTGGAATCAGCAACAACTGCCCCAGGCAGTAAATTCTCAGATAATGAATAGCACCTTGTAATACAAGCCCTACTCCACTGAGCGAAAGAGATTTTCTTGCCCATTGAAAATGGTTGAAAGGATATGATCTTACAATCAGAAAGGGTGAATCTGCTCAATCTACATCTTGAGGGCTTTCTTAACATCCAGAATGTAACAACTCTTTTCTGATGTCTTTGTAGAATGAAAACAAAAGGAAGGATGCCTTTTGGGGGTCTGTGAAAAGCTAAGTTGTGCTTAGATACAAAAGCAGGGTTCAGACTCAGTACCACCAAATCATAAAGAAACATGCATGGTGCTTTACTCACCAGCAAGGTTTCCAACACCAAACCATCACCCCAGGCTGAGGTGATAAGAAAAATAAATTTCCAGATGAAAAATGTAAGAGATATATCACACAGTGGTTTGGAGGGTGGTTTAGTTTGAGCACAATGGACATTATTAAGACCCCAGGCAGGGCAGCAGTGGACAGTTGAAGGTTCAATTAGAGTAGTCACTCTCAAAAACGTTTTCCCTAACATAAGGATGCAAAACCAGCTTTTGAGATTTCTCAACAGGTGGAGCTGAGGAAGTAGCTAGGACTTGTCTTTTAAGAACATTGGGTCAAAGAACACTATCTAGTCCATCTCATAAAAAGAGCAAGAACATGCTAACACAAATAGACTGTGACACATGTTTTCCTTCTCCATACCTTGTGAAGGTCAGGAAAGCATAATCATATAATTGTATAACCAGCATCCTCCTCATGGAGGGATGCTGGGAACTAAAAATAGTGTCAGTGACTTTCAATAAAGGCCTTCCTTCAACATTGTGCTCCACTCAATCTCCAGGCATGGAAGCTGAGCCAAGCTGGTTGTTGATGGCACCCTTGACCTTGAATTAGCAGTTCCTGGTATAGAAAGGATCTCTGAGAACCACACTCTTTATGGCCAATGAAGTGTTACATGGATCACTTTGGCCCTTTCATTCTTGTTTTTCTTTGCAATCATTGCTATTGATGAGTAGGTATAAAGAAGGCCTGTGCCACTTGGAGGTCACAGCATCTCTTCCTTCCACTTCCTGAGTCTGGAACCAGAAAAGAACCTATTCACTTAACTGTTGATTGGAAAGCTGAAAAGGTCTACTATTAGGAGGACAAATTTGTTTAGAATTATTGGAAACAGTTCAGGGTGCAGATGTCATTCTGTCCTTTGATGTAATCTGCCTTTAGGGAGAGAAGATGGGATTTGGCCCATGTCAGCAAAGAGTTTGCCTCTGACACGAATGGCTCAGAATGATTTACATGGGCTTTTGCAGTTGTCAGTCCTAATGAGAACAGATCATTTCACTCTAACCAAGACAGTTGACTGTTAACAGCATGATCTGCATGCCTCTCTAGCTTTAAGGGATTTATTACTGTCTTTACGCATATGAAGATATGAAAGGATGCTACAAAGTCAGAAACACAATCTCCTAGATAACCCTCCATCTCAGTAGTAAGCTGGGGAGTTGTCTGGTCAAGACGCAATCCTGAAAATTATGATGATCCCTGTGGCAAAGCAGAAGTATCATATGATTTATTAAGTCTGACTAGACAGAAGGTTTTCCAAACATGGGTTTATAACATCATTAAAGGAGAAACCCCTTGCTTAGTTGGTGACTTATGCTCAAGTACCAATAATTTGCATTATTAAATACTTGAAGTCCAGTCTCCATCTCCATTGAGAACATTAAAAGTGAAACTAACTCTTGAGAAAGACAGACATACTAGTGCTTAAAAACTGAAGATCAAATTAAGTGTCAATTTGGACTGGAAATAAGAAATAGACTTCATGACACCAAGATTTAACCAATTGAAATATTTATATGGAAGTTATATTTTAGAAAAGGGGAGATAAATATTGTATCTAATGCCAGAGCTGGGTTAGATAAAACTGACTCTATGATTATTAAAACTCAAACCTCAATATCTGGGATGTCTTTAGAGATTTTAGATCATACTAAACATGTGACAAGGCACAATGGAAATTTAGAACAGAAATTGGACTTCTTACTATTAAATATTACAAAACAAAGCATTCTAAAGATTTGGCTCAACAACAGCTCAAAGAGATTACAAGGTGAGTTCAGAATCTCACAGCTACTCCACATAAACATGAACAGGAGATCTCTGACAATTCAAAGAGAATGAATATTTTACAGCAGGATTTGGACAAGGCTCAGGATAGAATTATGGTGGTAGAATTAAAAGTAAAACAAAAAAACCACAAAACACAGATTAGACTTAGAGCTTGCCAGAACTGCTTACTGATTTAAAACAAACTGTTGTAAAAACTATGGAAGATCTTAAGAACAGCCCTTGTGAAGAATTTTGCAAGAAGGGTGAAGCAATATATTGGCAAAACTCTGCCAACACAGAAATTTAAAAAAATTCAAAAGATGTGACAATTCATTTCACAGATAAAAGCATCAGAGATGAAATATTGAGAACACGCTTTAAGAAAAGGCTTAAAATAAACAGCAATAAAACAAAAGAAATTCCACAAAGAATGTTGAAGAAATGTAGGAAGTACAAATTTTTGGTGGAGTCACTCAGGAAAAAAAAAAAACAGTAACTTTTTGCTGGATAGTTCCAGAAGCTCTGATAATTACTTATACATGTGATAAATATAAAATAAATTCCTTGGAGAAAGTGAGAGATCCGTTTAAAAGCTGGAGGAAGGGGTACCAGAAGGAGAAACCCAAACATTTGAGAGTTGTTAAGAAGAAATAATAACAATAAAAAACACATTTCAATAAAACATACAAAATGAATTTGAAAACAATTTCAGTGAATGTAAATAGACTGAATTCCCCTCAGAAATGAAAAGAAAATACACTTCCTCTAAAAATCCCAAATATTAAATAATTTGTCTTCAAGAGACTCAAAA
This sequence comes from Ctenosaura bakeri, assembly GCA_948474755.1. Classification (NCBI taxonomy): domain Eukaryota; kingdom Metazoa; phylum Chordata; class Lepidosauria; order Squamata; family Iguanidae; genus Ctenosaura; species Ctenosaura bakeri. The sequence continues at coordinate 249,831 of CAOLHI010000644.1, forward strand.
GAAAAAGAAATGACATACTTTGCAGAACAGGAGTACGGGACTAGAGTTTGAGCCTGCAAAAAGCAGCAACAATAACGAAGATACAGAGTAATCTTTTACATAAACTGAACATTATAACCTAAATTGATAAATGAAAATGCACAAGGGAGATGTGTAATTGTGCAAATCAACAGGAAAGGCAATATAATACATTCGATGGGTATTTACGGGTCCAATCGATGTTTTATGGAAATTTACTAAGAAAGAAATCTGAATTGGACCTATAAAATCTTATTTATATGGATGACTGGAATGGGTTTGTTGATCCAAATAAAGATAAATGCCCCTGTAAAGGTATTTAGGAAGGGAGACTACCTAAGACCGTCTTTAAATGTACAAAGTATTTTGGAATAATGAATAGCTGGGAGATATTTTCAGCCAAGCTGTAGAGACTATTTCCCCCCTCAAATCATGAACCTTTTTTCTAGAATATAATCTTTCTCTAGCATAGGTATTTTGAATTTCTGAAAATACAGCTAACATAGTGAAGAGGATGAACATCTTACTAAAAAAAATTCAGACCATTATCTTACCTTTATGTCCTTGAATGGGGAGCAAATGCAGTTTAGATGAAAACTTAATTACCATCTACCTTTGAAGATGGAAATAATACAATGTAAATAAGCACTGAGAAAATTCTTCAGACTGATCTTAAATAAGGGTACAAAACTCACAACAGTTTGGGATAAAATCTAGAAGATTAAATCTGGGAAAAGGTTAAAAATTGGAGATGGTTACTTTATGATGATCTTTTGTATTTTGAACAAGACAGTTGAGAGTTTAAATCAAAAGAGATGCTTTCAAAAGAAGGCAAAGATCTTAATTGGTTTGCTTACATGCAACTTAAGGAACAGATTTAGTCAAAAGAAATCTAGCCATAGAGGTTGGAGAAAAACAGTTTTATTCAGAGTTGTGTAAAGATGATGATGATGTAATTTAAAAGAAGTATAAATGGTTTTAAAACTGGAGACAAAAGATGAACTGTTGAAAGAGTACATGATAAGATGGGCTCAACATTTTGGGCATAATGTTCATATAGATGTATCAAAAATGTGGCCTACAGATATTAAATTTGTTTAATAATTTAAAAGAACCATATAAGATGATGTACAGATGGTATTTGACCCCAAATAAGTTGTCAAAAATGTCTCATAATGTATCACATCAATATTGGAGATGTCAAGATAAGGAAGGCTCTTTCTTCATATGTGGTGGACTTGTAAGAAGGGGAACAGTTACTGGTCTAAGATATATATATTAATCTAAAAAAATTAAAATTAAAATTAGATTTTGAAATGTCACCACAAATATTTGTCATGGAGATTAAAGATAAAGAATCAGACAATAAATATGGATTACTTCCTTGAAATATGACAACAGAGCATGAATATTGTCCTCTCAATTTGGAAATGGACTATAGTACTGACAAAAGAATGGATTGCTAAGGTCTCCGAGTTAGCCCAAACTGCAAAATTCGTGTGGGTTTTAAAGGATAAGCCAATTTAAGATTTTTTGAAAGACTGGAAACCGTTAATGGACTTTTTGAGCAATGAGAAATCTAATAACGTAACAATCTGTGGTTATGATTATTAGTAATTAGTAGGATAATTTAACTAGATCTGTAATGGTAGAACAATATTCTTTTTCTTTCTTTCTCTCTTATTACAGTTAGGTTTGGGGGGGGGGTCAGAGCCTTACTGTGTTTTAGTTAGTGTTTAGAGTTTTAGTATCATGTTTTATATTTTTTTCTCTTTCTCTTTTTTTCTTCTTTCTGCCTTTTATTTTTTGAACATATATTACTGTGAGTGTAAATCAGATTGTTAAAAATTAATAAATATTTTTTTTAAAATTAAAAGAACTGATCTGTTCTGTACTTCATGATGGGATGCTAGAAGTGCCAGTCAGATTACTTTTAACTCCAGCCAGTTCATGCTGTGGGTGAGATCCTGTTGGTCCCATCTGCCCTACGTAAACCTGGAGCTGCAAACTGCACACCATCCTCTCAAACTGATATTCATCATGACCTGTAAGTCTGATAAGTCCGAGACTGGATGCCCCCAGAGAAGATCTGGAGACGACCAATATTAGAGAGACAAACTGACCCACCTGGGGATTTGAAAGGAGAGGTATAATAGAGGAAACCACTGTAGCTGCTTGGTATGAAACCCTGTCCAAGGAACACAGTCTATGGATCATGAATTCCTGTAGATGAGCCAATAAAAAAGAGATCTAAGGTGCTTAAGTGACATAACTGTCTGATAGTCTAGCAAATGGACAGTACTCTTTATTCCATCAAGAAGACCTGCATTGAAGAGATGTCAATAACAGTCCCCCAAATGCCCATGCAACTGGAATAGACAGAGGTGACTCTTCCTATGATTGATTAGAAAGCCACCTCTGGATAGAGAAAAGCACAAACTCAGCATCTCTGCGGCCCTGCTAAAGAGAAGTTGATCTTATTAGTACATCATTGAGGAATTGCTATGCACGGATGCCCTGCTGTCTCCAATGGGCTCCCAGGGCTACCATCATTTGAGAACAGCCTTGGGGAGGGTGAAAGGTCAAATGGAAGGGCTTTTGTGCTGCAAGTGTTAACTCTGGTAAACAAAGTGAAGGAACTTTTAGCGAAGTGGATGAACTGATATGTGCAAGTATGGTTCATCCAAACCCAGAGACACAAGAAAATCCTGGAGCTGAAGGGCCTCCAGAATTATCTTGAGAGTCTCCACATGAAACTTGCCTTCCTAGCAAAGCAACAGACCTGCTTCAAGTCTAACATGGCTCTCCATAACTTGTTCTTCTCAGATACAATGAAAAATATACAATAAGAGCCTTTCAGTCTTAGTGATGATGGAATGCTTTGATGGCACAATCTTAGCCAGCTATTAAATAGTCTCTAATACCAAGCGATATTTTACTTTCCTTCTTGACTTTGAACAAGGAATTTAAAAATTACAAGGATGATAAGGAAAGACTATTTAATGACCTTTCTTTCCAGGTCGACACCATCCACTAATTGGAGGTGGTAGTCTTACAAGTATGAGAGAAGAGTTGATGTCTCCTTCCCATCTAGAGAGGCAGGGGCAGATCTGAAGGGCCTGTGAAGACGTCCTAGACCAGGTGTGTTCCACAGGCTTGTTTTTTTGCTGAGCTTGTTTTTGCTGTGCTTGGGGGCCTTGCTTGTTTTTGCTGTTAATTGCTTGCTATTGTTTGCTGGCTACTGTCCTGGCCGTGGGCTCTGCCTGATCACACGGTCTGACTAACGAGAGGGAGGAGGCAGCTAGCGGGGAGGAGCTTTATTAGGAGCTACCAACGGGCCTCTAGCTCATTTCCCAGAGGAAAGAGCAGAGGAGAGCTGGGCCTGTGAAGACGTCCTAGACCAGGTGTGTTCCACAGGCTTGTTTTTTGCTGAGCTTGTTTTTGCTGTGCTTGGGGGCCTTGCTTGTTTTTGCTGTTAATTGCTTGCTATTGTTTGCTGGCTACTGTCCTGGCCGTGGGCTCTGCCTGATCACACGGTCTGACTAACGAGAGGGAGGAGGCAGCTAGCGGGGAGGAGCTTTATTAGGAGCTACCAACGGGCCTCTAGCTCATTTCCCAGAGGAAAGAGCAGAGGAGAGCTGGGCCTGTGAAGACGTCCTAGACCAGGTGTGTTCCACAGGCTTGTTTTTTTGCTGAGCTTGTTTTTGCTGTGCTTGGGGGCCTTGCTTGTTTTTGCTGTTAATTGCTTGCTATTGTTTGCTGGCTACTGTCCTGGCCGTGGGCTCTGCCTGATCACACGGTCTGACTAACGAGAGGGAGGAGGCAGCTAGCGGGGAGGAGCTTTATTAGGAGCTACCAACGGTCCTCTAGCTCATTTCCCAGAGGAAAGAGCAGAGGAGAGCTGGGCCTGTGAAGACGTCCTAGACCAGGTGTGTTCCACAGGCTTGTTTTTTTGCTGAGCTTGTTTTTGCTGTGCTTGGGGGCCTTGCTTGTTTTTGCTGTTAATTGCTTGCTATTGTTTGCTGGCTACTGTCCTGGCCGTGGGCTCTGCCTGATCACACGGTCTGACTAACGAGAGGGAGGAGGCAGCTAGCGGGGAGGAGCTTTATTAGGAGCTACCAACGGCGCGCGCCTTTGGCGCGCGCACTTGCACTCCTTTACTTTCTCGAGCTTCTCCTGTACTACTCTCTGTAGTTTCAAGGATGGAAGGTGAGGGAGCTGCTGCAGTCACCTGTAACGCTTGTGGCATGTTCCTTTTCTTGCCACAAGAGGTTCTCGGGTACACCTGCACCAAGTGCAAGCTGGTCACCTTCTTGGAGGAGAAGGTTCGCCAGCTGGAGGCACGAATTTCTGATCTCCATCTTATTAGGGAAGGGGAGGAGTTTTTGGATAGGGCAGAGAAGACCTACCAGAAGACCGAATGCACGGAGGAGCTGCCAGATCAGGAAGTCACCACACTTTGCCGGGAAACGGAGGTTTGGGCGAATGTCACACGGAGGAGTAAAAGGACCAGGAAGGTAACACAGACTCTTAGCATACACAATCGCTTCGAACTACTTGGCCTTATGAACAATGAGGAGCACCACGCGGAGGGAACAGAATGTCAACAAGAAGGAATCAAACTTCACCAACAGGGACTAGATCAACACTCCCAGCCTAAACAGAATGCCCAGGCAGTCCGAGTAGAACAGGTTCCACGAGGAGCCCAGGACAAGTCTCAGAGGAGGCGAGTTCTGGTTGTTGGGGACTCTTTGCTAAGAGGAACTGAAACAGCAATCTGCAAAACGGACAAGCTCAATCGAGAAGTCTGTTGTCTTCCTGGGGCCAGGATCAACCACATAACGGAGAGGCTAACCAGGCTAGTCAAACCCACTGACTATAAGCCCCTCATTTTGGTTCATGTGGGAACCAATGACACTGCGAGGAGCAGCTTAAACCACATTGCAAAGGACTACGAGCGTATGGGGACCAAGCTTAAGGACCTTGGTGTGCAGGTGGTCATTTCGTCTCTCCTCCCTGTTCAAGGATACGGCGCATGTAGGGAAAGGGCAATAGTAGAGGTCAACAACTGGCTCCGCACATGGTGCCGCCAACAACGGTTTGGGTTTTTGGAACATGGCCTGAATTTCCATGAACATGGGCTTCTGGCGAGGGATGGGCTGCACCTCACAAAACTGGGCAGGAATGTTTTTGCAAACAGTCTTGCAAGGAAGATTAAGAGGTCTTTAAACTAAGATTCACTGGGGAGGGAGACAATATTATTCAGGGCAAGGACTCAGAGAACACAGGGGGAAAAGGCCCAAATGATACTGGACAAGTAGTACAAGCGGCCAATGGCGGGAGGAGTAGAAACAATAGTACAGGACTTGCAGGAAGGGCCTGGGGACTTAAGTGTCTCTACACTAATCCAAGGAGTATGGGAAACAAGCAGGATGAGCTTGTACTCCTAGTACAAGAAAATAAATACGATTTGATAGGCATCACTGAGACCTGGTGGGATGAGTCTCATGATTGGAATATAGGAATAGAGGGGTATAGCCTATTTTGTAAAAATAGACCAAACAAGAAAGGAGGAGGAGTAGCCTTGTATGTCAAGGATGTTTTCACCTGTGAAGAGATCCTGGGCTTAAACCCAGAAAGCCAGGTAGAGAGCATTTGGGTAAGAATTAAGGCAGCGAGAAACAATAGGGATATTCTGGTGGGGGTTTACTACAGACCTCCAACCCAGGCTGAGGACTTGGATGACGCCTTCCTCAACCAAATGACTGAACATTCAAAGAGGAGAGATACAGTAATAATAGGAGATTTCAATTACCCGGATATATGCTGGCAGTCAAATTCTGCCAAGACAGCAAGGTCCAGCAAGTTTCTTGCTTGTCTTGCAGACAACTTCATGGTCCAGAAGGTGGAAGAGGCCACAAGGGGATCAAATATTCTGGATCTGGTCTTGACCAACAGGGATGACCTTGTGAATGAGGTAGAAGTGGTTGGATCTTTAGGGAGGAGTGACCATGCCCTGTTGGAATTTAGCATTCAGTGGGAAGGAGAAGATAAGGGTAGCCAGACACTCGTCTTAGATTTTAAAAAAGCGGACTTCTGTAAACTTAGGGAGCTGCTGGCTGGAATTCCGTGGTCAGGAATAGTGAAAGGGAAAGGAGTTCAGGAGGCATGGGAGTTCCTTAAAAAGGAGATACTGACGGCACAGTCTAAAACTGTGCCAATAAGGAGGAAAAATGGAAGGCATCTGAAGAAACCAGAATGGTTGACTAAAGAACTCTCAGCTGAGCTAAGAGTTAAGAGAAACACGTATAGGAAATGGAAGAAGGGGGGAAAACCCCCAAAGAAGAATTTAAGCAAGTAGCTAGGAGATGTAGGGAGGAGGTCAGAAAGGCTAAAGCACAGAACGAACTTAGGCTGGCCAGAGACATTAAAAACAATAAAAAGGGTTTTTTTAAATATGTCCGCAGCAAAAGGAAAAAGAAGGAGACAGTAGGGTCGCTACGCAGAGAAGATGGCGAATTACTCACAGGGGGGAGAGAAAAGGCAGAGCTACTTAACACCTTCTTTGCCTCCGTATTTTCCCAGAAGGATACAAGCACTCAACCTGGCGGTAGGGGAGCAGGGGAGGAAGCAGAGGAAATGAGGCACTTAATAAGTAGAGAGGTGGTACAGGAATACCTGGCCGCATTGGATGAATTCAAGTCTCCAGGGCCAGATGAATTGCATCCTAGGATATTAAAAGAGCTGGCAGAGGTCATTTCGGAACCGCTTGCTATAGTTTTTGAGAAATCTTGGAGGACAGGAGAAGTTCCAGCAGATTGGAAGAGAGCAAATGTTATCCCCATCTTCAAGAAGGGAAAAAAGAGGACCCAAATAATTATCGCCCAGTCAGCCTGACATCGGTACCCGGAAAGATCCTGGAGCAGATCATTAAGCGTTCAGTTTCTAATCATTTAGAAAACAACGCAATAATCACGAGAAGTCAACATGGATTTCTCAAAAATAAGTCATGCCAGACTAATCTGATCTCTTTTTATGATAGAGTTACTAGCTTGATAGATGAAGGGAATGCTGTGGATGTAGCATATCTCGATTTCAGTAAGGCCTTTGACAAAGTTCCCCATGACATTCTTGCATCGAAGCTAGTAAAATGTGGGCTAGACAGGGCTACTGTTAATTGGATATGTAATTGGTTGACCGACCGAACCCAACGGGTGATCACGGATGGCTGCTTTTCATCCTGGAGAGAAGTGACTAGTGGGGTGCCACAAGGTTCTGTCCTGGGCCCAGTGCTGTTCAATATTTTTATCAATGACTTAGATGAAGGAATAGAGGGCATGCTCATCAAATTTGCAGATGACACCAAATTGGGAGGGGTTGCTAATATGCCAGAGGACAGGATCAAAATTCAAAATGACCTGGATAGATTGGAGAGCTGGGCCAGGGCGAACAAAATGAAATTCAACAGAGAGAAATGTAAGGTCCTACACTTAGGCAGAAATAATGGAATACAGAAATATAGGATGGGGGACACGTGGCTGGATAGCAGTACGTGTGAAAGGGATCTAGGAGTCTTCATAGACCACAAGCTGAACATGAGTCAGCAGTGTGATGCGGCAGCCAAGAAAGCCAATGCAATTCTCGGCTGCATCAACAGGAGTATGGTGTCTAGATTGAGGGAGGTACTGGTACCACTCTACTCTGCTTTGGTTAGACCCCATCTTGAATACTGTGTCCAGTTCTGGGCACCCCAATTCAAGAAGGATATTGACAAGCTGGAGCAAGTCCAGAGGAGGGTGACCAAAATGGTGAGAGGCCTGGAAAACATGCCCTATGAGGATAGACTGAGAGAGCTGGGTATGTTTAGTCTGCAGAAAAGGAGGTTAAGAGGGGACATGATAGCCATGTTTAAATATTTGAAGGGATGCCATGTAGAGGAAGGAGGGGGCTTGTTTTCTGCTGCTCCAGAAACCAGGACAAGGAGCAATGGATTCAAGCTGCAGGAAAGGAGATTCCACCTGAACCTCAGGAAGAACTTCCTGACAGTCAGGGCTGTCCGGCAGTGGAATCTGCTGCCTCGGAGAGTAGTGGAGTCTCCTACCTTGGAGGTTTTTAAGCAGAGGCTTGATGGCCATCTGTCGGGAGTGCTTTGAGGGTGTTCCTGCATGACAGGGAGTTGGACTGGATGGCCCGTGTGGTCTCTTCCAACTCTACATTTCTATGATTCTATGATTCTATGATTCTATGACATTTGTATCTATTTTATGGAGGAATTCTTGACATTCTTACTACTTTTGGATCTAGAGGCCCCCTAATTCTGGGACTGCTGCATCTACAGTTAGCATCTACACTCAAAGTAATGTTGTCTGCTAAATCTGTTGTTTCTAGTGCAATTACTTCTGTAGGAGTGCAAGGAAGACTGACCACGGTGAAAGAATTTTCTATCATTCTACCTTTAGGAGGAGGCTAGTGCCTTTTTCTTGTTTTTAGTTTCAATTAAGAGTTAAGTGCTTTGCCAAAAGGAAGCAAAGGTCAGATTTTGTTTGGAGTGGGCATCTGCTAGCCAGTTTTTCAGTCGAATTTGACATCAAACTGAGACAAACCTGTCTGGCACTAAACTGTATTATATGTAAGCTGGCATCTGCTGAAAAAGCAGAGACTTTGATAAGTATATTAATATCCTGGCAGTTTAAGGTTGTCTCATTCAGCAGCATTCTGGGCCACAAAAAGGCAGCTCTAAAAAAGATAAAAATTGTTGATGTGACTCTGATGGCTAGGATTGATGCCTTGTGCTCCTTTTAAAGTGCTGAATCTGCTCATCACAGGTATCTTCTCCATCCTTTGCATACATGGAAGAAGAAACAAAGGCTGAAACAAGGGCATCCACTAATGAGATTTGTAGTTTGGAAGTAACTGTTTTTGTAAGTTATACGTCCGTGTGTGTGTGTGTACAGGTGCATATATACATTCACCTATCGAATTCGAGTACATTGCAACCGCCTTGGCCCATACTTCTCTGGCCATCTTCATGAAGTTCACAGGAAAGGAGATATTGAAGGAGAAGCAACCCAGCTTAGGGAAGGAGTCATTGACCTCAGGAAAGTCAAGGTCCTCAGGCTGTGACAGAGTGGAGACAAGGAAAATTCAGCATCCTTGTGGCCTTGTGTAGTAAAACCTGCAAATCCTCAGAGTGAAACAGCCTTACCAAAAAAGTTGTCCCAGAGGCCCGATTCTCTTCCTCCTGTGAAAGCTCCTCCTTCACACTCAGATAGTTGAGGAGAGACAAAAGCTGGAGAACACATCTCATCTAAGGCACATTCTGTATGAGGCACTTTCTTTTGGATGGTACGACTATGAAATGCACTCTCCACTGGTCTCTTAAGTGGTGCCACTGATTTATAACTTAAAATGGCTACCATACCAACCTGAAGAGTTTTCACACCTTTTCCAAAACGTCCAGTGCAAAAGTGCTGTTTAGGGAAGAGGAGTAGTCACTCCAAAGGACGAATGGCTGAGTTCTTCATCTGAAGAGAAGAGGGTATAGAAAAGGAAGACTCCGATCTTCACAGAGAATTACAATGAATGGCTATAGTTTCTGTTGTTGAAGTGGAATGGATGGAAGGGGAGCAGAGAAGGATGAGAACAGTGAGAAGAGATATGGAATTCATGTGAAGCCACAGTTTCTTGCACAATCGCCATCTGGACCCACTTGCAGAGGTCTGGATGAAGCACCTACCCACCCACCAATGGGGGGAGAGTTTGGCAGATGGTACTCAACTCCAGAAGAGCCAATGTGTCCTAGGTCCAGGTTGGGCCTGGAATTTGCAGTAATGTGCACTCAGGTCACAGATGGAGGAATCCCTCTCCTCTGACCAGGCCTCATTTACCAAAAACTGACTGCTCTGCTGTGGGAGCCTTGGATGAACCAACACAGCAAGTGGTAGTGGGCCCTCTGACATCCTGGGACTGCTGTTGTTATGGCTGGATGAAGATGCCGTGTGGCTAAGGAATAACACCTGATGCCAACTCCAAAAGAAAAAGAGACAAAAGTGAAAACAATATACAAATCTGGGGATGGCAGAAATAAGAAGAGAAACTGATGAATAAAGAGACAAAGAGATGAGAAGACAGCTTATACAGAGCAGAGGCAGGTACCAAACCGATCAATACGTGGATTGCTCCTCCTGCTGGTTACTACTGCAAACTACTTTCTGCCTATCAGATTGAATGGGAGAAGCAACCCACTACAGGATGTTTCTCCATTACTGCTGGAAAAGTATGGTTCTGGCATTTGTATATATTGATCAAAATCTTGTCGGCCAAAATTAAGTAATGGATCTTGCAGGAGGAAAAGTAAAAAAGTACAAATGTCACAAGTGCAGCAGCAGTGGGGGCAGGGACAGGGGAGGCAGGGAAACCTGATGTCCAAGGAGAAAGCTTCTAGTTCCCAATAAGCCTAATTCTAAAATGTGCATGCTTCCAGACTGGCCTTCCAAGTTCAGAGGGAAAGGTCCTGCATGGTAATTTCCAAGACAGCTTTGACCTGAAAGGTAGGCATGCTCAGGAGCCAAACACTTTCTGCTTAGCGACACAGCTGGCCTTTTTTCTATTCCTTTCCTACTGCTGTGCAACCCTGAAAAAAGTCAACTACACTAGAGTTACAGATTATTATACTGACATAGTGTACCAGCAGAATTCAGGCTATCATCATCAAAATAGCACATTTCCCATATAATAACTTGAGCAAAATTTAATAAATTCAATTCTAGATAGTCCAACTCTTTCTTCATTTCTAAAAATAATGCATCTTAAAGGTTCTTCCACTATGCTGACAAAATATGTTGTTAAAACTTGTAAGCTTACATGCCTTTGTTGATAGTCTTCTTGGATCCTATTTGATTGTTCCCTGTATGATTTCCTATCACACTGTTCTGCCTTATTGCCAAAATATATTAAAATCCTCACTCAAAAGAGTACTATTTTGAGATTATACCACAGATCTTTTATGGATAGGTCTAGTATCTAGCATCCATGGCCTAGCATCCATACTTCTTAAGTTTCCAAACTCCATTTTATTTTTGACTATGAAATTCACTAGCAGTAACCAGGCTACTGTTGAAGATTTCACTTATGATTTGAAGGAAACAAAAATTTGACCAGTACTATCTACAATCCTTAAAACTTGTTCCACACCAAGTTTCATGCAAAACCAAAATCAACAAAACAGACCAAACTCAACAAAATGTGATGTCTGCAAATTGGTCCCAAAATGTCATGAAAATCTTCAGGATATTGGGGTTCCGGTATCTGGTCACTTTAATGGTGGACACAATTTACCTAGCACCGCTAGATCACATATCCCTGAAGCGCTATGCCTGACAGGGGAGGCTTCTGCTGTCAAGCAAGTGGGCTCCCCAATACCCGGGGGACCTGAAGACTCCACCTGAGCCAGGATCAGGTCCCGCAAAGTGTCATTTGGATATTACATTTCAGCATCTGGACCTCTTGTATGTATGTAATTTTCTTAGCTATATTTTTGTTCATGGAAACAAGAAGCCCTTTGCTTGCCGCATCTGTATTTTGCCTATTGTTTTAAAGCTCTCTTGTCCTTGGATTTAAAGAGATGGTACCTCTTTTTTAATTGCTATTGGCATTATAGGAGAATAAGCTAACTACTTAAGTTTTTCCTCTTTCTTTATCTACTTTTACCTTGGGATTATATTGTGTGTGTGTGTGTGTGTACTTGGATTTTTGAAACATTTTGGATTTGGATGTGGATTCTGGACTTTTTTCCCCTTGCCCTTTAAAGATCTGATTGCCTTTCTCCTCATGTTGAACTCTCTGTACTGTTCGGCTATTACTTTGTGTTTTTGGATGGATCATAATTGTTGACTTATATTAATTATTTAATGGACTTTTTTTTACTAACAAAACAATCATATTGGATACTACGAAGATGGAATTGTTAAAATTATTTGCTCAGTCTGTTTGTTGCACAGTACTATGCTATTTTTAGCATCTCTGAGAAAGCTTAGAACTCTCCTGTTATCAAATGTTTTGAATAAACCGAACTGAATTTATTATGGTTTCCGTCTTGGATTGTGACATTCAAATCAGAAATGACCTAGGAAAGTCTGAAGAGATGCCTAAATACTTTATGTTTTTTTTTTTACTGAATTTAGACAAATTAATTAGACAAATTAATGTATCCACTGAGAAAAAGTTTGATGAGCTTATAGAACAACTGTCACAAGCATCATGAAAGCTTGAAGATTGTTTAGATAAATATGAGGAGTTTAAAATGCAACAGATGGCAGAAGTGGCATGTTGACAGCATGAGGAAAAAGAAGTTACAATACAATCTTTGCAAGACCTGACTTGTGGCTTGGAAATGATATGTACATCAAATGACGCAAACATTCAGCAAAGCAGGGAAAGAGTCAACCTAGTTGATTCTGGAAAAATTAAAAAGATAAGTAATGTCACAACCCAGTCTACAATTGAGAAATCGAATGGCAACTTGGACTGTGAATTAATTTCATTCTGGAGAATGTATGACTACTGCTCTGTGCTTTTACAAGAAGCTTTACCTGAAAAATAGGAGAACAACAATATATTGATGGATTTACTAATGGATGGACCCCCCCCAGGAAAAATGTTCTTTTTAGCTGGGACCAATTTGAAGAATCGATTTTTACATATAAAGATAAAATATAAAAGATACAGACTATGCATGATTGCCCTGATAAAAGCCCTCTTCGGAATACTCAAATATGATCCAGTTCTTGGGGAAAAACAGAAAGAAGTAAAAGAAGAAGGCATCTGATGAAGAAATGGTATATGATTTATGGTTTATGAAATTGGTTTATAAGTTACTAGAGGAAAAAGTTATTAAGAGATTAAACATATTTTATGATTATAAAGATAGCTTTTTTCCCTCTATTAAAGTCTTAACTTTAAATTTGGTATTGCAGGAAGATATTGGAAAATAGCTTTATTTTGTTGCTTTTAAAGCTACCTACTATACAAAATGTTCATTTTAAGAATTACTAATTTTAAAACAGAATTGAATAAGAATAAGGTATCAATGATTAAAATTATTAAGCAATGATTAAGTTTTTTAAAAAAATGATATCTGATAGGCAAGTTAATACTGTTATTAATAATCTACTTAGAACTATTAATTACTAATTTTGTAAATTTAGGTCTACTACAAAAATAAATAATAGGCAACAAGTATTAACTCTAATTTTCTTTTGGGATCTAATGGTTAGTTGTTACTGCTAGATTACTATTTCCTGATGGCAGCAGGGGCAGGAACAAATTTTTAGTCACGTGTAGTTATGTTGTAGTTTAGTTTGATATTAATACTTTTATTACTGTTATTGTTTTAAATATTTAATTGTTGTATAGTTTAATTTTAAGGCTTATTTTTTTGTATTGTTATGTTTTTGTAGTGTTACTGTGCTTTTTATATTGCCTTTATCTGTCTCTGTCTTCTTTTATTATTCAAAATAAAAATTACAAAAAAAAATACTGTTCATAAAATACAGAAACCTTAGGTATTTGTTCAGAAGACATACCCAAGGTAGTTGACAGATTGGGTCCAGAATCTTAGAACAATCTTGGTCTCATCAAATAATACATTGAGTTTGGTGAATATGATTGGTTAAACCAACCAACATAGCCAACATAAAAAGAATTTAAATTATTGGACAGATACTCTGATTTCTCTTCAGATCATATATATCTTTTGCCTGTTACATTATTGGACAAATATTTATGAATCACTCGACAAACAAAATGTTCTCAGAGTGATAAACATTAAATAAAAACATTAAAACATATATGAAATATATTATGAAACACCACCAACACTTTGTTGTCAGACATGAAGATTTTTTTTGTGTAATAACATTCTTACATTGTCTTTTAGAAATCCTAAATTATAGTGGAATGTAAATTTGGAAAGTGATTTAATTTGGAATACTGATTTAATCTGGATGTTACTTATCAAACTACTACTTCATTTTGTAATCAAGGGTTATCTATTCTCCAGTGCTCTGTATGTTTCCCATTCCAAACAGCCATTCCAGTAGTAATAAACCTTGTTCAGCAAATATCCTAGGATGAGACACTTTGTCAGCATTGCTTTTCTGAAGCTCTCAAAATCTTCATCTACCCCATGTATGAGGCTTCTCCATTGACTTTGCTTGCCATGACTTAATTTACTTACCTTGACTGGACTTTGCCTGCTTGACCAAATGAGGAAGCACAGTTCTAGGAAGAAGAGCAGCTAATTTGCATATATTTCCCAGCAGCTTCTCCTGTGGCTGCCATGAGCAAAAGGGAGCTAGTTTGGGTGAGGCTGCAAGCATTTTATCCAGTTATATTTTAAATAGTTTAAACAGTTACTATAATCTAAAAGGGGAGAAAAATTAACTGCAGGGATGGAGGCAGAAGAATCTATAGCTGTCTGCTGCAATATGCATGCAATGTTTGTTTTCTTGTTGGAAAAACTCTTTACCATTTCAGCAAGTGCAAACTGGTGGACGTCTTGGAAGAGAAGGTCAGCACACTTCAGCCATGTATTGACATTCTTCAGAGCATCAAAGAAGATGAGGATTTCCTTGATGTAGCAGAGAGAGAACTGATTTTACAGAATGAATAGGAAGAAACTGTGAAGGAAAATGAAGAGGACTGTAACACTGAGGAAGCAACCTGGAAGATAGTCACTGTCAGGAGCAGATCATACACAAGGAATTCAGAACTACTCCAACTAAGCAATCAATTCCTACATCTTCCTGAAGATAACAGTAGGGAAGATGCCCAAACAGGAAACGAGCAACAAAAGGTGCTGCATGCTAAGGAAGGTAGTAAAGGACTCACTGCTCAGAGATGTAGAGGGATCTGTGTACCAACCCTACAAGATAAATTGTGAAGTGTGTTGTCTTTCTGGCACACACATTCAGACTGCCACTGACAACTTGTCAAAGCTAATCAAGAACACAGATCAGTAGCCCTCTTTCCTTATTCACGTGAACACCAATGACATGGTGAAGATGATCTAAACATAAGGGTGTGAATCCAGAAGGAGAAGCTGAGGGAGAGTATGGAAAACATGGTGAAATTCATAGTCTATCCACCAATGCATAAAGTCTGAAAACAAGATGAGATTGAAGTCCTAGTGCAAGAAGGTAAATATCATTTCACAGGTGTACATTTTACATAGACTTGGTGGCATGACTCCCATGACTGAAAAATAAAAATGGAAGTATATAATGTGTTCAAAAAAAGATAGATGGGACGGAAAAGGAGAGAGGGTAGAACTATACATCAGAGACAAATTCACTTCTACAAAAATCCATGAGAGCGATCAGAGTGGACCAGCAGAAAGCATTTGGGTAAAAATAAATGGAGAAAAATAAAGATAACATTGTGGTAGGAATTTACTACAGGCCACCATAGCAAGAAGAGGTGGAAGACAATGCTTTTCTGAAACAAATTTCAGAAATCTCTAAGATGCAAGAACTCGTCGTTATGGAGGACTTCAATTAATCTGATATCTGCTAGGAGACTAACCCTGCTAATCATAGGCTCTCCAAAAAATTCCTGATGTGCTTTGTAGATAATTTCTAATTTGACAAGGTGGGAGAAGGAACAAGGGGATCAGGAATCCCGAACTTGATCCTAACCAACAGAGAGGAGTTGGTCACTGGAATCAAAGCAGAATGTACTTTAGGCAAAAGTAGTCATGTAATGCTATAATTCGTGATTGTGGGATGGGCCACAGAAGAATATAATCAAACATGGACCCTGGATTTCAGGAAAGTTGATTTTATCAAGCTCAGGAAAATACTATGCAGAATCCCATGGCAAGAAATGCTAAAGGGAAAAGATATCAAGCATAACTGGGGTTTCATAAAGGAGGAATTGCTAAAAGCACATTCCAAAAAATTCTGTAGAGGAAGAAAAATGTGATATGTCTGAGGAAACCAATGTTGCTGCACAGAAAACTCAAGGAGGAAGTGAAAAGAAAAAGGAACATGTACAAAGAATGGGAGGATGAACTACCAAGGAAGAATACAGATGTGTTGCTCAAGTTTGCAGGAATGGTGTAAGGAAAGCTAAAGCTCAAAATGATGTGGAACTCGACTTAAGATTTGGTTGACATGGTTATCTTTAGTATGATAAAGTCAAGCTACATACTGTTCTTGAAAATCATTCTATCAGATTTCACATATGATTCAGAAAGTCATAAATCAACATCAACAATAGACGTGTATAGTATCAAAACAGCTGATAAACAAAATTTCAAAAGCTGAAATACTAACAAAATTATTTCATATCATAACCTGATTTCTTTGACCTTAAAAACAATAAATGAATGGAAACTTACTAAAAGATGGGCGAATTTTGAAGAAAGCAAAAAAACCACAAAATCCTTAAATTATATTTAGAAACAAAACTGAATATAATCTGGGAAGCAAGTAAGGCCATCATGCAAGGATTCCTTATGCAGCAACAACATGAATGTAATAAAAAGAGAAAAGAAAAACAGACAAAAATAATAGATGGAATCCAGGGAAGAAATTTGTGATGCTCTTCCTAAACGCAGAAAAGGCATTTGATAATGTCAATTGGCAATTTATGATGGATATTTTGAAGAAAATGAATATAGGGTTGGGTAAGAGCAATATATGGAAAACAATGAGCACAGATAATGATAAATGGAGATAAAACAAGATCATGCAAAGTGAAGAAAAGAACAAAACAGGCCTGCCCATAATCACTGTTTTTATTTACAGTGTTCCTAGAGGTCCTGAACAGAGAGATCAGAAGCGACGACCAAATAAAAGGAATCAACATAAAAGAAAATAAATATAAATTACAAGCGTTCACCGGTGACCTAGTAATTTTTTTAGAAGAACCTAGAGACTGTATAGAAAAACTACTGGAAACATTAAGTGAAGACCGTAATATTACAATGAATATGATGAAGAAAGAAGGACAGAAATATCTGAAATATGGAAAGAAAAGAAAAGAAAGTATTTAGGAGTAAATATAACAAAGAAAAGCTCTAAATTTTTCATTAATAATTATTGAAAAACATGGAAAAACAGCCTAAAAAATAGAATAATCTGAATTTATCCTTAACAGGCAGAATAGCAACAATTAAAATGAACTTACTTCCAAAAATGATATTCTTATTTCAGAATCTACCCATTAAAATGAACAAAGATAAAGATATTTTAAAAATTGTTTGTGTAGGGAAAAAAACTACAGATATGCTGGAAAGTACTTCAGGACTTAAAAGAGAGGGTTGGAGTGGGATTACTGGATTTAAAGCTGCACTTTCATGCAAGTTGTCTGATTAGTTAAAAGATTGGATTAACCTGAAGAAAAAAAGACTTCTCCAATTAAGAAGGGTTCGACCTGATATTTGGTTGGTGCACATACCTGTGATAAAACAAAACTGAAGTAAATAAAGATTTTCACAACATTATATCAGGAAATATTTGAGCAAGACATGAAACATATATAAACATATATTTTGCAGTAAGATTCCAGACTGGACTTCCCCACAAGAAGCTTTTTTTAATAGGAGATGGATCACCAGAGATAAGATAAGAAAAAGATAAGAAAAAAGGTAAGATAAAAAGATCTTTTAGTACGGGAGGAAAATAAACCTACACTACAAATAAGAGACATATTGAAGAGTCAAGCAACAGACTGCGAATGGCTTCCCTACTGGCAAATACAGGAAAAAATTAAGATAGATTGTAAGTTAGAAGGATTCAAAATGAGTTAGATGAAATATTATTATCTTAAAATTCCTTAATGATAGCTAATAATAGAATCATAGAGCAGGAAAAGACCACAAGAGCCACCAAGTCCATCCACTTGTCACACAGGAATATACAATTAAAGTATTCTCAATAGATGGCCATCCAGTCTCTGTTTAAATACCTCCAAAGAAAGGGACTCCACCACACTTCAAGGAAGTGTATTCCACTGCTGACCGGCTCTTACCGACAGGAAGTTCTTCCTACTGTTTAGATGGTATCTCTTTTCTTGACATTTGAAGTCATTGCTCTGTGTCCTAGTCTCTGGAGCAGCAGAAAACAAGCTTGTTTCACCCTCCAGATGACATCCCTTCAAGTATTTAAACACGGCTGTCATGTCACCTCTTAACATTCTCTTCTCCAGGCTAAACATGCCCAGCTCGCTAAGCTGCTCCTTATAGGGCACAGTTTCCAGGCTTGTTACCATTTTGGTCGCCCTCCTCCGGACACATTTCAGCTTGTCAATATCCTTCCTGAACTATGGTGCCTAGAACTGGACACGGTATTCCAACTGGGGTGTGACCAAAGCACAATAGAGTGGGTCTATTACTTTCCTTGACCTAGACACTATACTCTTATTGATGCAGCCTAGAATTGCATCAGTTTTTTTAGCTGCTGCATCACACTGCTCATGTTCAGCTTGTGGCCCACTAGGACTTCTAGATTCCTTTCACATGTAAATATTGAATGTTAATCGATTTTTTCTTTTCATTAGAGTTTGTATGGGGGATCAGATTTCTTTTCTGTTTTAGTGTAGATAGGATGTATTTAGTGTAAAGATTGGTCTTTTAGTAACAAGTTGTGTTGTTATGTCTTAGTCTTTGTTTACTTTATTCAGTTTATTTTATTTTAGTTTATTTATACAGGTATATTGCTTATGTATAGTTTGTCTCCTTTTTTCTGTTCTTTTTTCCTTCTCTGCAGTTGTAAAATAGTCTGTTTGTATTTTTGATTTAAAATTAATAAATATTAAATTTGAAACAAAAAAACATAAAAATGAGCTGAAATTGGCTAGGAAGCAGCAAGCAACAAGAAGGAGTTTTTCAAATATGTCTGAAGCAAGAAAATGACCAAGCAAATGGTTGGAGTGATGCTCAGCAAGAACAGTAAAATGCTAACAGATCACAATGAAAAGCAGAACTGCTCCACAACTAGTTTGATTCATTTTTTCTCTCAAAAAGAGGACTCTTTCCATCCATGAGCAGAAACCTTGGCAAGGAACCAGGATTGCAAATCAAAATTCATAACAAATTAGTAAGGAATCACCCGGTTAACCAGAATGAGTTCAAATCTGCAGGGCTAGATGAAACTGCACCCCAGAATATTGAAGGAAGTTGCTGGTGTGCTCCCAGAACAACCTGCCATCGTTTCTGAGAAATCTTGCAGAATGGATGGACAAAGGACAGGGGACTTGCAATGAACAAACACTGTTCCTCTCTTCAAAAAAGGCAACAACAACAACAAAATCCAAGAAACTACAGGCCTGACCTCAACAACAGGAAAAATATTAGAATGGATTATAGAGGAGTTGGTCTACAAGGATCTTGATGACAATGTAATGCAAGAAGCAATTCTGTGAAACCAGTCTTGTATCTTTTTTTTTTTTAAAATCAGGTCACTAATTTAATACATGGTGGGACTGCTATGCATGTCATATATTTAGATTTCAGTAAAGTATTTGATAAAATCTCCCAAAATAATTTAATTAGCAAGCTCATTAAATATGGAATAGATGGAAACACTATCAGATGAATCCATAATTGGTTGGAGAACCATGCTCGATGGCCATGCTTCAACCTGGAAGGAGGGCTTGAGTCCCTCAGGATTCTGTCCGAGGGCAATTACACTTCAACATTTTTATCAATGACTTAAATGACTGGGTGGAGGAAATCCTTGCCAAGTTTTTGGACACAAAACTGTATGGGATGTCAAACACATTGGAAGGTAGGAACAGAATTCAAAAGGACCTTGATGAAATAGAAAAATTGGGCAGAAACTAATAAAATGAAATTCAACAGAGACAAATGTAAAATTCTACATTTAGACCACAGAAGTCAAATGCATTGATGTAAGATCGAGGAGACATGGCTCAGCGGTACTACATGTGAAAGGGGCTTAGGAGTATTATCAACTATATAAAAGTCAAAGTTTGGGAGTTTGTCTGCGTCAGGCAGGCAAAGACTTCATACGATTGGCTGTGTCAGGTGAGAAGATCTCATATGACTGGCTGACTGTTAAGATTCTATGGAATCCTGGGGTTGGCAGTTTAGGGAGGGGCCTTTAAAATTCTCAGCCAGAGAGCTCAGGCTGGTTGCTATGGAGACGAGGCCTATCAGCAAGAAGAAGGCAGTGTATTCCCTCAGAAACCAAACCTTCTGTATGTTAACAACTCTGAATACAGACTGGATTGAGGAATATGGGGATAAGATACAGGTATTGGAATAGGCCAGTTGCTATGGAGATGAGGCCTATTAACAAGGAGGAGGACAGTGTATTCTCTCAGGAACCCGAACTGTGTATGTTAACAACTCTGAATATAGATTGCATTGGTAAATATGGGGAAAAGTTACAGATACCGGAAAAGACAGTTTGGTGAGTTCTTAAGAGGAAAATAAAATCTCAGATAATGCCCAGTAAATACGCTAATCTACTATATAAAAGTCAATGTTTGTCTGTTTGTGAGTTTATCTGTTGTTTGCGTCAGGCAGGCAAAGACCTCATATGATTGGCTGTGTGAGGCGAGAACACCTCATATGATTGGCTGGCTGTGAAGATTCCATGGAATCCTGGGGTTGACAGTTCAGGGTGGGGCCTCTAGAATTCTCAGCTTGAGAGCTCTTGGGCCTCAGTAAACTACAAACCCCAGAATACAGTGTAGTGCAGAAATGGCCATAGTTACAAGGTCTTCTCGCCTCACACAGTAGATTGTATGGGCTCCATATATGAAGAATCTTAAAGTTGAGATTCAAAACAAAAAAATGCTTCCAGAAAAACGTAAAGCCAATGCACAAATTTAACAGAAAGCAAAGCAAAGGCAAAAAAAAAAAAAAGTCGGTACATCAACATCACCAGACAACACAGATTGGATTGGGGACTATGGGGGCAAGTTACAGGGAATGGAATAAGCTGGTTGCTATGGAGATGATGCCTAGCAGCAAGGAGGAGGACAGTGTATTCCCTAAGTATGTTAACAACTCTGAATAAAGACTGGATTGGGGAATATGTCAAAAATTTACAGGTACAGAAATAGACCAGTTGCTATGGACACAAGGCCTAGCAACAAGGACGAGGACAGTGTACCCAGTGTGTATGTAAATAACTAATTCTGAATACAGATTGCATGGGGAAATATGGAGCAAAGTTAAAGGAAATGGAGAAGACAGTTTGGTGAGTTCTTAAGAGAAAAATAAAAATCCCAGGCAACGCCAGGGAAATACACTCGTTGATCGTAAACTGAAAACAAACCAGCAGTGCAATGTTGCAGCAAAGAAGGCACATACTATTTTAGCTTGCATTAATAGAAGCACAGTTTCCAAGTCATGGGAAATAATAGTCCCACTATATTCTGTGGTGGTTGGGCCTCATCTGGAGTACTCTGTTCAATTCTGGGAGCCTCATTTAAGAATATAAAAAAGTTGGAGCAGGTTTAGAGAAGGGCAAAATGATGATAAGATATATAAAGGAAAAGAACATATGAGAAAAGCATGAAGGAGCTGAACATGTTTAGTTTGGTGAAGAGAAGACTGAGGGGTGACATGATTGCACTTTTTGAATACCTCAAGGACTGGAGGGGCAGGCCTGTTCTGCTGCCCCAGAGGGTAAAGCCAGCTTGAATGGTTTGAAGTTAAAGGAAGGTAGATTTTGATAAAACATGGGAAGGAACTTCTTGACCATAAGTTTGGCAATGGAACCAATATTCCTAGACAGGTGGTGGGATCTCCTTTTCTTGATATCTCAAAGAAGAGGCCGGAGATACTGCGCTGAGTAGGGTGGTGGACACAATGGCCAATGTGGTCCCTTCCAATGCTATGATTCAACTATGTCCCTTGACTTTACCTGCTTGGATTTCCATCAGTTTCTCATTTGAGCCTCAGGAATCTAAAGAATGAGGTGATGGGGTGGCAACTCCTCACTGACTGGATGAAGACCTTGCCTCTTGAAGATGAGGCGTGTGGATTTAGTTTATTTTTCACCTTCCATATGAAGCAGATGTAGATTGATGGAGAAGCTTATTTCTTCCAGGAGAGGGAGATGGATATTCTAAGAAGAGCCTCTACTATCTTTTCCTTATGGTAGTAGATTCTTTCTCATTGCAGAGATGTACAGTTTTAGAATCCAGATTGCATTAAAAAGTAGTATAAGAAAGCCAAACAAATCAAAATGTATACATTATGGTGGGATGGGGAATGTGTGGCCCACAGGCTAAAATTTGCAGCCCTTGAAAACCCAAGAGTATTTCCATTTTTGGGAGGAAAAAAAGGTGATTATTCTCTCTTAACCCACCCAAAACGGAGGAAGTAGGGACCGCCCCACAACTGATGGATCCAGGTTATTTCCTAAATATCACTGGAGAGCTTCCTGTTAACATGCGTGCTGGAACAAGCTGGAGCGTGTCCAGAGGAGGGCAACCAAAATGGTGAAGGGTCGGGAAGCCATGCCCTATGAAGAACAGCTTAGGGAGCTGGGTATGTTTAGTCTGCAGAAGAGAAGGTTAAGAGGGGACATAATAGCTATGTTTAAATATTTGAAGGGATGTCATGTTGAGGAGGGAGCAGGCTTGTTCTCTACCACTCCAGAGACTAGGACAAGGAGCAATAGATTCAAGCTGCAGGAAAGGAGACTCCACCTGAACCTTAAAAAGAACTTCCCGACAGTCAGAGCTGTCTGGCAGTGGAATATGCTGCCTTGGAGTGTGGTGGAGTCTCCTTCCTTGGAGGTTTTTAAGCAGAGACTGGATGGCCATCTGTTGGGAATGCTTTGATGGGTGTTCCTGCATAGCAGGGGGTTGGACTCGATGGTCCCTGTGGTCTCTTCCAACTCTATGATTCTATGTCTAGAACTCCTGTTATAGCCGTGGTCATTCTATGGAACATAGAGAAGACATGGAAGCAGATGTGGTTGTTCCTAAGTCCTCTGTACCGTTTAATATCAACTCATCTTTCCTTTTTCAAAACCAAAAAGGGGGTGGGTGGGTTGCTCCACTGAGCTTAGCCAGCAACAGTGGTGTGTGTGTGTGTGTGTGTGTGTGTGTGTGTAGCATTGGCCATTAAAAAAAAATCAAACTAAAAAAAAGCTGAACAGATTAGAAACCTCACTGAACCCCAAAGGAGATATCCAGATGTGTACTGGTAAAAATGGGAACTGCAGTTCTAACCCCACTAGGGACATGTAAAACATTTTGTATATCAAAACCAAACCATCACTCTGCAGCAGCAAGTTTGCTTCTGTTTTGCTTCTACCCTATTAGAACTAAAATTATATTAAATGGTTTCTGAGGTGTGAAAAGGTTAACTCAAGGAGAGTCTGGAAGAAAACCATCCTAGTGTAAAACATAAATCTTTTCTACATTTAAACTTCATGTCACCCTGTAGCCAAAAATAGCAATGATCATTAAAGCAAATTTGTTCCTAAACATTAATAGAAATTTATGACATCTTGCAGCTCTGAAAGACAATTAAATTTAATTTTCTTGCAGGGAATATTGCCTAGTTGGTGCATTTATTTATTTATTTATTTAGATCAGTGGAAAACGCTTGTGTCACTGTGGCCATTTCCGCACTAGAGTGTTATAGTGCTAGTATTCCACTTTCAATATCCTATGGAATCCTGGGCCTTTGAGGCCGCTCCCTAAACTGCAAACCCCAGGATTCCATAGGCTGTTGGAAGTGGAATAATAGCACTATAACAGCCTAGTGTGGAAATGGCCTGTGCCACACAGTCTCCTTCTCGGAGTCATCCCTTTGTTCCCCCATTCATTCATGCACATGTCCTCCCTCCCTCCCTCCCTCCCTCACACACACACTCTCATAGACACAAACTGGTCACAATCCTACTCAGCATGGTGTAATGTAAACTCTGCTCCCTCCCTCCCTCCCTCAACACACACAACCTGTCAGATGCTGGACCTTGTGGCTGGGGGAAAGGGGATGGTGGCCATGTAGCATTTGGCTGCATCTCTGTGCCCGAAGCACAAAGCAGGTCTGGCAGAATTATTTGTGCACCCGGATGCAGAAATGCATCTGGATATTGCCAGGGTCCTCACTGCCCAACCCAGCTACTGAATGGCTAAGTGGGCACACTCCAGCTGTGCATACAGAAGACATTACACAAAGAGGTACTGAATGCCTCTTTCTTCATTTACCTGAAATACACATATATAATCGGAATCTTGACCGGCTACATACGTCACCAACCAGATTCCAGACACCGAATATGTCACCAACCAGATTCCAGACACCAAATATGTCACCAACCACATTCCAGCTGTTGTATGTTTGGTAAAAGAGGGGGCAACCTTATCAGCATTATAGAGTGTCCAAGAAAAAACTTCTTCCCCTGTAAACAACAATCTTAGAGCAGGGTTGTTGGCATGGGGCTGTGAACCCTGAGAAGCTGGACGTTGTCAGGCATCGGGTCACAAAGATGATCAGGGAGTTTGTTCTCTCCATTGGTGGAATGATGGATTCATCACCAAGACATGCCTATCCCATATCACCTGTATAGGACGGACAGGATTCCTCTGTCAGTGTGAGGGCAAGACTCTTGTCTTAATAATATATGCCATGAATTACTGTTGTGGCTGCAGGAAATTGGCAGGAAGTGTGCACGCAGGCTCATTTCTTGTGATAGTTTTGGCAGATGAATGGATCCATTCAGATGAAATGGGGTCAGGGAGGGGCCTAAACTGCAAACCTCAGGATTCCATAGGATGTTCAAAGTGGAATAATAGCACTATAACAGTCTAGTGCCGAAATGGCCTCAGACACATGCTAAGGCCAAGTGGTAACCTAACAAAGCTGGGACCTTTATTTTCTCCAACGATTGCTTGCCTATGTGTTAATTTAAAGAAGCCAATGCTCACCACCGAGCCGCAAAGGATATTTTAAAGCACTAGATATTTGAAGTAAACATTTGAACCAAAATTCATGATCACAATAATTCATGTGACAATAATTCAAGCCAACTAAGATCTTGCTAGTAAAAGGAAAAATCCTAAAGTATTATTTTAGTTGAATCAAAATGGCATGATTTTCTGTTCTTCTATGTTCACAAAATTATGGACATAAAGGGAATGCCAGCATTCAGCATGACAGCTGAAACAGAATTTGCTTTGCTTCATTTCTAGCAATAAGTACATCAATTTAAGTAAACAAGATACACAATCCAAAACATATTTCAATGTTTTCTGCCACACTAAAGTCCTTGCATTATTACAATGCATCTATATGCTCTGTTCTTTCAAGCTAAGTCAGATAAACTGATGAATCTCTGGGAATGCTATTGGTTCCTGGAGGCGCAATAAATTGTAACACAAGCCTGACAAGGAAGAGGTATTCTTGGCAGATTATATGCAATCAGCTTTTGTTTTCCCCCTCAGTTCTGGAAGGTTTAAGATAAGAGCCAGACAGATGGCTGGCCAGTCATAGGAAACCAGAGCTGTCGCTTTAACATTGGTTTTGTACTGGCAGCATGCTCCCACCTTCTTGTTCCCAGCATGGTCTTGACCAAGGCACATGCAACACCTACGTCCTGCATAATTCCACATGAAGGGCACTTTGTCAATGGCCCTGAAGGTCCTGCCTCATTCACCACTTCCTTTTGTTCTGGACTTGAGGGAGGAAGCAGGAGCATAGAGAATGGATTAAGGATGGGATGAATCCAGAATCTTCTGAATCTGAATCCAGATCCAAATCCCTGGAAGGTTCTGGGAATCCATGAATCTCATGAATCTTGAATCTTTTGAATCCTTTTTTAAGAAAGGGTTTAAAAAGCAAAGGAAAGAAGGGTAATCTTGGGCAAGACACACTCTCTCAGCCTTAGCAAAAGTCTAGGCACAGGCAAACCTCCCTCTGAAGAAATCTGGCCAGGACAATTGTCATAATTTTGCCTCAGGATCTCCCCAGATTGAAAAGGACATGAAGGCCCTTTCTACATAGGCAGGAAAATGTGGATTAATCCCACATTTCCTGCCTGTGTAAACAAGACCACTACAGTACAGAGATAACCCAGTATAGTGGACATGCAGTTTCGGGTCAGTCTAGATGACTTCTGGGTGTAAGGGAAGAGCAGTTAAGTTTCTTTTGCAATTGAAGTCCCTCTGTGTTTGAAATAAATACAACAGAACTCTGTGAGATGTATATTAGGGAGGATGGAATGTGCCTCACTATGCTATCTTTACTTTGCAACATTTGTAAGATTAAGCTGGAGAATGGTGGGAACCATTTGTATGTGTCAGTTTCCTTTCCTGACCATGTGATGTATTTGTACTGGAGATGTATAAATTGCTTTGAATGTAAGGAGGTGGGGCCCAGACTTTTGAGAAGTATCTCACTGGGACATTGTGCACAAATAAATCTTTTTTCTAAAAACCGTGGGTCTCTATCTCAGTTCCACTACACCAGGTCAAAACTGGCTTTTCGTTGCATAATCCTTCTGGCATCCTGGGGTTTGTAGTATGATGATGCACCAGCATATTTTGGCAGAGAAGGTTGTGATACCTTGTAAAACTAGAAATCCCAGAATTGTGTCGGAAAGAAGTTTGCAAGGGAGCTATGCAAAGGAATCTTTCAGCTGTCCTTGAAATCTCAAGAAGACTGTACCTTCCAGTCAAGTGCTGAACTTAAATATTAAATGTTCAATTTAAATATCTTAGAATACAACCCCAGATGTAATTTCTGAAATTGTTAGCAAAGGCCATTATAACTCCAAGGTAAAAACTCATCTACTTGCCATCTCCCCTTGTGTGTCTGGTCTCCCAGGTTTTCACATGTCCTGGTCTCCAATAAACTATTTGGTTGGTGGATTCGAAAGATTCAGTTTGCCCATTTTGGCACAGGAATTAGGATTCGCAAATCTCGAATCCTTGCTCAGGATTCAGTTGGGCCATCCCTAGAATTGCTGTGGACATTTTGGTAATGCAGCTGAAATGTTGGAGTCCAAAGCCTTTGCAGGAACTGTGGATTCCTCAGGATTGCTGGAGGTGCTGATATTATCTGGGGGTTCCTATTGACTCCTGCAGAGCCTCTGGGTTCCAGGTCTGAGCAAGGTTGAACCCTGACAATTCTGAAAGGGACTGCACAGACCATAGACAAAAAGTATAATATGATTCCAAATTCGGATACTTCTGAGTAATGTGAAAATCAGATAAAATGTGAAAAATAATCAAAAATACACCAAGAGAGCAAACCTCTGAAGTTATTTGTTCTTGAATGCAAAGAAAAAAAAATCTGGGAATTTACATTCCTAAGGGATATAAGAGTAAATATTATCAAAAGTTGCCAAGAGGTCCAGAAAATTCAACACATGGTTGAGGGGAGGAATTATAAACAGTGGAATGCAAAGGAAATGAAATGTAGGAAGTCCAGACAGTGCTAATTATTGTGGTCATTAACAAAACCTCTGCTGGATGAGAACACAGACAGCTTTGTATTCGTAAGATTATCAAATGCATGTGAAAAACAGTACAAACTTCAAGCATATTATATGCTTATGTAAATATTTAATAAAAATAAAAATTTTGAAGGGATATAAAAACTGCCAATGGAAGTTCTAACCTTATTATTGAGTAAAATGTAAAAGTAAATGTACAGTTGAGTACTGAGTAAAATGTAAAAGTTAATTCAATCAAAAATGTAAAGTTGTAGGAAATAGTTAAGATGGATGAATTTGTTTATTTCCAGCTCATGTCACAATTGCATCCAGTTCCTACATTAACCTTAATTGCCAGAAATTCACATTTAAATATGTATTTTGACACCTTCTAGAGTCCATAACTGTTCTGGAATTGTGAAAGGCAGTACAGAACTGTATTCTGATTCCTGTATTTGTCCATGTGGTATGCATTCAGACAATCTGCAAAGGTCAAATTGCTTCGATGATCCCCACAGGGGCCAAATGCTCAAAGAACAATGACAACTTCTAATATAACTGGAGGGGATCAAAACTATGACAGAGAATTTAAATACATAAATGTATTATAAGAAGTATGGGATAGAACAAAAGCAAAAACTCTTTATAATACATTTTTGAATACAAGAAAAACTTTACAGGTTGTTTAATTTCATAGGATCATAGAATCACAGAGTTGCAAGAGACCCCAGGGGCCATCCAGTCCAACCCCCTGCTATGCAGGAACACCCATCAAAGCACTCCCAACAGATGGCCATCTGGCCTCTACTTAAAAACCTCCAAAGAAGGAGAGTCCACCACACTCCCTGGAGGCAGCATATTCTACTGCCAGCCAGCCCCTTCTTAAACTACAAACTCCAGGATAGGATGTTGAAAGTGGAATAATAGCACTGTAACAGTCTAGTGCGGAAACAGCCTCTCATCTATAGTGAGCAGTATCTGTACAAAACTAACTGAATTTAAGATGATTGATTATTTAGTTGCCTGAGCTCAAAGATTTCATGGCCAAGACTGCTAATTGGAAGTTTAGCTAAAAGAGGCCAAACTTGCCAATAGAGGTTTATGGGTGAGGTGCCAGCTGGCAATGTCCTTAGTTGGTCTTGTGTGATTCTGCATTTCTCCTATTGCATCAGCACTGCCACTGTTGTAAGCAAGCTACTGCGCTACATTTATTGCCTATTCCTGAAACTATACTTATCGTTCACTCTGAAACTTAATGTCTCCATGCAGACAGACTTTGAGCCAAAATGAGACCGCTATGAAACAAAAGGAATTGGCAACTTCAAAAAATTCCTGAGGTTTGCAGAACTACTAAACCCCTATTTTTAATAAAAGTGGGCACAAACCCCCAGAGCAGCACAATGATGAGGAAGGTATACTTAACAGATGCCAGAAACCATGGATATTGGGGTTGTGGTTGAAAAGAAAAGTCAAGTCAACAGATAAAGGAAATTTGCTAACTTGAACCAGTCAGAATTTTTATTCCTTGGAATGGAAGGAAGGACAGATGAATGGAACCTTCAACAGAAGCAGACCTATTAAGGAATAATGTGTTGCAGGATTTCTTAATATGAAATCCAAAATCTATTAAATGCCTTGCACACCTTTATTGAAAGTCAGCATCAACCACACATCATTTTCATGATAAGCTATAGGAGCTCTGAAGGCAAATGCAGGAAATTATGCGTGCATTAACGTCAAAGGAATGTTCATGCATAAGAAATATGCAAATTAAAATTAAAATAGCTTGTGCAGGATTCAATCTGTTAAAAATTAATCAATTGTTTGCTGTTGTTGCATCGTTCTTCTCTCCACTGCATCCTGTCCAGGATTATTTTAGTTCAGATTGATTATGTATTTTAATTCAGTTCCTGTAACACATGTGCTGATCAACAGGATAAGGATGTGCTGATCAAAGAAATTTAACTTGTTTTCAAAGTTTATAATGAATCTGCAAGAAAGTGTATGGCATACACATGTTGTAGATTGCTTCTACTGGGTTACCTGATCCTGAAACTGAAAGGCAAACACCAGTGAAGTGGAACATACTTTGGAAAAAGCCTATAGGGTTAAGATGTTCTGCAAGCTAGAACCACCCAGTAAAGGTCTCCATCATTAATGCTCCCCTGTGCTGATACCACCAGGGGGAAAAAAGGGAGACTGCATGGCCAATTTGCCAGACCAGCATTTTAAAAAAAAAATCAGAAAAAAGATGTCCAAATCCAAAATAAGGAATCAAAAACAGTTGCCACACTGTACCATTTTCTTGTTAAAAAAAAAGAGAGAGAGAGAGAGATTCTTCCATCCCCCTGCTTCCCTATATTTTACCCATTCATACTGTGCATGTGTTTGTGTGCGCATGTATACACACAGAAGCACAGCATGTCAGACTATGGAAAACTATGAGAATTGCAGATGTGTCCCTTCATTGCCCGTATAATGGAAAGGAAAGATTGGGAGCTTATCCAGTTAGATGGGGTGTTAAGAACAGCTAACAATGAGGCGACCAAGTGAAGATCAGCACAAACAGGAACCAGGAATTCTTCTGCTTCTTCGCCTCATGAAATTCACTGGCATCTCTAAAAGAATCTCAACTAAGTTATACAAGCGTTATGCCAGTTTCAGTTTGCTGGCATCACTGGCATCATTGGATTGCTGTTAATGTTAAAAATGTATGCTAACAAAAGATTTTCTAAAATAGTATTTAAAAAAATATGAAACTATAAACAGACTCTTGACCTACTGGAGAAGAAAAAAGGGGGGGCAGTTGAGACATAAAATGTTTGTTTTAAGACAAGTTTGTTTTAAGACAAGTTTGTTTTAAGACAAGAGTTAAATCTTTTTCTCTCTTTCAGGGCAGCATCCGTGGTAATACAGTATTTGATATTGCAGATTGGGTTGGAATTTTTCAAAATCAGATGCTTCTCTTCATTCAAATGTGAAGTACAGTATTCTGATTGTGTTGCCATGTAAGAGCAGTTATTGGTCCAAAGACAAGAGTATAACTTTTCAAACTAATACAATTTATTTTTAACATTTTTATTTATTAATTTATTTATTTTTGAGTATAAAGATTCTCCCCATGTGTTTCACAGCTGGATCTCTCACCACTTGACCTTAGAGCAGATGTCAATAGCTGGGAGCCTAATCCAAACTGAGACTATGATTATGGAGTCAAGAGGATTAATCATTTTCCCCTCACCCTGTTTAACAACAAAATTTCCCCTTCTTCATTCCCAAAGTGGCTGACAGCCCACAAAAGATAGACAGGTAACATGTCCTTAAAAGGGCATAAGGACAGCTACTGGTGAAGAGAGAGATAAGCACTTTAAAACTGAGCAGTGCTACTCTTCTAAGCCAGAACAGAACTTCCTTTCATACTTTTTAAAAAAATTTCTTAGATATTTGTCACTCTTACCCTTAATAAGAGAGCCAGCATGGTATAGTGCAGGGCTTTCCAAATGGTGTGCCGCAACACATTAGTGTGTCACCTGAAGTGTGTAGGTGTGTCACCTACAATCTTGGAAATGTACGTTCTTATTTATAAATCATATATTTTTAAAAATATATGAAAAGTTTTCATGAGACATGTTGTGTCCCCTACATTTTGTTATTACCATTTGTGTATGTATTGTATCTCTTATAAGGGGTTAGTTTAACCTCCAGTTTGTTAGTAAAACTGAATTACTGTGTCGCAAAATGATGCATGTCTGTGTGTCACCAACATGAAAAGTTTGGAAATCTCTGGTGTAGTGATTTGAGTGTTGGATCATGACCCAGAGATGAGGGTCTGATTCCCTCCCTGGCTATAGAAATCCGCTGGGTGACCTTGGGCACATTATAAACTCTTACCCCAGAAAACCCTGTGATAGGTGCACCTTACAGGCATCGCAAGTCAAAAATCACTTGAAGGTACACAACAACAACACAACCCTTAAAAATAGGGAACATAAAATAGGAGAACCAGTTCTGCAGCTGCAGTGAAGCCCCCCCTCCCCACCAAGAATGGGTGTTGGTGGGACGTGAGCAAGCAGAGCTCATCTCCTAAAAATATTTTGCTATTGCTGCCATCACAGCCATGGCGAAGGAGCAGAAGGAGACGGGGTGAGATACCTGAAGGCTACAGCAAGTTCTATCATCCCTTCTCTGCCAGCTAACCAGATGATGGAAGCACACCCTGGTTGTAAAAGTGGAGGCGGGGAGGGTTGACTCTCCTGGGACTCCTCTCAACACTTCCCATGATGTAAGAAAGAGCCCTAGGCCATTTCCGCACTAGACTGTTACACTGCTATGATTCCACTTTCAACTTCCTATGGAATCCTGGGGTTTGCAGTTTAGGGAGGGGCCTTTGAGGCTCCTCCCTAAACTGCAAACCCCAGAATTCCGTACAATGTTGAAAGTGGAATCATAGCACTGTAACAGTCTGGTGCGGAAATGACCCTGGTCTGAGAAGCAAGAGACACTACTTTTCTTGTCTTCCTACAAAATGCCTGTCAGACTGAGAAATACTGAGGAGGAGGAAAAGGTGACAGTATCTTCAGTTGCAGGTCTTTAATTCTCTCCTCCTTCTCCCCTGGGCATTCGTCCAGTCTTCAGATCACCAACAGAAGCATGCACATCCCTCTCTTAGAGACCCATAGGCCAGATATGAGCATTGGTATTAATTGCTCAATTCCACAAACCTTTATTTCTAAATTATGACCCTCCACTAAATATAATTTTTATTGCTCAATCTAAACGGTAAATAATTTCTTGTGGTCAGTAAAATTCCCAGAGAAATTACCTTTTAAATGCACTTTTTAAATTTTCAGCTATTTCTTTCTAATTAAGACAGCTGTTTCCTATACAGAACTACAGCATCAATGTAATTTAAGGGTGTTTGAACACACAAATGCCAAACCGATATTTTAAACTAACCTCTTGTGATGATTTTATAACTACACAGTGAAAGTGGTAGTTCCCTTTAATAAGCTAATTTGTAAAAGCTGGAAAGTACATAGTTTCTATTATTCTTTTGTACTGTACAATTTATTTAGAGGAATTTGTACTCCATGCCAGACCAGACTGACTGACCCACAAAATAATGGCACAATACAGAAACAAATTCAAACACTGGGGGAACCTGAGGGCACCTCCAGAACAGGGAAGTAGTTTCTAGCAGTCCAGAGAATTTCCAATTTTTTTTTTCTCGTTTTGATGGTATCTCTTTATTTATGAGTTGCATCCAGTTTCTTTCTTTCCACTTTCAGGGATTCAGTAGTTGCAGATTTGGTATTTTGTGGGTTTTTGAAATGTATTTAAAAAAAAATAAAAATCTTACTCTATTTGTCCCTGCCATGGAAAAAATATGTTCTCTCTAGGAATTTCTAGGTCCTCCAGTATGTTGCCAACTCCCGCCAGAAACTGACCACACTATTGCCCTAGAAGACCTCGAGATTCCTAGAGACATGTTCTCAGGTAACAGAAATAGTACTATGATTTTTATTTTTATTTATGTTTTTCCCACTTTCTCAGAGGTTTTGTTCCCCTAGCCTCCATGAAAGTGGAGGTTTCAGTGTACTTTGCCACTTCCATTATATCCTGGGTAATTGTTCAAAATATTTTCCAAATATTTTATGAGTAGCTCTCATCCTCTCTGGTGAATACTAGTGCTAAAGTCCAAAGATGCCTGCTCTTGATGGGTTTTCAAGTTATTTTGAGGACAAAACTGCTCTCCTCAAGATAGAGACAACTGCCAATACTGTGAATGCTGAGGTCCAACGCATTATGTTGTCCACTGTTATGTCTGCAGAAGTGGACAAAATGCTTACATCTGAGTGGTTCACTATGTGGTCTCTCTCTCAGCCCCTGTGGTTCATCTTTTTTGAGTTAGGCATAGAGAGTTTGGAATTTTCCAATTCCTCCCTTGGGGAAGGTCATTTCAGAAGTTCCTACCCACAATAAAACACAGCCACATATCACTGTTAATGCAATGTTATTTTATTCACAGGACATCCTTAAGATTGCAACCCTGAGACAGGGAATTCTTCTTTTCTAAAGCCCCATGTACAGTGATGCTGCTATATATATAGATGATGATGGTGACAAGTCACCACTGTCCATAACAGACTATATTAGAAGCAGAACTAGTAACAGCAATGGCATGTATGGATGAGGTCTACAAGTGAGTCTCAGAGCAGGATCCTCATAAAGGCAAGTCTCTATAGAACCCTGACCACTAAATTGGCAATCTGACAAATACACACTGGATTAAGGATTTACTAGCTGTGAGTACCAACAGGAGCAGACAAACAAGTTGGCCACTTGATGTCTTTAAGTGTTAACAAAAACAGGACTGGAAAATTGGTAAAATGCATTGGAGAGACTAGCTGGATGTCTCTGCTAGGCATCATGTACTGCAGTGAGCAGGGAGTCATTCTGACTACTGGTTGCATTCTGATGACTTGAGTAGCTAAACTGAAGGAGACGGGGGTGGAGGGACAGAGGGAATGGGATCATTCAAGCCAAATGTTCTTCCCTTACAGCAAGATGGCACCCAGCCTGAGGAGAAGATTCATGGATATTTGGCTAATTTGGTTCTGCTGCTGACATATAAAGGCCTGGACAATTTGGGACTAGCATAACCTACACAGTGCTGGACTAGGAATCTGGGAGACCAGAGTTCAAATACTCACTTGGCCATGAAAACTCACTGGATGACCCTTAGCAAGTCACACCCTCTCAGCTTCAGAGGAAGGCAATGGCAAATCCCTTTGAACAAATCTTGCCAAGAAAACCCCATGATAGGTTTGCCTTAGAGTTCCCATAAGTTGGAAACAACTAGATGGAAAACAACATCTTACACATTGCCTTCTCCTAACCAACTGACCTCTGAGAGTGACCATGTAATAGCTTGAAAATGGGCATTGAGGTATTTACCGTTTGAAACACCTTCTTATCCCAGTGCCAGAAGCAGAAAACTGGTAAATTTTGAACACTTCATGAAAAGATATTAGTTTATGTGGGCTTTTCCTGGTTTGTAATTACTCTGTTCCGTATTGTTTTGGTATAATTATTGATATGGTGTTTCATATGTATTTTATTTATGATTGTATATAGTATGGTGTGTGTAAATACAGACAGAATGTGCGTTGATGTTTTATTCTATCAAGTGGTATAATATAAATGTTGTAAATAAATAGACAGATAATGTCTGTGTATTGTAGGAATTTGATCGATCTGGTATGGTCAATCCTCCTCCTCTTCCCCCTGACTTTTTAGATATGGCTAAAAATCTAACACCATACAAAAGTTTAGAAATACAGTTAAACTAACTATAGCACATTCTAAAAGGCCCTTTTCCTCTGGGAAATCAGAGCATAAATGTCCTCCAAAACAAAAAGATCTCCATCTGTCTATGGAAGTATAACAAGGAGGCCACCAGTCCGACCTCTCTAAGAAGGGAATTCCAGAAATGGTAGCAGCCAGCCAAAAGGCACGCTGGCTGGGCTCCTCAGAGGTGAGGGTGCCTGAAGAAAGCAGTGCACCTGGCAGCTGGGGCTTGGTGGTGCCTCTCCTGCTGCCCTAGGCCATTTTCACTACAGCTTAGTGTGTAAGTGTCACCTCATGAGGCTTGCAGAGAGACTGTGAAGCCCTGTGAGGCAAGGTTTACACAGTAGGCTCCTATTAAAAATGGTGTCAGCTGCCTGTTTCTGCTTTGTGAATGAACAGGCAGCCTCAAAGGCAGAAGTGGACAGCTAGCATAATCCCCACTTTGTATTCAAATATATAGCATTGCATATATTTGCATACCTAATCAGTGGTGGATTAAATTCATGAATCATGAGCTCATGGATACAGTGGGCCTACTGCACAAAGAAGCTGGCATCTTGCTAGTGCAATAAACAGGTATAAATCCACTTTACACCTGCATATGTCAGTTTTTTGGTTGTTAGGGAGGTCAGAATATCCATCTTTCCTCTCTGATAACCAGCCCCCTACAAACACACTACAGATCTACTGCAGCCCTCCCCACAGTCATTCTGTGGCTGGTGGAGAGTAGACTGGCAGAGTTAGAGAAACATCTATGTCCCCTTTACCCAGATGCCAAATTATTACACCATCTGCTGAGACCTCCAGAAGACCTCAGCAGACCTCAGCAGGTGATGTAATTATTTTGTGTCTGGTTGCAAAGAATGGCTGTGGGCAAGAGGGGTGCTACAGCAGCTCAGTGCTAAGTCCAGGGGTGTTGAATGGCCAGCTGTAGCATATTTGTTTTATTTTATTTATTAAAATATTTATACCCTGCACTCTACCTAAAGAGATCATGGAGCATACAACAAAATAATATGATCAATTTAAAACAATGTAAATTGTGAAAATAATTTTGGAAGAATTAAAGCACAATATATGATTATATGCTTGCCATATGATGTTCCAGCAGCAGTCTAGGTACTACATTTTGCACTAGCTGCAGTTTCCAAGTCATTTGCAAGGGCACTCTCACACAGAGAGTATTGGAATAATCTAATTGGAAAGTTACCCATGCATAGACTACGATCCCTGTCCAGGAAAGCTTGTAGCTGATGCAAGAGTTGATGCTTGCACTAAGCACTCTGAGTGTGGGTCTTCAGTGACAAAGAAGAATCTAAGAGTACTCAAACTCTAATCCCTTAGGAAGAGCGCAAATTGGTCCAAAGCAGGTAGCCTTTTCATTTCCTGGGCATAAGAACCACCAGTCCTCAGAGCCTCAGGGCGTTTCTGCACAACACTCTCATAGTGCTATTATTCCACTTTCTGCATCCTATGGAACCCTGGGATTTGCCATTTAGGAAGGGGCCTTTAGCATTCTCAGCCAGAGAGCTCTTTGGCCTCAGTAAACTACAAACTCCAGAATTCCACAGGATGTTAAAAGTGGAGTAATAGCACCATAAAACTGTAGTGCCAAAAGGCTTTCAGTCTTATCTTATTCAGCTTCATTTTATTGGCCTTCATCCAGCCCACTACAATGTCCAGGCACTGGTCCTACATTTGCATTGCCCCTCAGCCAACACTGGCAAAGAGAAGTAGAGCTAACTATCATCAGTATACCAATGGCACCCCAACCCAAATCTCCTTATGACCTCTCTCAACATTTTCATATAAATGCTGAACAGAATTGGCTGGGGAGGGGGAATATAACCTTGTGGTTCCCTACTTCTTAACAGCTATGAAGCTGAAAAGGAATCTCCCAATGCCACTTTCTGGAACTGGCTTTGCAGTTAGGCACAGAACCATGGTAACACAGTGCCTCTTACTCTCATTAGTCATAGCTCATCCACTAAGATATCAAGATCAATAATATCAAAAGTTTCTGAGAAATGTAGAACGATCAACAAAGCAGCATTCAGCCTATACCCTGAACAGGCTGTCAACAAGAGCGACCTAGCCTGTTTCAGTACCATACCCTTGCTGAACCAGACTGGAAATGTTCCAGGTAACCTGTCTCCTTCAAGAATGCCTGAAGTTCAGGCACCTTGCCCCAGAAAGGGATATTAGCAATGGGACAGTAGTTCTCACCATATCTCTCAGTCAGTCTCCTTCTAGACAGCAAGCATTCCCCCTGATGTAGCAAGACATTTACTATCTCCTGTACGCATCCGGTAAATCCACCTCTGGTACATTTTATCAGGCAAGATGGGCAAGGTCAAGCCTACATGTGATGTGTTGAATTGATTTAAGCGGCTTGTCCAAATCACCCAGCCACAGCAACTGAAGATGATCAGACCAAGAAGACTGACCATATGAAGCAGTGGACACTTCCGCAGATAAGTATGAGGGACTTCCTCCTTATATCTGCTTAGCAATTCATGCTCTCTCATCCTTAGAACAGTGGTTCCCAACTTTTTTTTTAATTTGTATACCCTTTGGCAGCCGATTTCCATAAATTCTACCTTTCATATTAGCAAAATGTTTGTACTTAATATAGCTGCTCTTATTTCAAATGTATATGTTGTTACTGCAAATAAATAGGCCAATAGTGGGATTAAAAAGCAGTAACACTTCATGTATTTATCAAAGTATTTTGTCTTTCTACCTGTTTGAAGAACTGCAGACTGTGCCTTAGCACTGTTTTGCAATAAAATAGTGACTAAAGTGTTAGATGTGTCCTGAGGAACGCTTGGTGACTGGTCACTATCCACATTATGTTACATCTTTTTTTACAGTGCCAGTTTTCAACCACCGATCCATATCTGGTAATACACAAACTGAAAAACTAATTCAAAACTTAAAATGACAAAAAGAGACTAAGAGAAGACCCAGAAAAATTCACCCACTGAACGCTGCTCAAAAGACTGACCGAAGAGCCCACTTACATATACACCAGTAACAGCATGACAGCACTCAAATGTTCACAAAGTGGAAGAGAGTGAAAGCTGTCCCTGTGAGGGGCATACTGCCAAGCACATGCACTGTAGTTGCCTGCTCACAACACATTGTTTAGGGAGGGACAAGGAACGGGGCAAGATTAAATGGTTAAGGAAACCTGCTTTGCCGCTCGTCATAATATTCAATTAATTTCACCATTTTTGACTTGTATCTTGTCATACACAGTTGACGTATGTGTCCTGTCATTATTCAATTTTTTTTCATGTACCCTCAAATGTCCTGGTTTGTACCCTTGAGAGGGTGAGCATGCTCCAGGTTGAGAATCTAGAAGACAGAAGAAGACAATGACAAGCCTCCTCTGAATAAAGCTTGCCAAGAAAACCTTACGGTAGGGTCACTGTAACACAACCAACTTGAAGGCACCTAACAACAGCTATACAAAAATGACACAAGAAAAAGTTGTCAGCTGCACCTAAATTTCATTCTTTTCAGTTCTTTAAAATGCAGCTCCAGAATCTCTATCTTAAAGTATCCCTTAGGTAGCTTTATAATTTGAACACAGTCTACTTGAAATATTTATAATGAGTCTTAAGTATGCCCAGTCATTAATCCTTCAGTATAAGCACCTTGAAAAATAATTACATGCTCTGTCAGTACTCTCTAATGTATTTTCAGGTCTATCTATAAAATAACCACCCAAACTCTTTCTTCTTAACCTCCACCTCTATTCAAAATTACCTTGAAAGATTTATTAAAGGACATTAGTGCCTGCAAAACCCATCAACTGATGCTTTGCTCAATCAAGTAATGTCTGTTTCATTCTCATCGGTAACTGCTAACCACTACATATTAGAGAAGCACACTGCAGACCTTTATTTATTCAGTCAATTTCTTCTCCAATGTAGGCAGGTAACAAATTTATAAAGTGAAAAGCAGTCATCTACATCTATATTACACAGACAAAACACACAATAAATAGCAACAGAAGGAGTAGAGTAAATGGCATCCGCAATTCAGGAAACAGTAACTCACTAAATATTAAAAGTTTCCTGCCATAGAAAGGATCTTGTGGCACTCTAGTTCTGGGTTATTTACTGGACCACTTGATAAATCCAGCTCGCTTCCCCATCTTACTAGTTTTCATGACAACTACATCAAGATGGTGAGCACAGGGGTTACAGCCTGTATTCCAGCCTCAACATACATTGTCTTCTACTAAACATCTTATTATGACAGTTAACTCACATTCTACCACCCTGAGGCTAATTAAACTCAACTTTATTCTAGAAATAAACAACCAACTAAACCAACTAAAAAGGGAGATAAAAGAATGGTGAAGCAAGCGGAGAGACAAAGTTAAAAAGTAAGAAAGAAATGAGAAAACCAGGCACTCCAGAAAGAGAAAACTGACGAGAGCCAGGCTAAAGAGGGGAAATCTACTTGGGCAGCCTATCAGACATAAGAACTAAAGGGAGTCAGGTCTCATCAGCTGCTAACAGATCTGTCCACAAAGAGCAGCACAGCTCCTACTGCAAATCTAGAGTAACTGATCATATAACAGAATATCCAGCTGGGATAGAATCATCTAATGCTTAAATTCAATTTCTAATCGCATCCAGAAAAGACCCATCACATCAACATAAACTTGGTAAGTAAGTACTTATGTACATATTTTATTAATGTATTAGGACTACCACAGGTGTACTGAGACAATTTTCACAAGGAGGGCGGACAGACTAAAATTGGGTGGGAGCAGAAGAGGGGAGGTATCAGTCACTATGAATGTGATTTCTATAGAAAAAAATATTTTCATAGGTTATGACAAAATATCCCTCAATTAATGCCATTTAATTACATTTAATTGAATATATATTCAACACCCCAGCCTCATGAGGGCTGTCATGGCCAGTTTATCATATTTCCTTTCTGGTTCCATGCCAACATAACATTACACTCCAATAACTCCCTCCACCATTCATCAAGCAGTATATTCCCCTACTGGTTGCAGAGCATCCTCACTCTTGGTTTAAATTTCCATTTGAGTTTTTGGATCTTATGGAAGAGGTCTCTTACTCTTCTTTTTGTTGCTGTCTGCTATTTCTCTGTATTTCTCTATGTTCCTGTGCACAAATTGTTTAACAGTCACATTCAGATTTCTAATGGTTTTTCTATCCCCTTTTACTTTGGTTCCTCATTTTGTTCTTAACTGCTTCAAGAGTTTTATGTCATCCACTGATGCTTCTCTTTCTTTTTGGATACAGATTTTGTCTTTTCGCATTATTCCCTGGCAATTTCCCTGGCTTCAGTTCAGAGTATTTCTGGCTCTTGATCAAGTAGGCTTCATAGTGCAAATCTATTTTTAATTTTTTTTTAAAATTCTATAAGGATGTTCTTGAGGTTATATTTTGACATTATGTAGTCTATCAGATGTCTATATTGGCCATCAAGTGATGACATCTATACAGTTGCCCCTTTGCTTGAAAAATGTGTCTGACGAACAAACTGTTTCACAAAATTCAATCAGTCATTATCTTGCTTCATTTCTTGTGCATTCTGGAAATTACAATGTTCCCTACTGCAAAACTGAACAATTACAGGA
The DNA here is from genome assembly GCA_948474755.1 of Ctenosaura bakeri. Lineage (NCBI taxonomy): Eukaryota > Metazoa > Chordata > Lepidosauria > Squamata > Iguanidae > Ctenosaura > Ctenosaura bakeri. Next base: position 290,268 of record CAOLHI010000644.1, read on the forward strand.
ACCATCACGATAGGATAGACAGAAACTTTTCCAAACAAAGATTTATAACATAATTGAAGGACCTTGAATGGCGCATGCTGAACAGCAAAGGAGAAACGCACTGCTTGGGTGGTGACTTATTAAGCTTAAGTAAATTCAAACAATTTGCATCATAAATATTTGGAGTCCAGCCTCCATTGATAAAGAACTTGAAAAGTGAAACTATGTGTTGAGACAAATGACTGCATTGTGCTAAAAAAAATGGAAGATTAAATTATATGGCAATTTGGACTGGAAATAATAAATAGACTAAATATCTCCAAGATCCAAACAATTAAAAGGTTTATATGGAAGCTATATTTCATAAAAGTGGAAACAAATACTGTCTCTGATGCCAGAACTTAAGCAGAGAGTGGTTTATAAGACATCATAAATATGGCCATCAAAAATTGTCCAGAGCTGAGTTAGACAAAACTGACCCTGTGCTTATTAAAATTCAAGCCTCAATATCCAAGATGTCTAACCAGATTTTAGACCTTAATAAATATGTGACAGAGTACAATGGAAATTTAGAACAGAAACTGGACTTGTTAAGATTAGACATTACAAGATAAATCATTCATAAACATGAACAGGGTGAAAAACAGAATCTGGAGGAAAAGCTTAAGAAAAATGTTGATAAAGAGATTCAACAAAAGATTAAATTATTCAACAACAATTCTCATTGTTTACAGTCCAAGAAATGAACGCCAAACTATCATGCCTTAAGCAAATGAGCTCTGAATTTACAACAAACCTGGGAAGTGGTTTTCCTAATAAGTGGAGAGAGGAAAGGATAACAAATCTGTCACAAAGTTCAGGAAGTGAGATCAGTTTGTAAGAGACAGTTTGAAATGATTAAGTCTGAATAATACTGTAGAGACTGATATGTGAGGGGAAAGAAGGAAATCTCAAATATGGAAGACTACTTTGATAAACTACAAATGGACAAACTGCATTTGGAACAGATAGGTATATACTCACATTGGCTTTGGGCAATATTTTTCCTCCTGCCTTTGTTCCTCAATGACCATCATTAAAACTAAACTCATCACCATATGCATAAGTTTTGCATTTCTATTGCTATTTGCAACCTGTTCATTCATAGTTATAAAGGTCTGCAGCTAGGCACTTCATTCCATGCATCTAATGAAGTACATTTATGTCTAGGAAAGCTTATGATACAAACTTCTTTCTTTCCATTAGTCTCAGATACAGACTAACATGGCTATGTCTTTGAATTCTTTCTCATTGATGTTTGTTTTTAAGGTAGAAACCATATTAGTGGGGCTTAGTAGAGTTAACATCAACAGCTGGCCAGTGAGTGAAGATGTGGCCACTGACCAAAAGAAATTAGCCAGTCAAAATACTGATAATCTGGCATTATATCAGAAGGTAATTGGGTTTGTTTAGACTCAAATAGAAGAGACATTTCACTAATAGTACTACCTTTCTGCGATCATAGGATTGCACTCTTTTGTGAGGCAAGAGGCTATGCTGACAGCAGCAGTACTGCTGGTACAGTCTCCCATATCAGTTAGGCTTTTGTTGAGGAGTCTGACTAAATGTGACAAACAGCTACTGAACAGTAGCAGGAATCGGTGTGCGTGACACTGGTAGAGGATCTCTCAGAGACAACAGCAGTGGCACCATAGCTAATACTTCTTTGTACTGTGAAGAAGAAGGCATGGTAAACTCCTTTTGAATGTCTTTTACCACAAAAATCCTATGATTTGACAATCCACAATGAAACAAGAAACAGTACCAGAAGATGAAACTTCCAGGTTGGATGGCACTCAAAGAGCTACTGGGGTAGAGTAGAGAACAACTCTGAGTAGCTCTGTGGTTAAAAACACGACAGCACTCTAGCGAAAAAGATTTTCAGTTATTGACATGCTCAGATGTGAAACAAAAGTCCAGTGCTGCACAACACATATTATAGAAACATGGAATGTGAGACCTATCAATCAGGAGAAGTTAGACATGGTAGAACAAGAAATGGAACTTATAAACATTGTAATGCTTGGGGTGACCAAGTTATAGTGGACAAGAATGGGATATTTTGAGCCAGATAACTACACAGTGTTTTCATCAAAATGAAAATATAAGAAACTAGCATATATACCTGGCGTTGCCTGGGATTTTATTTTCTCATAGGTAATACTTGTCAGAAAGATTTGAGATCTTGTGTTTCTAATTCCCCAAACTGTCTTGTCCAGTACCCGAAATTTTCCCCCATATTCCCCAATCCACTCTGTATTCAGAGTTATTAACATATACAGGTTAGATTCCTGAGGGAATACACTGCCCTCCTCCTTCTTGCTGCTAGGCCTTGTCTCCAAAGCAACCGGCCAGCCCCAAGAGCTCTCTGGCCGAGGATTCTAAAGGCTCCTCCCTAAACTACAAACCCCAGGTTCCATAGAATCTTCTTAGGCAACCAATCATATGAGGTCTTCACCTGCCTGACACAGACAAAGAAACAAACTTTGACTTTTATATATTAGTAGACAGGGTGGCATTAATAGTGAGATATTACAAAAGCATTCAGGGGATATAACGCAACAATTTAAGATATGCAGGTGACACCATGCCACTCCAGAAAATAGTAAATGCTTGGAATGACTCCTGTAGTCAAGGAAGAAATTGCAAAAGCAGGTTTACAGCTGAACATCAGGGAAACCGAAATAATGTCCACAGCTGATTTATATAACTTTAAACTAGAGGATAAAGACAACTAAATACCTCCATATTTTCTATACCTTGGCTCAGTCATTAATCAGAATGAAGACTGCAGTCAAGAAATCAGAAGACAAGGACTTGGTAGGGCAGTTATGAAGGAATTAGACAAGATCTTCAAAGATCACTGACTACTAAAGATTGTCCATGCCATCATATTTCCAATTTTTATGTATGGTTGTGAAAACTGGACAGTGGAGAACGCTGACAGGAAGAAAATCAACTCATTTGAACTGTGCTATTAGAGATTTCTACTGATACTGTGAACTGCTAAAAAGACAAATTGGTACTCAAGGAAATCAAACCTCAACTTTCTCTAGAAGCCAATTTAACTGAACTGAGACTGTTGTACTTTGCACATCTCATGAGAAGATATGACTCACTAGAAAAGACAACAAAGTTTGGTGAGACAGAAGGCAGTAAGAAAAGAGAAAGAATATATTACAGATGGACAGACACAATCAAGGAAGCCATGGCCCTGAATCTGCAAGACCTGAGCTGGGCTGTTAATGACAGGGGACTTGAACGTTTCTCGTTCTTGGAGTCATCATAAGTTGCATCATCTTTATGGAAGTTAACAACACAGGAGAGAATCACAGTCAAAATGTATATCTTGGGATCTTAGGCCATGGATGTAGCCAGGAGAGACAGGAAAGAACAGCTGTGGTGAGTATTTATGGAATAAAAGTAATGCAGTAGGGATTTTCTTTGTTTCAAACCAATGCTTGTCATCAGTAATGGACTGGATGAGGGCGAACAAATTGAAACTTAATCCAGATGAGATAGAGGTGCTCCTAGTCAGTTGAAAGGCAGATCAGTAAAGAGAGATTCAGCCTGTGCTAGATGGGGTTACATTGTGCCTGAAGACATAAGTTTGCAGTTTAGGGATATTCCTGGACCCAGCTTTGAACCCAGAGCCCAGGTTTCTGTAGTGGCCAAGAGTGTTTTTGTATATTTAAAGCTTGTGTGTTAGGTGCACCTGTTCCTTGAGAGGCCAGATCTGGCCACAGTGGTACACACCCTACTTACATCTTGTTTGGACTACTGTAATGAGCTCCGCATGGGGCTGCCTTTGAAAAGTGTTCAGAAACATCACCCAGTTCAAAGAGCTGCAACTACCAGAGTGCTAACTGAGGTGGGTGACAGAGACTATACCACGCCCCTCTTAAAATAGCTCTACTGACTCCCAGTTTGTTTCCAAGCACAATCCAAAGTGCTGCTTAAGATCGATAAACCCTGTGGATCAGGTTTGGATCAGGTCCAAACTATGTGGCAGACCTTATCTTCCAGTATGAACAATTAAGTTCAGGAAAGAATTTTAAAAAATGAAAAGTGCTTCTTAGAGTAAAATGGGGGTGGGGGAGAATGACTTTTTTGGAGACCAGGGCTATCAAACAGACAGCACGTTCAGAATTTCTGGCCTTTCAGGTTGAATGGAAAGCCCTGCTACCACCTGGGACACTATAAATGAAAAGTGTTAGAGTATTGGGAGAGTGCATTAAGACTCTTTTCAGTAACATCTCCTCCTGTATTGACTATATTATGGACTGGTTTCTATTGCATATTATGATATAATACACAATTATAATAATTATAATTAATTAATTAATTATAGGAGCCCTGGTGGCACAGTGGTTAAATGCTGGTACTGCAGCCACAAGGTTGTGAGTTCGATCCTGCCGGGCTCCAGGTTGACTCAGCCTTCCATCCTTTCGCAGGTTGGTAAAATGAGTACCCAGCTTGTTGGGGGCAATTAGCTAACACATTGTAAACCGCTTAGAGAGCACTTAGCTGATAAGCAGTATAGAAATACACATGCTAATATTGTTTGGGGTGAGCTGCAATACATCCTTTTGTAGTTCTTTAATACATTACTTGCACAGTGCTGCATTTTGAATAATTTAAATGAACAGCTTTAAACATCATCCATTTCTTTCTTGACTTCCCTCTCTCTCTCCCCCTGCCCACCATTCCTATTATGATTTTACCCCCTCTCCTCCTCTTTTTACTTACTTACCCCTTCTCCTTCTGACCCCTTTTAAAGTAAACAATTAAAGTAAAATGAGTGTAGACAAGAGTAGAAGAAAATGAAGAAAGGATTCAGTGATTCACTTCAGAAGATAAATTTCTGCATATTCTCAGACTCTCAAAAATTTCAGATAAAGAATTATCCACTTTTGATTCACCAACTGATCTCTGTAGTTGTCCATAAATTGTTCTACATCTGGTTGGTCAGTGTCTTCTAACCGAAAAAAGCCACAACATCCTTTAAAGATCAAACCTGGTCTTATTTTCTTTTCACAAACAAGGCTTTGAAGAGTGAATGAAGCATTACTTTATTTTAATTTTAATATATGTCATGCCTTTTTCTCCTGATATGGGATCCAAGGTGGCTTATAATAAGGTCAAAACAAGATACAGCTAAAATTACCGTATACAAAAGTTAAAAAGGTGTAGCACACCATCAGAAGTTCTTTAACCACCAAATGTCTGTCTGAATAAAAATTAAAAAAAGGAGAGCAGAGAAGGGGCCATCCTATCCTTCTGTGGTAGGGGATTCCACAGCCCAGGAGCAACCACTGGTCTCAGACCCCCTTACATGTCCCCTCACATGTCTTCTCATGTTTGACAATGGTGAGACTGAGGGAAAGCCTTTCCTTGAGAATCTCAAAACTTAGGCAGCATCATATAGGGAGACTGCTGTTGTGCTGTTGTGTGCCTTCAAGTCATTTCTGATTTATGGCAACCCTAAGGTGAATCTATCATGGAGTTTTCTGGGGCTGAGAGCATGTGACACGCTCAAACCACCACATCACGCTGGCTTACTTAAATAGGGAGATATGGTCTTTCCAATGTTCTGCACCTAAACAGTATAGGACTTTATAAGACATAATCACCACTTTGAATTGTGCACAGAAACAAACTGGTAGCAGATGAAGCTCTTTCAATAGGAGACTTATTATGTTCCTTGTAACTAGCCCTAGTCAGCATTTTGGTCTCAGCATTTTACATTTTCTGTACATGTAGAGGGGGATGGAGAGAGAAGACAGATGCACATGACCGACAAATGGAACTGAAGAAATTGTAAGATGAGATCCCATGCTCTGGAACAGCCTTATCTAACCTATCAGTTCCCAGACATGTTAGTTTTCTACGGTTCCCAGGAAACTATCCTATTATGAGCTTTGTACTCCATGTGTGTAATAATTCCAGTCTGGAGGAAAACAACTTTAAAAGAACAAAAAGAGTCCTTTTGAAAACAAAAATAAAATAGGCTCAAAAGTTCCCCTAAGCCCAACGGTGACATGACAATCTATGTAAATTCCATGCTCCTGCCTATGCTGACATCATTGATTGCTGAGTTAATTAAAAATAATGTAGCAAATTAAGAGCTTAAATTATTGACATGGTATTAAATTAATCTGCCAGGGTTTTGTTTTTTTTTGGTAAACATTATGAAAATAATATTAAATCATAAGGTGCCATGAATGGAATGTTGAATTATTGTACAACAAATGCTTCCTAGTTTCATATTTTTTTTCCAAAAAGTTTTCTTTATCTTTCACGAGGGTAAAAAGGCCACATAACAGAGAAACCATCAGAGAAACCATCAAATAACTACCTAACTAAAATTATCTATACATTTACTTGCAGAGTATCAAGCAAACTTGGTTTCAGCAGTAAATTGTTTCTGAGCAGAATAATTTTTCTGTGCAGTTGTCACAGATTCTCTGTTATAGTGCTTTCCTCCACCCATTTAAGGTGTGTGTGTGCGCATATGTGTGCGTATTCTAGATCAAGTTTACAAGTGATGCCATTCTGTTCTCTTTTAATCAGACCTCACCTGAAATAAGATGTCCAGCTCTGAGCACCACAGTTCAAGAAGGGTATTGATAAGCTGGAATGTATTCAAGAAAGCATGACCAAGATGACCAAGGTCTGGAGATCAAGCTGAATAACTTGGGGAGTTGGTCTGAGAGATGACACAGTAGCAATCTGCAAATATTTGAAGGGATGCCATGTAGAAGATGGAGTGAACTTGTTTTCTGCTGCTCCAGAGACTATTCAATTCAATTCAATTATTTACGGTCATAGACCAAGTGCTCCAAAGACTAGACCATGAACCTGTTACAAGAAAAGACATTCCACCTACACATCAGGAAGTACTTCTTGATCATACAAACCATTCAACAGTAGAACAGATTATCTCAGAAGATGGTGGACTCTCCTTGTTTTTTTCTTGGGGGGTGGGTGGGTAAAATGGCATGTTGAAATGGCATCTTTCAGGAGTACTGTACTTGTATTCCTGTATGGCAGGAGTTGAATTAGATGGCCCTTGTGGGTCTTGCCAGTTCTATCATTCTAGGATGATGTGTTTCCATGTGTAATAAATATTGTGAGATAAGTCTGTGACTTATGGTTGGGAATGGTAGAGTGATTGGTACACCTTTGCATTTTCTCCCCAATTGTGCCAAACTTATTTCCCCCTTGCTAAACCCAGTTTTGTATGGTTAAGATATTCTGTTGATTTTTAGCATATTGTTGTGGAACACAATTCATGTTTTTCAGTTAATTCATAATATATATTTTCCTGCCTTGGTGGTCACTAGGGACGACAGTGAAATCTGGAACCAATTCTGCTGGTATCAGATTTTCCCTTTTCCAAACAGGTGGAGTCTTGCAGTGCCAGATTTACGGGTCCCTAGTGGCCATGTGGGAAGAATTGGCAGCCCTAAAAATTTATGGTTACATATATTTCTGTGGAATTCATCAGCATTCCCCTCTTCTATAGCAATGCAACCCTCAGAGGCTTCTCACCTTCACTTCTACTGCTGCAAACCCATTCTGTTACTGGCTGTATGCCCAACGTAAAAATGATGTCCCTACCCAGATTAAAATTTTCTTCCAGCAATTTTTCTGTAGAGTGTTTCATTTTATTTGTGTGCTCTATTTTTCACACAGTTCCTTGGTGCCACCAGATTGATCACTCTCTAACAGAGCGGATTAGAGCACATGTCCTGCCAAATCACATGTAGGGACAGATTATATGGAAATTTACAACCTAGCTGACACAGTGATCATTTTAAGGATGTTAAAAAATCAAGATATGAGGATTGCATCTTCTCCAGAACTTGTTGAAGGGAGGTAATTTCTATGCTGAGGATATCATCCACTCAGCCTGAACAGCAATCTCTGCAGGAGTCTATCCAGCAAACTAAAATTCATCTAGGATTCAGCTGATCAGCTCCAAGGATCCATTGTCTTGATAAATACTAGAGATGTAAAACTTTTCTTATTTCACTCCCAGAAGAACAAAGAATTTCAATAGTTTTGTCTTTCCAAACTTTTTGGCGAGATTACCAGAGGTTCTGTCCATTTCTGATGATTTTTGCATTTTGTGACTTCTTTGTGAAAAATTAAAACGACTGAGATTCAGAATGGTTGATGAAACTATGATGATGCAGCAATAATCTATCTCGTAATCTGACCCCCACGCCCCCCAAAAAACCATTTTAGAATCCAGGCAGACACACAGATCAAAGAGTTCTGCTGAGTTCCTCTGCAGTTGCTTGTTGCACTGGAGCTTGGTGCCAGGAACAGGCTGGATATGTCATCCTTTAGAGCCCTGCTCACCAGTGCCTCAGAAGCCCTTCCGTGATGTAGCAGCCTGGCTTTTAAGATGGATTTGGTGGGGCATTTGCAAACATGGTGCCACAACTCTTAAATGTGAATAGCAAAATTAATGAGATCATAAGCCTAGCTTGAGATGGTGTCAATATTGAACAGGATGCCAGCCAAGGTCTTTTGCACAAAACAGACTATTTCATTTGAAAAATAAGTGTTTTAATTGGTTAAAAGTTGTAAGAGTGAAACTAGCTGATACCCATTTAAAACACCCACAGATGTTTGCGTTGCAGACAGAAGAAAAGCATTAAATTAACGAGAATCTTAAACAAGGATTGCTTTATATTTACCTACTCGCAAAATCAACAAACCTTACCACATGCAATGCCACCTTAAAAAAAAAATCTGACCCAAAAGTGATTAAAGACTTCTAAGTATTGACACAGGTTGTATTAAATTTGACAGACAGTTCTCCTGATAAAACTCTTTATTAGATCAGTTCTAATAAAAATGAACTGTGAACAAAATTAAACTCTATTCAGGAATAAAATAGAAATGGTAAAGTTTTAAATCTATGAAAGAAACTTCTTCATTTGTGAAAGAAATAGAAATAAACCTTTTTCAAAGATGTCTGCAACTCTTTAATTCATATGACTTTTATAAGACCAGCTGCTTCTCATAATTTTTATCAGTGTCAATAAGCAAATTATTAAATGAAGCACCAAAACTACTTAAGAAAATTGAAGTTTGTACCATGAATATGAGACATGATGCACATTTATAAATGACATATTGAAAACACATATTTAAACACAGAGAAAAAGATTCTACACCTGTTCTGTGAATCTCTGAAAATGCATAATTTGCACCAAGGAGCACGTGAAGCTCATGAAAGAGGCATGTTACATTGCCAATTTCCTCGCAATGATATTTCATTAAGGACCTTGGAAGCAGTGTAATATTAGGAAAAGGTCATTTTGAGGATTTTGCAGGAGACATGAAAAATAAACATAATTTAAGATAGCGAAATACTGGTCAAACAGGATAGTGTGCATGTATTAATGTATTAAATTTATATGCAAATTTGAGTTCTAGCAGTTCTGATGGCAGGTTTTTCAGATAAAGAAGTCAGAAACATTTACAAGGAAAGAGAATTATTTTTTAATTCACGTATTTATACCGTAACAAAGTGTTCTTTCCATCAGATCAGGGAGTTATTTTCCTTTGGTTTCTGATGTATTACAAGGAAAAAGGCTGGAATTCTGTTAAATAATTATGATACCATAAGTCCAACCACTGCATGACCCAAAGTGTCTCCCAAAACCTAACTTTTAAGTCATGCAGTCTACCCAATCGAGTCGTTTCCAAGGGGATGCAGAGCAGGGCAGTGAGAGAAGATATGTCCAGCCTCCTCCAGACAGTAGCAGGCATCTGTGACATCTCCACGACTGGGGGAGGCTAGATGCATCATCACTCAATGCCCTGTTCACCACCTTGGAAATTACTTTGTTGGGTGCTCTGCATGGCGTAAAAGTTAGGTTTGGGTACGTTGATATGCTGTTGCAGCTACATCTCCTGATGAAGGATATTGGCCTATATTTTTATTTTCAGTGAAACTTTAAGATTTTTGGAACCTTGTTGTCAGAAATGTTTTATATAAGTTGCTACACTTACACTTAGACATGGGTGACAATCTCAAGCTCAACTTTGACAGGGTTCTCATTTTTTTGCTACTTGTTTTATTTGTCTCATACTTGTTCTACTTCATACTGCAATATAATTTTTGTTCCATACCAATGTTCATACAGATTTTCATGTGTACTTTCCCAAATATACACACTTTTTATATCCAAATATTCACATTTTGCACATTTTTTTTCTAACGTAAACATTTTGGCATCTTTTTCCAAGTAACTTTTCTACCAAATAAAGCATTTTCAGCCACTACCCAATTATATGCATTTCAGGCACTTTTTCAAATACACACACACACGCGCGCGTGTGTGTGTATACATACATATACATACACAAAATATTAACTGCATCTGTTTCTTTTTTAAAAATTTTTTATTAAAATTTTCAATAAAAAAACAGTAAAAAAAAAACCCTCCCCGCTTCCAGACATCAATTTTCCCAGTTTCCTATCTGTTTCTGATGTCTAACTTCATTCCAGTTCAGGTTGAAAGACAACATGTTGCTTACCTGGAACAGTGGTATGAATGGCAATCTGTGAACTGGCAGAAATACAGAGAAGTCAGACATGACATTGAGGGGAGATGGAATGTTTGTGTGTATGTGTGTGAGTTCACAGATGACCCCTTAAAGAACCACAATTGCAGGTAAGCAACCTGTTCCTCATGGTATCTGTGACCTCACAAATATGAAAGTTTAAGAAATTGCTCAGGAAAGAGGAGGGTAACTCATGCTCATGAAGAGTACAACAAAGCAGTGCCAACTGGCCCCAGTATACAGTCTCTAGTGTCTGAGAAAGGTCAGAGGCTGGGATCAGGTCTGGAAGATTATACAGAAAGTCAAAAACACTGACCAACCTGAAACAGTCCTGGTGGAGTGTAGTTGTATAGGTGATGGCTGTGGCTTCTTAACCATCTGCTAGGTGAGAGATGGTAGCTGCAATCCATTTAGAAATTTGTTGCAAAGAAGCCTGGTAGCAGACTTTAGCCTTGTCTAACTGGTGTAAAAGGCAAATCAAGGCTGATCAGGTCACCATGGTGTGAGCAGTATGTAGTTGGCCTCCTTGTCCCTCACTGAGCAGACAACCCGTCCAACTGACAAATATTTCACTCAACACATCAACGCAGGGAGCATCTCTCACACAGTATTGTGGATGCTGATGGTTGTCCACAGTGGCAAACAGGTCTACTGCTTCTACCCCATAGGTTAAAAATCATTCTAAGAACCTGCAAGTGTAGCTTTCACTTATGACACTGAGACATCGATCTACTGCAGCAGCTGGCTAGAGTGCTGTCTTTCCCCAGGAAATGGACAGCTACCAATGTGATGTCTCCTTGAATATGTCAGCCCCAAAACTACATGGTGACACTGAAATGGGTTTCTTAGTAAGAAATTGAAAACTTTTACACAGAAGTCAAGGAGGAAATTGATCATATACCAAAGCAGGACTTTTTGTTAATCATAGATAATTGGAATGCAAAAGTAGGAAATTGAGCAGAATCAAAGATTCTGAGTAAATTTGGTTTAAACTCAAGAAATGAAGCAGGAGACTGACTGACTGAATCTTGCATGGCCAACAGTTTGTTCATCGCAAACATATTCTTCAAGCAACCAAAGAGACAACTGTAAACATGGTCATCACCTGATGACCAGTACAGAAATCTGATAGACTGTATAACTAGAAACAGAAGCAGAAAATGGAAAAGCTCCATTCTCTCTGCAAAAATAAGACCAGGAGGAAATTACAGCACAGACCATGAATGCTAATATCAAAAATTAGAGAAAACCTTAAAAAGAACACTAAACCAACTATCATGTCAAAATACAATGTGAAGAACATTCCTATAGAATTTAAAGAAAATTTAAAAAACAGATTTGCACTATTGAGCCTACTTGACATCTTTCAAGAAGTCAAGGAGACCTGAGAATCAAAAGTAAAAGGTGACATAAATAGAGTCACAACATGGAATGCAACTTTTCAACACTATGCGCACAGAAACAAGGAGAACTATAATAATCAGTTCAAAATGATAGGCAACAACAAAAAAGGGAAGAACAAGAGAGCTCTTCTACAAGATCTGAAAAATCAAGGGGAAATTTAAACCAAAAGTGGAGATGCTTTACAACTAGCAGGGGGGCACATTACATGACCAAGGAAAAATAATGGAAATAATACATAGAAGAACTGAAGAACCATATGAAGAGAAACCTCTAGTTTTAGAATGTGAACTGAAAGCTGTACTCAGAAAACTTGGGAGTAATAAATTACCAGGAACAGATGGCATACCAATAGAGCTGCTTTAGTGTACAGAGATAGAATCTACTCTAGTTCGAACTAAAATCTGTCAACAAATATAGAGAGCAAAAGAATGACCCACAGATTGGAAACACTCAATATACATTCCAATCCTCCAAAAGGGGACACCAGAGATTATAGCACACATAAAGCTACACTGTAAAAATCAGTTTGTCAGTGGCTTTGTTAACTGAGGTATGTCTGTATCTTGACATATTTTAACATGCCTTAGAGCTGGAACTGTGCTCAAATGGCCATTTACAATTCTTAAATGGGGTAGAAATGGCTTGTCCATTTCATCAAATTTATTCAGGGATGACCAAAAGACCCATGTGTCCTCTATTGTTTCAGACAGACTAGTTCTTTCACCTGTCATCTGGATAACATCCATGTTTCACCTTGTCCTTTAAAAGGCTGGGATTCCAGAAGGATGCTATGTAATGTGGATATGTCCCAGTCAATCACAAGCTGCTGTCACCATGGTGGGGGCAAATGCAATTGTTTTTTTATTGGTGACGATGGCAGCTATCATTGCAATGGGTTGGAAAAGGAGGACTGTTTGAATTTCTCAGGGATATACAGAAGGTTCAAGTAGGTGAACTGTACTTTAGATCAAAATAAACTTAAAGAAAAGAGCATAATACAATGGCCACATTACCTTTTTGTAAGAGAATGGATGTTCTCTGGCTTTCACTAAGAACAGTCAGAGCTTCTTAGAAAATAGATGAGCTGTTTAAGTATGGCAATCAATTGAGGGCTAGAGCCTTTAACTATAACTAATCATGTTAACAGTACCAGTTCAAAACAGAGGATTCTTCTATAAGGAAAATAGCCCCACCTACAAATATTAACTCCCCACAGTAGTATTACATGTGTTTTATCAAAGTCTCAAAGTATTGATTCCCCTGCACTTTGCTGGGTGTTTCAGTAAAAACTTGCATCATCAGAGTATTAAGGATGCCCCTTCAGGAAGAGTGTTCATTTTCTTTTTACTCTTATGAAACACCACTAGGGATAAAAACCTAAACAACAGTGTATACTGTAAACATTATAGTAAATCTCATGGCTAGTAGAAGCAAGTTTGTTTTCAATGGGCTTCTTGGCATTCTGAACAGCTCTACTGGTAGACATGTCAAGAATAAGATGGTAGATGCATAATAATATTTATTTTATTTTTTTAATTAATTTATTTAGTTAGTTAGTTGTGTCAACCGAAGTGCCACATAATTTGCAGTTTGTTTCTCCAAGTCAACATTCTGGCCTCTGTTGCCGCAGCAGTGTAAATAATTGTTCTAGTCAGTTCACAATCTTCAAGGATTTTCTTTTGCAGTCTGCTGTGCTTTATTCACAGCATTATCCAACACCTTTCTGATAAGCTAGACTTCTTCTATCCATCAGCTTTCACTTGGCAGAAACCATTCCATCAGGCTGCAGTGAGGCATGCAGGATGCCTCAGCTCTACCGAGAGACCAGCAACATTTGGGTTCTCCTCTCCTTCAATTGTTTTCCATTCTGGACTCTAAGAACTTTGTGACATTAAAACTGGATCCTCTTTGCACTCCTCTGATATGGCCCAAACCTTTCAGGTGAGAAATCAATTTCAATTTCAATAAAAAGAAGAGTCTGTCTCTAGGTTACAGCACTGGATTCTTAAAATAGGAATAATCACATGGACCCCAGGACTGCTAATAAGTTTTTAGTAAATTGCAGATACAGGTCATGATATTTATAGTAACTGGGAATCCAGGTCCAATGAAGGAGAAAAGTTAAGTAAGCAGACTTGCAAACACTTCCTGACACATGATAAATATTTTAAGTCATGGAGAAAGAGAACAGAATTTTTTATCAAAACACAGTTGCCTAAATAACATTGAGTGCACTGAAATTCTGGACAGGGTGCTGCACATCTTCTCTGTCGAGGTAGAAACTATTGTGATTCATCTGTGGAACATGGAAATCTTTCCCTGGGGAAAAACCATCATTTTAATGGATCATTTTGTTAGGAATTTTTCTCCATAAATGTAGTTGCTTGAATATCTTTATATATGATTCCAGAGGATGTATTTATATTTCTCCCATATGTCTATTGATATCCTGCAGGTGTCTATATAATTTACATTTAAAATGCTCAATGATGCCATGTGGAGTCATCAGAATATTCAAGTAATTGCATGCTTTTAGATCACTTAAGTATCTTAAATAAATGTTAAAATTACATTTGGGCATTCTCACCCTCCCTAGTTATAACTGCAGCAAAAGATGCTTAATTTTTTGTAGTTTTATTGAAAAATTATTGATTTGAAAGTGACCTAAATTACCATCTACTATAATGATATATATAGACTGAGCAGAGTTTACTACACTTGAGTAATATCTATGAGCAACTTACACAGGCTTAAGAAATGAGTCATTCAGTATCCAGAAGCTGCTACTCCTTGCCTGATTCTCTGACCATTCACTTTGCTTCCTTATATACCAAAAGACCTACAAGCTCCCATATTATTCTTGCTATATTTTATGATTCGAAAAAGAGGATACTAAAACTCACTTATAAATCAAAAAGCATATATAAAGACACCACAAACTTTAGGAATCTGCCATAGCACTTATTCCTATTAATGTTTCTTTACTAAAATTTAAGATCATTGGAATCTAGAAGGAAAATGGTCATGTTTAGTCAAAGTAATGTTTTATTGTCAAATAGGTCAGTCTGTATAAAACTCAACTGTAGGAATATGCATTGTTTTCAAGCCACAGCAACATTAAAAAAAACTGACCTGCCTCCTGCGATCGGAGGCAGGTCAGATTTGAAAATGCTAGGTTTCAGAATTAATTTGATGTTAAAAGCTAGAAACTGGAATATTAATGACTAAGCATAAAGAGTGAATAATTAGTTTAATTTGTTCAGTTATTTTTAATAAGCCTTTTGATTAAAATACTACTGTTGGGCCAGGCTATGAGATTTACAGAAACAGCATGGAAGGTGTCACAGTTAACCTTGAAGGGAGCACATTTGTTATAGTTTCCTTCAGAAGAGCTCTTTATAAAAACGTGGCCTTTATCCATGGTACTAGAATACTAGTCCCACATGGACTATGAAGCTTACACTTTGGTTGTTGCCTGGGAGCAGTGGCAGTCCAGCATGTCTGATAACTGTCAGGTTGGAGAAGGCTGTCCTAAAGCATGGGATCTCTTCTTACAACTTCTTCAATTCAGATTGTCACTCGTCGACATCTTACTTTTGTTTCCACTTCCACCGACACACACATTTCACTCACTCTTCAAATGTCTTATTAAAAGTTAATTGAGAATGATTTATTTCAGTAAGAGAGCACTGATCCACCCTACATACAGCAGTGAGTGGATAACTACAAAGCAGCTCATTGTATAATAATAATGTATGATAGAATGGAAATCCAGCATAAAATCAGTAGAGGGGGAAATGTTACTGAAAACAGTCACAGTCGCAGCATTTCCCCACCCTAAAGGAAGAGTCCAACCACCTTCACTATACGTTCTTGGGGAGCACCTGCCTTTAAAGCCCAAATGGGAGGACATTCTGACACTCCATTTTCCTTACACATAGGCTCATCAACCCTGATTCATCCACTCTCAATTGTCACTCCATTCTTCTCCATTCTTCTTCTTTTCTTTTCCAAACCTAAGTGTACTTCTGCTCCAGAAAGTTCTCTCTCTCTCTTACCATCCTACTCCCTGCTCTTGTCCCAAATAAATCACACAAGATTAACTTGCTTAACAAAACAGTCATGTAATTATACGCACCTCAATTCAAGTTGTTATTTTTTTCACCTGAGGAAGCAGGCCTCCTGAATATGAGGTACAGGCACCCATCCTAACAAATTCTTAGTCTCATTCATTAAAGCATACTTTAACTAGAACGTTAACTTGGGCATCTAGAAACACAGATAGCTAAAAAACAAAATAGAGGAATGATTATGATTCAGTTCCAAGCTCTGTCTGCAGCATTAAAAAATGAACAATCTCATTCTCAGAACACCAGCTATGATTATATGTTGAAACAGAACATAAGCTACAAGCCTCTGTTCGTTAGCCATGTGCAGTCAGTAAACTGCTTTAAAAACCTCAGTAGTCAGATTCCTTTGCCCTAAATCTTTCTGGGTTCACTGAAAACAGTGAAAAGGAATCCCAAGTCATTAATCTATGTCAAATCTATTTCAAAAAATTGCAAGGAGATAATTTTTATGTGGAGGTTTACAGAAAACAGCTAAGTTTGGAAGCAAGGAAAAGATACCTTTGTGTAGGTTAAAGTGAGGATGGGAGCTTTATTGTGAGTCATTCTTCTACCCTAAAAAGTACATTTTATTTTCTAGCATTGCTGCATCACTAACAGATTTTTAATAGTTTAATATCAAATAGGTGCCACAGGGTGAAATATTATACTCAGGACTCCCTTCAGCTGTTCAGAGAGACTATTCATAATTCAATATCACAATACAGAAGTGATCTCTAAAACTGCTCAAATACCTTAATTTATATGTCATTGACTGCCTTTCAGTTATAACAAAGACGGCAAGGGCATTGTACAATACAATCAAAATCAATAAAATCATTAGACAAAATTAAATGTAACAAAGAGCAAAAACTGAGAGACTACAAAAAAGGGAGAATCAAAACTGTCAACATCTTGAGTAAGTTTGATGGTCAGGCTGAACAAAGTAGTTTAACTGCCACCAGGACTGCCCTTTTTTTCTCCCATTTACAGGATATCTGCCACCACTGAGGTGCTATCACAGGAAAGGCATAGACCAATATGTTGCTGAGTACATCAAGTCATTTCCAACTTATGGCAAACCTATCACAGGGTTTTCTGGGGTCGAAAATGTGTGACATGTCCAAGGTCACCCAGTTGATTTAAATGGCCAAGCCGGGAATCGAACTCTGGTCTCCCAGGTTGTAGACCAATGCTCAAACCACTACACCATATTGGCTTTCTCTTGGTATACAGTCCAGGGTATCAACCTTATTTCTTCACATAGAGGATCACAGAGGCCCTCCAAAGATATCCATAATATATTTAAGGCTTTTTAGGCAAGAAATCTTAACTTTGGACCTAGAGAGGAAAGGGAAGCTAGTGCTAGAAGATCTTTGTCAGATGATTTGTGGAGAGCAGCCTGAACAGCGCATACCAGGAAGCATCCTGGTCATTGCAATTTGGATAAACTGCACTTTCTTAACAATTTCCAACATTAGTGGGAACCGCTTTTAGTCCCAGGGATAGGCAGGCCAAAACATCCTCCCATGATGTCACGCTACTCCTCCCCAGCCACTATTTTGTTAAATAAAATTCATGCAGACAGACACACGGTGTTCCAGTAAGAGAACTCTAATGAACTAAATGGTGATAGACAATGGGATTCTATCTCATTTACATTTCCAGAGATGACAAGCCAGGTATGGAATTTTGAATACCTCACCCTGTTTGTGCACAGATGTATCTCCAATATATATTTTTTTATTAAAGAAAAATTAATTCATAACAAAACAAAGTCATAAATCTATAAATTTTACATATTTTTTTAAAAAGCGCTTAACTTGTATTTACATATCTTAGTATATATCCATCTTAAATCACAATCCTCATCCTTTCTCCCTCCCCTTGTTTGAGCTTCCTTTATTGATTTTATTTCTCTATTGTGATCTCAAATAAAAAAAAAATCAGTTGAAGACTTGCCTCAACTTCTTGTTAGATTAATATAACAGTACTCTTTCCTCTTATCTTAGCTTATGTTATTGCAATCCATCTATACTTTATTTTCACTCTGACAAATCTTTATCAAGTTCTTTTCCAATATGTTTTCTATCGACCTCAAACCGTTTGCTTTCCCCCTACTCTTTCCCCCTCTTAATCTACGAGTGAGGTCGTAAAGTGTAACATATTCAAGAGCCTTCTGTGCCCATTCTTCCACTGATGGTGTTTCCTGAGTTTTCCAGTATTTAGCATACACTATTCTGGCCGCGGTTATCATATATAAAATTATTTCCTCATGATTCTTGTATTTTTTGTCTATTTGATGTAACATATTAAGTAAAAAAATTTCTGGCGTGATTGGAATCTCTATCTGTAATATGTCCATCATTATTTTATGTACTTTCTTCCAATAGTTTTTTGCTTTGGGGCATTGCCACCACATATGAAAAAAAGTCCCATTCTCCTGCATGCATTTCCAGCAATTCTTGTTTTTTAACTTATATATATTTCCCAGCTTCACAGGGTCTAAATACCATCTATGCAGCATTTTTAAGTGGTTTTCTTTCAAGTTTTGTGCACATGTAAACTTCTGCGTGTTTGTCCAGCTTTTTTCCCAATGCATCAATTCGATTTGATGTCTGATATTTTGAGCCCAGATTATCATAGTCTCTTTAACTATCTCTGTTTCTACTTCTCTATCTAATAGAAATTTATAAAAGTAAGATGTTAAATGTTCCTTTTTTTCAAAAATTATTTTTTTCCAATCACTAAGTTGATAATTTGTTTCAATTCCCTCTAGTTTAATGTCCATTTTAAATCTTTCTTTTAACTGCATATGAAGGAACCATTGACAATTCCTCCCTTCTTCAGCTAACTCCTCTCTTGTTTTAATTCGTAATCCATCAATCGGGTCTTTAACAATTAGATCGTTATAAGTGAGCCATCTAGTTGCCGAATCCTTCCCCCTCATCAGCGCCTCTTGAGGAGAGTGTATCTCCAATATATGATCAGACATAACAGTGCAGTTTTCCCCTGCCAGGTTCAATTCCCTATTGGGAACAATGAGCATAGTGGGAAATTTTCAGGATTGGGCTTCTAATTCATTTCCAGTTGCAAGTCAAGGTTGTTTGCCTAAAAAATCTTAAATAGCTTATACCCAGGATATGTGAAAAGAACATGTCAAGCATATGAATTATAAAAACCTAATTTCTCATCCAACCCACCAAAAGAAAGAGAAAAGAAAAGAGAAAGAAAAATCCTTGTCCTTCTCTTTTAAAAGCCCATCAACTTGTTCCTTCATTTCTTTAGTATAGCATAGATTTTCTCCAAACAAGGGTTGCAAAGTTAAAATTCACTTTCCTAGTGAAGACGAAGAGTCTGGTACAGGGCACAGGAGGACCATCTAAGGCAGAAAGACCATCCCATTAAAAATTGTCCTTATATTTGTCAGTAAGTGTGTGGTCTCTTACCGAAGCTCACCAACTGCCTATCCATGTGGGCACCAATGGCACTGCAACAAAAACTTTTGATCAGATCATCTATGAAGCCCTGGGAAGGAGGCTGAATGGTTTAGGGGTGCAGGTGGTATTCTTGCCATTCTACCAGTGAAAGATAGAGAACTACATAGGGATAGGAAGGTCCTGTAAGTGAGTGAGTGGATTCTCAGGTGCTGTTAATAGCAGAAGTTTGGCATCTGTACAATCATTTTCACTTTTTAGATGGCTACAGATGGGTTGTACCTCAGAAAGGCTGGGAAGAATATCTCTGGCAGAAGGATGGTGAACCTCATCAAGAGAGCTTTAAACAAAATCCTTGGGGGCAGGGTTGGCAGTGACCACTCAAACATCTATCTGAAAGTAAGCTCTAAACACAAGGATGTGAATTCTAGTGGAGAAACAGGGAAGAAATGCGAGCCACAGTAAAAACCCACAGTAGAATAAAAGATGTAAGCAAACAAGGCTTTACATGTCTGTACATCAATGCACAGAGTTTGGCAAACAAGCTTGAAGAATGTTTGCAGAATGGTAAATATGACTTTATAGGTAAAACAGAGTCTTAGTGGGTTGACTCCCATGATTGGAATATAGTAACTGAAGGATATAATGTGTTCCAAAAGAATAGATGGGGAAGAAGAGGAAGGGGAGTAGCATTAAATGTCAAAGACAAATTCACTTACACAGATATCCACACAAGTTATTAGATTGGACCAGCTGACAGCATTTGGGTAAAGATAAACAGTGGAAGAGATAAAAACAATATTGTGGTTGGAGTTCCGCAGACTAAACCAAGATGAAGTGGTGATTTTCAGAAACAAATCCCAGAAGCATCCAAGATACAAGAATTGTTAGTTATAGGGGACTTCACCTATCTGGATACCTGCTGGGAGACTAAATCTGCTAAGCATAGACTCTCCAACAAATTCCTGATGTGCCATGCAGATAATTTCCTTTTCCAAAGGGTAAAGGAAGGAACAAGGGGTTTGGCATTCCTAGACTTGATCCTAACCAACAGGGAGGAGTTGATCACTGGAATCAAAGTACCTGGTACTTTAGGCGGAAGTGACCATGTAATGCTAAAATTGGCAATTGTGGGACAAGATGAAGAAGAATATAGCCAAACATGGATCTTGAATTCCAAGAAAGCTGATTTTAACAAGTTTAGAAAATTACTGGGTAGAATCTTAGGGCAAGGCATGCTAAAGGAGAAAGAGTAGCAAGAGTGGGGAGCTCCTGAGGAAGGAGTTGCAAAAAGCACAATCATAAACAATTCTGTGGAAGAAGAAAAATGGAAAAGATCTAAAAAAGCCAATGTGGCTGCATGGCAAGCTTGAAGTGGAAGTGAAAAGAAATATTTAAGGAACT
Source organism: Ctenosaura bakeri (assembly GCA_948474755.1). Taxonomy (NCBI): domain Eukaryota; kingdom Metazoa; phylum Chordata; class Lepidosauria; order Squamata; family Iguanidae; genus Ctenosaura; species Ctenosaura bakeri. Next base: position 311,227 of record CAOLHI010000644.1, read on the forward strand.
AGCGTATATACCCAGTGTCGTCCAGGATTTTAGTTTCTCATAGGTAATGCTTGTTGGAAAGATTTGAGATCCTGTGTCTCTAATTCCCCAAATTGTCTTGTAATTTTCCCCCATATTCCCCAATCCAATCTGTACTCAGAATTATTAACATAGAGGTTGGGTTCCTGAGGGAATACACTGCCCTTCTCCTTTCTGCTAGGCCTCATCTCCATAGCAACCAGCCTATTCAAGACAGATACAGTTGACTGAGGCCCAAGAGCTCTCTGGCTGAGAATTCTAAAGGCTTTTCCCTAAACTGCAAACACCAGGATTCCATAGAATCTTCTTAGGCAGCCAATCATATGAGGTCTTTACCTGATGCAGCCAATCATATGAGGTCTTCACCTGACACAGACAAACAAACTTTGACTTTTATACGTTAGATGGAAGGAAGGACCAATCACCATAGAAAAGTACAGCTGTGTAACCCAAGCCGGCAGGAATAGTGTAAGAAAAGGTAAAGCTATAAATGAGCTTAAACTGGTTAGGGACACGGGAAGCAACAAGAAGGGGTTTTCCAAATACGTTCAAAGCAAGAGAATGACCAAAGAAATGGTAGGACTGTTGCAAAAACAGGAGAGTAAAAACTCCTACTGAGAAAAATAATAAAACACCTCACCCGCTTCATGCTCCATGCCTGCTTTCATGTAATGAGCAAAATAACACTGCTCAACAAAGATGGTAAAATGCTAACAGATCACAACGAAAAGGCAAGACTGCTTCATACCTAGTTTGCTTCAGTTCTCCCTCCTTCTACTTATAGTAGTCATCTTCATTAAACCAATTTTTTTAGTTTTCCTACTGTTCCTCTCTCCCTCTCTTTTTTCAGTTGTGTCTCCCAAAACCAAAATTCAATCTCCTTATAAAAATGTATTTTCCCCTTTAAATTCTCTATAGCTATTTCCTAATTCTACCCTTCTCTAAATCAACTTTAACAATCATTTAAGACATTTTTAAAAATTTCATATACCCTAAAAGCCTTGTTTTATTACAACTTCCTCCCACAACCTCAAACATCAAGCAACAGAATAGCATCTACAATCCAGTAAAACCACTTGTTATTTCTTTTCCATTCATATTTTCAATTTAACTTTTGTTTTTTGCCAAACCTCTGCAATTGCACAACTTGAGTATCGGTCATCAAATTCCATAAGACTTCAAGAGGAGACATCCTTCCATGAAATACCCTCCTATTGAACTTATTTTCTCCTCTTCTAGCAGTCTAGCTGAAAACCAAATATCCTCAATGTCTTTCCAAGACTCCTCCCACTGACACTGTTCTCTCCAGTGACTTTATTGTATATCTTAGAATTCTGCGTTCCAACATCTTGACTGTCTTTCAGGAAAAACATCCAACTACTCTTCTTTTCCACCTTTCTAAATGTTATTCTTTCCATTATTTCCAATAAAGTCTGTACTCTCCTCCGGCTCCTCCAGAATCACTTCTGAATCTCTAAAATCATCTTGGCCTGGCTGAATATCACCATCCATCATTTTCTTTCCAGACTCCACTATCTCATCTTTGTTTGATTCTTTGATTTCCATTGTATCATCTACCACTAATCTGAAACTCTTAAGAGCATTTTTCATAAATTCAAATTCCTCCAAAGTCCCCTACTAAATTGCTGGATCCTATTTGTTATCTAGGAGCTGAACCATTGCCATTCTCTCTATTATGCAAAAACTTGGCATTAGTGGCTTAACACCTTTGTCACCACAGCAACTTCTCTTCTACAGTATTGGAATAACATAGCCTAACTATTTAGTTTCACGTGTTATTCGCATTGCTTTCTGCAGGTACCTCTCCCAAACAAAACAAATCTACTTTCCCATAATAAACCAATCTCTTTCCCTAGTCCATTTGCTTACAGACCACTTATAAAAATGATCAGTCCTCCAACTTTAAAGGGTACCTTTCCAGCTTTTAATATTATAATATCCTCTGTCCACTTAAAAAAGCTTTTTTCAGTTCGTTCCCTTGTTAAACTTTCTGCTTTCGAAATACTATTTTACGAGTCTTAAAATAGCTCTTCAAGTCATTCCTATTAGGAAAGCAGGAAACTCACAGAAGTATTGATGTCACTACTGAATCAAAGATCTGTCTTGATTTAAAGAATTCCAAGAAGGTGAAATGCAGGCTTAGTGTCCTTTATAGGCATTCATTCAGCAGCATGAGCTTGACAGAATTTTCTCACAGTCTGCCCACCCCCTACACTTGCCTTTGGCTCCTATGGTCCCTGCAAGCTTAGTGAGAATCCAGGACCTTTGTGGGCGATCTCTACACTCTCTCCTTCTCTGGGGAGAGGAACATCAGCCTGAATTTGTTTCTGAGCTGGTGACTGTTGCAACTGCAGCCTTCCCTTTTGCAGAACTTTCTGTGAAGGGCTGTCAACCTGCTATGATCTCATCCAAAGAACACAGCAGATTGGGTAAGGACAAATTTTGTCCCCATCTACAAAAGTTGGGGGGGGAGATTTGAGGCAAGTGTGATGTCAATACCAGGAAAGGTTCTAGAACAGATCAGTCTGTGAGCACTTGAAAGGAATTCTGTGATTAGTAAGAGTGAGCAGGAGTTTCTCAAAAATAAGTCATGTCAGATTAATCTCGTATTTTCTTTTCTTTTCGGATAGATTTACAAACTCAGTAGAGATCAGGGGTATGCTGTGGGGGTAGTATATCTTGATTTCAGTATGGCTTTCATTGCAGTTCCCTCATTAAATTATTGCAGACAAGCTGATGAAATGCTGGCTTGGCAGTGCTATTATTAGGAGGAATAGTAACTTGGTGATAGATCAAACCCAAAGAATTCAGGAACCCAAAGAGGACAGGATCAAAATTCAAAATGACCATATCAGATTGGAAAGCTGGGCCAAAATTAACAAGATGAACTTCAAAAGGGATAAATATAAGGCATTATTTTAGGGAAGAAAAAGGAAATGCACAAATATCAGATGGGTGATGCTTGGCTTAGTAAGAGTACATGTGAAAATGATTTAGTAGTCCATGTTGTGTGCCTTCAACTCATTTCTGACTTATGGCAATCCTAAGGTGAAGCTATAATGTTTTCTGGGACCTGAGGGTCTGTGATGCTCCCAAGGTCACCCAGTGGGTTTTCATGGCCAAGTGGGGAACTGAACCCTGGTCTCCAGGGTGATTGTTCAATACGCAAACCACTACAGCATGCTAGCTCTACTAGTAGTCTTAGTGCATCATAACTGAACATGAATCAATACTATGATGTGCTGGCCAAAAAAGCAATGCAATTCTAGACTCTATCAACACAAGTGTAAAGTCCAGATCAAGGGAAGTAATAGTACCACTCTGTCTTGCTTTAGTCAGCTCTCACAAAGAATAGTGTGTTTGTTTATTTGTTAATTACATTAGGTTTTTAACCTGTAATTCTGAATATCAAGTTTCATCCATAGGTCCTTGTGACCAATAAGCCAGGGTGAACTGGGAAATTTCAAACCAGCTCTATCACTCACTTTAATAGATTGTATCTTTCAGTTTAGAAATATGCAAGTTTTCATAATAAAGCTTTCCAGGATTAAGAAAATAATGTCAAATAATCTCCTGACTGCATTTTGTGCTATTTAATTTGTTTTGTTATAATGTTAGTTTTTTCTCCTCTGACATGTGAGCCTTTTGAAGGGTAGTGTATAAAGCTGTTTTTTTTTTTTTTTTTAAGCAAAGCTGTACTTTTAGCTTCATAAAAGCACCATCCATTTTGGAACCTAAAACAATTTAAGATATCAAACAGACAATTTGTGAAGTCATTCAGAATACTCTTATAAATTCTCCTAAGACCAAACATAGCCTTCTTTCTTCAGCCTCACATTTACATGCAAAGTATCAATCATAAGGAACATTTTCTTAATTCTCTGAATTGTATCCGTGAAAGAGTGAACAGCAAGTAGAATTCTTGCTACAGATTCCATGACAAAACAACTTAAAATATTCTTTTATTTCAGAGCTCTTAGTAATCTAAACACTTAACAGCATTAAACATCCTTCCCAATTTGCATTTCATGATGATCCTATCTTGCCCCAGTCAGAGCGCTACTAGATTCATGTTCATTAGAACAAACAAAATTCAGTAAACAAATGCTTTAGCTAAATGGTGCCTTTGGTACACTGAGAACAAGAAAGCAATTAGCTGGAGTGTTTACAAAATTTTAATCCTAGGGACTGGGCTCTCAAATTGCTGTTTACACTGGTTTGGCTGCTTCCTCTGCCAAGAATAAGTAATTTGACAGATTTTTATAAAGGATGAAGGCAGCACACACAGCATAGCAGTTAAGTGATTTCATGTAAACCTGAATGACATCCCACCTTTCTTCTCAAGTGACACAAGTCAGCATAGTTATCTCTGTTGCATCCTTATCTTATTATATACATTCCACTCCTTCTATAGTGAATTCAAAATGTAATATGACAATGACCTTCAAAACACAATTTTCAGCTTCTTTACTCATCTAAAGACTCTTCATATTTTTATTCACGGTTCATAGTTAATGGAAAATGGTGAGTAGAAACTGAAGTTTCTAAATATTTTACATTACTCAAAAGATAATCAAGGAAATCAAGGCTGGGTTATATTGAGTGTAGAGTTATTTTTCCAAGGATAACAATATTAGCCATGTTAGGAGAGACAGCATGGTATGGTGAATGTTAGGCCCTTTCCGCACAAGGCGAGTAAATCACTCCATGCCATTACTCACCACTTCTTCTTGGCTCAAAACAACGCAGACTCTCCCTTAAGCCTTTCCGCAGGGCTTAAGCCCTCCTCTGTTTGCTCCAGGCCAATGCAGAGCAGTGCGAGGTCTTCAGATCTGCACTGGTGAGGCTTACAAAATGGCAGCTTCCGGTTGTTTGTGGGTCTGGACCAACTGCTGAAGCTGGCCATGTCGACAGCCTGCCCTCCGCTGATTGCAGGCTCGCATTGGTGCAAAACTGCACATCTGCACAACTGAGCAGGAACGAAATTGCGCACTCCAGAAAACTGAAACACCAGTTTTTTCCGGTCTTCACATAGTGCGCTGGAGGACCACTTGGGGGCGTTTTGGATCGGACTTCGGTGCAGAATTAAGTCCAAACCTAGTCCGATCCAAGGTGCGGACAACCTCCGTGACAGGACACCTTGGCCTGTCTTAACTTCCCCGTGCGGAAAGGGCCTTAGCCTACAACTCTGGAGACCAGGGTTCAATCCCCCATTTGGTAATGGAAACCCACTGGGTGACCTTGTGTGTGTTGCACATTCTCAGCCCCAGAAAACCCCATGATAGGTTCACCTTAGGGTTGCTGTAAATCAGGAAAAACATGAAGGCACACAACAACAACGTTACTCTGTTGTGACAAAAGTGATTCATGGCTCCTTGAGTCTTAGAGCACCTTAAAAGACTAAAAATGTTCACTCGGCATGAGCTTTTGTGGACTGCAGGCCACTTCTTCAGCTGTATGGGGTGTAGCCTCAGTAGACACACATTTATAAGTACACCAGAGGTGTGTGTGACATATAATAGAAAGACAAAAGATATCAGCATGGTGGTAGTCTTAATGATGGGTTGTTTAACAGTCCTTGGGAGAGCCACTAAAAAGTACAGATTATAATGGTGGTCACTGATAATCATGCAAAAAACTTAAAAGTCAGATTCCAAAGTGAAACAGCTGAACAAGAATTTATTTATTTATTTATTTATTTATTTATTTATTTATTTATTTCTATCCCGCCTCTTCATATGGATCGAGGCGGCGAACAACTTACAAATAGCATGTATTTCGAAACATTTCTATACATGCCCCCAACAAGCTGGGTACTCATTTTACCGACCTGCAAAAGGATGGAAGGCTGAGTCAACCTTGGAGCCCGGCAGGATCGAACTCACAACCTTGTGGCCTGTGGCTTGCAGTACTGGCATGTAACCACTGCGCCACCAGGGCTCATGAGAGTTAACTGGATCTCCTAAGTTGAACAGGAATGCACTCTATCACACTACATATATTAAGCAGTTCATCTATGCAGGTTTGTCTTTATTATCCCAAACGTTGCATGGTTTGTTACAAGGTTTCCGTTCACCACAAAATGTGTAATTGTAGGCTAAATTCTGTTCTTGTACTTCAGTTAGACAAAGAGTTTCTTCCACACGTGTTTCTCTATTAATCTGTCCTTAGATGTACCTGCATTATGAATTCCTGTCCCTTTAAGCATTTTTGACTGTGAGATCTCACTCAGTATTACCCAAAGCTTGCTGAAATCAGCTTTCTTGAAGCTGCTGCATGCCTCCTACCTATATTTGGTTTCCCCTTTCCTCTATATAACAAATTTCAGAGAAACATGGTCATTTTTAGCCAAGGATCCAACTACCTCCATTCCATCAACCATTTTATCTCTACTACTTAGGATCAAATTAAAAAAAAAGTCCATCCTCTTGTTGCCTTCTCCATCTTCTGGACAATGATATTGCCCACAAGACTACTGAAGAATTTGTTGGACCTTTTATTCTTGACAGAGTTTGACTTCTAATAAATATTACATGGTTGCAATATTCCGTTGGTACTATATCACCCCTTTTTGAATGGTCATTTCATCTAGGAAGGCATCATCCAAGTCTTCAGTCTAGCTGAGGGGTGGGGTCTATAGTACATGCACAATACTTTCAGTTCCAGGAACCACACAGAATAAAATTGATTAAAATACATACAGTTGTAAGAAAAATATGAGAGTCATAAATAATGTTATGCATCACAGAGACCATTTAGGGTGTTAAAAACACATACTCCCCTTTCACAGATACAGAAGGTTATACAAGTACACATATACTTTCTCTTTCACTCACACATATAGGGGGATACTCAAATGTACAATGACCCTCTCTGTACAACACACATGCACACACAGATGCAGAAACACAAAAACATGAACAACCTCTCCACCTCTGGTAAATCCATTAACAGGTACACACTTCTCAGAAAGATACACAAACACATTCAACCTGCCTCTCCCACAGAAATACCTGCAAATGGACATGCACATGGATTACATTTTTTACAACTCTCACAGACTAGAGAAAAACTTGGAACTGCTCCTCATCTGATGCTTTTCTCCTGCCCCTCCTTTCCTAGTTGCTCAGTCAACTTCTGCCAATATGGCAACAGAAAGTAAGAGATTATCAGTTCCAACCACTTCTGTTTGACTGCTGTGGCTCCACCTAAAGATATGGTCTCCTGCTCTCTTTTTGATTGGTTGATGGGGAAAAAAATATCCCAGAGTTCTAATAGTGCTGGTGGTCACAACTCATGGAATTCTGAATCCATGAATTTGTCATGACAATTAGTATACCAGAACACCTACAAGTTCCTGGGGACATTCCCACAATTTCTGTGTCATTTGACAGGTATGTTACCACTGTTAAGACGACCACCAGGTTGGTATATTTTGCTTAACTATTAAATTCTAAAATTTGAATCTGCTTTTCATTTAAATTTAACTTTTAAATTTATTTCAATTTATTTTATTTATATCAGATTTTTTAATTTTTCTCAAAACAAGAAAGAAAGAAGGAAAGAAAGAACAAATCAGCAAGCCTAGATTAATGATACCATAATAAATATTAATTATACAACTTCTAATTATGGTCTATGAATTTATTACCACTGGTTTATGGAAGTGAGATAAAATCTGATCACAATACATTCTGTAGGTAATATACATGAAGGGCATGTGTGCATGCTCTCTTTCCCTCTCAACCTTGATGCTCTTGACTTAAAACCAGATCAAACCTGGAAGAGGAAAAGAATCTGTGGGGTCTTGAGAAATTTTATATTGATTAGGAATAACAGTAGCTGATAATAGAGTTTATCATCTAAATAAGGTTGCAATATTCCACTTCTGCAAATCTGGACATCTAATTTACATATTATGGAAATTATTCTAATTATGTACACTACTGTAATTTGCATTCTGATTATGTAAATCAAGCATATCAGTTGTTGCTTGTTTTCTCTTATTATGTTTCAAACTTCCTGAAAATTTTTACAGGTACAACTGAACTGAAAGAAGCAATATAGAATAATATTTAAAGTGCTAGACTTTGAACAAGGAGACCAAAGTTGAAATCTCTACTTAGTCATGGAATTAAACATGTGACTATGGTCAATAAATACCTCTCAATAAACTTACCTTACAGAATTGCTGTGGGAATTAACAAAGAGAGGGAAACCATATAAAATAGGACATATGTGTGAGAAAACAGCTCAAATGCCTACAACATACTTCCAAGACAAATGAATATGGAATAATCCATCACAACAGACCTCATCTTCCCTTTGTAAATGTTTAGATTCCCCTTCCCAAGAAACCTAAGATTAACATCAAGTGCCAATCCAAACAAGTTTCTATTTATTATTGTTATTGTGTACCTTCACGTTGTTTCTGACTTACAGCAACACTAAGGTAAATCTATCACAGAGTTTTCTTGGCAAGATTTGTTCAAAGAGGGCTTACCTTTGCCTTCATCTGATGCTAAGAGAGTATGACTTGCCTGAGGTCACACAGTGGGTTCCCATGGATGAGCAGGGATTCAGACTCTGTTCTCCAGAGTCATAGCCCAACATTCAAACCACTACATCATGCTGATTTCCTAGCTTCTGTCAACCCTCTGCCTTTTCTCAGCTCCTGCTTTCCTCCAAGTAGTATCATTAGGTGGCAGTCTCAAGGAACAGAGCACCTCTTCTTGAGGGATCTCTACGGCTGTTGTCTTGCCTCTGTCTTTGTGCTCCCAGTTTGCCCGCTGCCGTTCTCCCCCTTCCTGGACTCACCCTATGTCTCAGCCATGCTTTTATCTCTTTTTCTCTGCACTCTGCTGCTGAATCTCCTGTCCCCTTCTCTCCTCCTCTCATCTTGTGACACAACATCTCCCACCCTTGGCTCTCCTTATACCTACCTATTTTGCTTCTTGCACTCTGCCAGCGCAGTTCCCATGACCTCGTCCCTCATTTCCCCACTGTCCCTCCCTCCCTCGCCTCACTGCCCCTTCTCTCCTCCCTCACCTTGCTTCTTGTGCTCTGCTACTCACACCACACACTCTTCCATCTCTCCTACTCCCTTCCTTGCCCCACCTTCTGCCCTTGCAATGAGCTCCATGCATGCTTCTTCTGCATAACTGCTTGCACTTCTCACTGTCCTGTCTCTCCTACTACCTCCCTTGCCTCCCTTCATGCCATCGCAGTGCACCCCTAGCTTACTCCTTGCACCTGGCTCCGGCTGATAACTGTGTTCACCATAAGTATCACTATTCAGTACTTAAAACATTAATACTGTATATTGAATAGACCAATTTATTACTTTTCGCAAGTAAGTGCCTGGCAGGGTTTCACATAAGAACTATACATCTCTTCCAACAGGTGGTAGAATTCTACAGGTGGCAGAATTAACTTACAAGGACAAAATCTCTGTTCCACAGAAAAGCCCTGAGCGCAGCCACCTAGCACTGCTTTTGATGGCTCTGCTACAAACAAATCTCACACACCCTATTTTAACAGTAAATAAATTCACATGAAATATGTCAAATAAGGTTATTTATACAGATCAATTTGGCTGTTTTAAGACTGGATTCTAGGATTGTTTTTAGACTGCCATCAGGCATTTTAAAAGAGCATTTTAATGTGTTTTAAAAATGTTTTGATTTGTTCATTGCCTTGGGAGCTGGGACGAGATACAGAAATACTTTAAATAAAATAATAAATAACAATCAATTTGCATAGTTGGATGGGGAAGCATAAAACTGTTACAGCTGGTCTCATTATACCCTTCAAACCAGTTTTGAAATTGAATTGCCTTGAAAGGTTGCAATACTATATATTTTTCAACCTCTAGAAAGACAAATCAGGGAAGAAATTCCCCTCAACACATACACAATATTCCAATCTTGCATTGCCAACTTGCCAACTGCCAAGGCTAGGTTAGTGTGGTGTCACTGGGCTTCCTGGGCCTTGGAGAACCACTCTCCTTTCCACCTGTTCTCAGGCACTGCCCTAAACCAGGCTAGACTGCCATACCGGCTAGGTCCCAATGCCTAGGCCCCAAAGTCACCAGTTATATTAATTAATACACACCACTCACAGAGGCTGGCTGAACACCACAGAGGAAGTTGCATGTGCAGTGCATAACAAAACTTCCAGTCTTTCTTTCTTCCAGTTTCTTGGGTTTGCCAATTCCTGCATCCAACAAGATTTGTGTTGACATAATACCCATTCACCTGAATGGCTCCAGTTCTTATCTTTTCATTACCTGCCCTTTTTCAACAGTAAAACAGTCAGCCCTCCACATTTGCAGGTTTCACTTTTGCGGATTTGATTATTCATGGATTATTTATTGTCACCTCTGTTGCCTCTCTGTGCCATTTTTAATAGGGACTGCAAGCCTCTGAGATTGAGAAACAGCGAATGAGGCTTGCAAGTCCCTATTAAAAATGGTGTGGGGCAGCAGTGGAGGTGGCAGGAAGCCCCACCAGCCAGCCACTTCTGCCTTGTGAAGGAACCCTGATGCCTCAAAGCAATCCACAGTGGGTTGAATATGGTGATCATACTTCTTCTGTGTGTTACATATGGTTTGGGAAGGCCTAGAGTTACTCAGGTTTTTTTCCCTTTCATGGGGGTCCTGTGCCCCTAACCCTAAATGTGAAGGGATGACTGTAATCCTGTTTATTTCTCTGCCCCAACTCTGGGTGCCCAGGTAATCTTATTTCTAAATGAACACTCCTACTTCATTTTGTTAGAAATCCATCAATGCTCAGCATTTAAAGATGTCTTAAAGCACTGCTGCTCAAAGTAGTGGCCCCTGGACTGGTGCCAGGCCATAAGCCATCGCTTGCCAGTCCCTGGTAACTTTCTAAGAGAGAAAGAAAATAATGAGAGCCAATGGATGCAAATATGGTGCCAGCCCCTGACACACTGTGAAAAAATAACTGCCGGTCTCCCACATCAGATAGTCTAGAAAGCACTGTTCTACAGAAAAAAAGAAGTCGGATGTTTAAAACCTAGTTCAGTGACTAAAGTCTCCTCATGTTTTATCCAGCTATTCTAACCTCTTTGAACTACAGACTAATATACTTAGAGATCACTCCACCTCTTCTCAATGCCTTTTTACCACACTGAGTTTAATTAATTTAGACCTGTTCCTGCTGTCACAGATTTGCTTAGCTTAATGTGGCACCCTAACTGAACAGAGTTCCCACAATTAAACTTCAGTTTGTTTTCTATAGCTATTGGTGTCACTGATCCTTAATCATAATAATGAGCTGCTGTATGTACACATTCTCTATCACATTTTAGAGTTACTTGCATGTGTGGCCCTTTCCAGACGTGGGGAGGGAACCGCACGAAAGCGGGACTCATCGGATTTCCTGAGCGTCTGGGTGAGTTCGTCAGGATGAGGAGCAGTGCGACCTCGTTGCTCTGCACTGCTCCGGCATCCAAAATGGCAGCTTCTGGTTGGTGGAGGTTCTGGTTGGTGGTTCTCCACCAACCGGAGAAGCTGGCCAGCCGAAAGCCCGCCCCCAGAAGATCTGCAGGCACGCACTTGTGCACGTCTGCAAATCTGCTCCGGAGCATGGTGACGGAGTGACACAGAGTCGTGCGCTCTGTGCTTTTTAAAAACCTCTAAAAAGAGGTTTTTAAAAAGCACGCTGCGCGACCAGTTCCAGTCGTGCAGAACCGGACAGAGGTATGGAACTACAAAAAGTAGTCCGCCCCAGTCCACTCTACGGTGCAGAAGACTTCCATTGGAGGTCGCTCTGCACCATTTTAAAAGCCTGGTGCGGAAATGGCCTGTTTCTCACTGAACTATACTTGGACTGACAACTACCTGATACAGACACCAAATACTCCTTATGGCGTCTAATGAGCACTCTACCCCAAAGCTTCAACAATGCAAAAGCAGATGTTTAGGCAAAGCTGCAGCATTTTTACTTTCCTGCTTACAAATTCCAGTGTCCTTCCTTGTTCTTTCAGGAGAAACTGAAATGAGAGATGAGATCCTGAAGATCATTTACATTTTTAACAGCTTATATTCATATTTGCTGTGTTGACATTCCCTTGAAAAATCTGCCTTGACTCCCTCTTTGGATGCCCAGATGGCTCTGTTTGTAAAAGGTAAAGGTTATGGAAACGCTAGAAATTTGGAAACTGAAAGAAAATGCCATGAGAGGGGGAGAATTACCATGGGGGCAGTCAATGCCTTATTTACCTACCAACCTCCACCCATGCACTCCAGTGAGAAATATCCAAAAGAAGCAGTACTACACACATCACAAGAAGTGAGCAAACTTTCATGGAAACTTTCAGTTTAATCATAACTCTTTATCTGAGTTTAGATTGTGTGATCAAATACAGGGAAATAGAAAAGCAAGTGGACAGGAGAGTAAGCAACAAATAGATACAATCATCTCTGTTTGGATTTGGTGCAGGACAAGTGTAATAAAAAGAAATGTACAATTAAAGCCATATTAAAAATAAGGTGAAGGACAAATAGTTTGAAAAGTTTACAGTAAAGTCAGCTGGACTAGAATGCCTCTAGATTAAATTCAGAATTGAGAATTCTTTCAGTCACAACTGTCTCTGAATTCTCTTGTAGAAGATGAATAACCAAATTATTCAAGCAGCTAACTTCTAATTCCACATACACTTTGCATGGCTACCATTTTTAAGAAGCTTCAGTCACTTTGACTTTACAAAACCAGTACATCTTTGTATAATGTTTTCTTCAAAGATATTCTGCCTATAACCACGTCAGAACCAACAGATCCGATACAATTAGAACAATGGGCCGCCTTAGTGGTTTCCCAAATTTTTTTTTTTTTTTTTTAGAAATAATGAGATTAGTGTGTTATAAGAGTTCTTTCAAAAGTGAACCACACATACAATGAACAGCATCATAGCACCAATCTTGCCAGAAACTTATTTCAGACAATCAATTCCAGATCATGTGGGGTCAGGATTCAAATTCAGTGCAACTAAAAACTAGTATTTTGATGCCATCATTAAATCTGGATTTAAGACCAAGACCAAGAAGCATGAAAGAAACCAGCCACTGTGTACGATTTAAAAGGTTTTAGATCGTTGCTCATTAAAGAGAAATTTAGATACGCACAAAATGATTACACTGCAATAACATAAAATTAGTATATCAAAGCTGGATATAGTCAGTTCATTGTTTGCATGAAGGGATGTAAAGCAAATGAGCACATTAAAAATATGATGACTCAGGGTATGAAATACCTCATCAACATTCAGTCTTGTCTTCCAGTGATCATGAACCCTTCTCATCTGTTTTTCTTATGAGTACCCTACGATTTTCAAAAAAGTACATTTAAAAAGACTGTTTTGCGCTGTCCAGAAAGATATTCTAATCTAGAATTATAATGAATAGTTCCTTGCAAGATGGTTGGGGTGATTCAGGGCAGACCAATCATAATGTTTAAGAAGCAGATGAAAGGGCAATACTAAGTCACCTTAATTACTTTTTGGCATGGTATAAAGAAGGAAAAGAAAAGTACTACCTAAATCTAAATTCAATGAAAATATAAAAAATTTCAGGCCCTTCATACAGGAAATGTGATCCAAGTCTGCTACAGGGCAATATGTTAACAAGTTTTGTAGTTTTCTGTGTATCACATTTTAGAAACTGTAGCATTCTCTTTGTATATTATTGCAAGTGTACCACATCTAGTTGCCGGAATTTTGACTTTTCAAAAAGTCAAGTAAAGAGACTGGAAAACCTGGGGTGGGGCTTTATGCCAGATCGCCATTTACATTTCAGCCTTTGTCCTTGTATCACCCTAGACTGATTACAAATCTACTTTTAGTAATACACGTAATTTGCCCCCAGAATGTTTTTAATACACTTGCAATTTTAAAAAAGTAGCTTCAGTGTATACATTTGATATAGTTCTGTATCTACATAAAAGAAAATCCTCCTTGTATTCATTCATCTCCAAGAAATTAAATTCCATACTATAAAGAACTTCATTCTCTTTATTGGGTGTATACCAGTATTGCCTACCACAGCCAACCAACATAAAATAAACTGCTCTTTCACATGTATGTAGACACCAGAGACATTTCCAAATATCTCCCAATGACTTTTGTGGCTAGATCCACAAAATGAAATACATTATGAAACACATTATGAAATCATGAACCTGTATCATTAACTTCATGCTTTCCAAAGCACTTTGCAGCAGTTATAACTAGCTAGAATATATACTGTAATTACTTGCATTTGTTGTTTAGCTGCTAAGAATCCCTGCGTCTTTTCTAGAGAGTGCCAAATTCAGCATTTTTGGGAGGTGGAGGATAGAGGTAATGCAAGAGATAAAAAAGAATTATGTCTTCATGCTTCTCTTCAAAACAATTGTGCCAATTGTTTCCAGTATGATTACAATATATTTAACTACAGTATCCACTTAGTGAGGTGAAGACACAAATTGACAAGCAAGATTAATATCCCAAAACCATTAACTACAAGACAGACCAAAACCACAAACAAACAGAACACTTCTAGTAGTCAACTACAGTCCCCAGCTGAGGCCACTCAAACTCATCATCAACTAGCTACAACCTGTTCTGAAGACTAACACAGCCTTCTCACAAGCTCTGGGATGCAGGCCTTTATTGGCCTACAGACAGCCTCCAAATCTTAAACAACTACTCACTTACAACAGGATATACAACATGGCTGGTAATACAGAGGCAGGACTCTACCACAAACCCAGATACCAACTCTGTCCCCACATCAATTCTGGGAGTTATATTACAGGGGCCAATACCATCACTCACAACATCGGAGGTGCATCTACTTGCTCTTCTTCCAATGTGATATATGTCATCCTATGCCAGCAATGAGGACCAGTGTGGTGTAGTGGTGTGAGTATTGGACTATGATCCTGGAGACCACAGTTCGATTCCCCACTTGACCATGTAAACCCACTGGGTGACCTTGGGCACCTCACACACACTCAGCCCCAGAAAACCCTGTGACCCTTGTGTCACCATAAATTGGAAACGAATTGAAGGCACACAACAACAACAACAACAACAACAACAAGAACAAGAAGCCAGCAAGCCCCTTTACACTCTACGTTAGACAAACAGGATGTCTCCACACAACAGGATTAATGGACACAAATCTGCAATTACAAATGGTAATACTCAAAAACCAGTTGCAAAACATTTCAGCCTTCCTGGACACATAATAAGGGACTTACAGGTTGTGATTATTGAACAAGGAAATTACAATGGAAGACTGGAAAAAGAAATAGTTGAATTGAATTATATGCATAAATTCCAATCCATTAGCAGAAATATGAGGGGAAAACAATGGCTTTATGGCAGACTACATATATTTAAACAAGAGGTCTTGCTACTGGACATATAACAAAAGGAATCTTCTTAGAGAGAGTTTTGAACCTTGGGAAACTGACTTCAGCAAGCAGATTTATTGCTTTCACACAATCTACACTAACTGACAACTGAATGGATCTGAAAGACCTGTATCACATTAAGCAGTTCTTTGAAAATTTGTGACAAGGGTCATGTTTTGTATCTTTCTGAATCCTATTACATTCCATCCCATTCTCACAACTTTGTAAATGTGCTTTATGCTTGAGCCTTTATTATCACTGTAGTGCATCTCAAAATGTGGGTTTATAAGCACAAAATCTCATGCAAAAAGAAAAAGCAATTAGTCGTAAAGATACAGTTACTTTTTTTTCTTTTCTCCCTTCTCCTTTCTTTTTGCTTTTTTTTAAAAAAAGATTTAATATGGAGTACATCATTCCCTATAAACAACAGCATCAATTGTATAGAAAAGCAGTTAGAATAAATACAGAAGTGATGCATGTCTCCTATTTTTCACCTTTCTGAAGGGACAATTTGAACATTTTTCTCAAGGTGAGCTGCAGGGGCAAGAAACCTTTGGGGGAAATGCACCAGGTCTCCTGGAGCTGCTCTCTGGCTGACCATTAGGATAAGGCTGGTCCTTCTCCACTTACCTGAAGCATGAAAAACAAATGTCTCTCTCCTCCTCTCTGTCTCTGTTCCTCTGTAACAGTGGTTCCCAATTTCTGGTCCTCCAGTTGTTGGGACTTCAACTTCTAGAAACCTCAGCCAGCTTGGCTAAAAGTCAAGAATTCTGAGAACTGAGGTCCAAAACCTCTGCTCTATGAAGTCAAAAGTCACTCTCCGGTAAGTGAAAAGAAAACTAATAGTTAATAAGTGGTAGCTCCCAGCTGGCAGTATTTCCTCATTAACACCACCTATCAGCACTGCAAGGAATATATATGCCAAGGAGGAAGGGAAACAATGGGGAGAAAGAGTCTTAATTATTTCTGCCACAGGTGAGTATGTGTGTTTTGTAGTGAACGCCTCCTTGTACAACAATCTTAAAACCAGATAGCAGGAATAATACAGGCTGTTACACACCTATGTCACCCGCTCTTTTCCTATCATCACTTTCATAGCTGTTTAGAGGAATCAATGCGCTTCATCTACGGAATAAAACAGCCCTGTGGGAGTGATCATTATTATTATCCACGTATTAAAGTTGCACAGGTATATGTACATGAATGAGTCAAAAATAGCATGTATTTATTTTCAAAGATAACATTTAATTAGTTGTATTTACTTATTTAACTCTATGTATGGGAATGAGTCAATATAGGATAATATTTATTTATCCATTTCTCCATGAATTTATGGAAAAAGGAATTTATCATCCCTTTTTCTTAGTTTACTGATTCCCACATGGATCCCAGGAAAAATTTCAAAATTCAGTTTCCTGGGAAGATGAGGTCATGTGATGTTCAACGTACAAAACCTGGATACAAAGAAGACCACCCATGCCTTTACTACCTATCAATTTAGAATTAAAAATGAAATTAACTAATCCAGCATACTCAACTCATTAAAAAAATTGAATGAAGATTCTTATAGCCATTCCTATTTCCAGTGGCTGGAATCTTGTGACCTGCTATAAACACTGTAATGTACAAATCTTAGGGACAAACAAAATGTAAGAAGCAATTTTCTGAAAAAGCTAACAGAATTAGATTCTGGTAAAGTACCAGCTGGGAAATGTGAAATTTGTTGATTGTTCAGCAGAGTCTCTCATTTAACTAATTAATAACTTACTAGTAACTTAATTATAGAATGTCATTAATGCTAAAGTTCTAACTTAATTAAATAAAGTCAAAAATAAATTTGTTTAAGTTGCCTCTCTTCATTAAAAAAAACTAACTTAATTGATTTTAATCAGTTTTAATCACTGTGCCAGTTTCCCACCAAAACCACCACTGGCTTGGATTTTAAAATGCAAGTAAAATAAAGAAAAAGAAAAAAGTTAAAATCCAAAACACAGCTCAACTCAGTAGTTTTAGTGAAAATCACACCTACAGCAGGTCTGACTAAGAAGCCTGCTGATGCTTAAACAATGAAGTTTGGAGGAAATTATAAAGGTTTATAGGAAACACTGTTTTGTTCTACAACACTGTATAGGAAAATGAAAAAAAATATACATTTGCTTTATTCCAGGGGGTAGGCTCAATACAATTCAGGCCAGTTTTGATTGACTGATTGATTAGTTGGTTGACTGATATCTCACCTTTCTCCCAATTTTAGAGGTTTCTTCAAGGGCTATAAAAACAAACAATACATTAATAAATTGAACTACTTTTATTGTTGTTGCTATCAAAGATACTTTTGATTTAATTAATAAAGATCCTTCTCCTTGTGTATCCAGTTTTAGATGTGAGGTCAGGGAGCTGTTAAATTAATGATTTGTAAGCCACTCTGGGAGGCTTTTTCGGCAGAAGGACAGAGTATAAATACTTTGAATAAATAAGACTGCTAGATTTTGTCTACAAAAGCTTATGTTACCGACATCTTTTTCTAAGTTAGTCTCAAAGTTGCTATGAGATTCCTTTGCATGTAAATAAATACAACACTCTGGTGTGGGGCGCTGTAGGGCTTTTCACCCTACAACAACTCCTTTTCTGTACCATTTTCAAATGTCCCTCTTCCTTGTCAACCAAACCATTCTAGGGTTACTCCTCAGGCTTGAGTCTCCAAATAAAAACCAGAACCAGTTTTCATACAAAGTTATTGCTTTCCATCCCTGCTTGTTCTTGAGTTTTATCAACTTTCATTCAACCAAATACACTGCATGAAGTTGTTTTCCTGGAAAACACAGTGATGGTGGCCTTGTGGTGTCTTTTAAAAAAACAAGCACAATCAGATTCATGGGCTGAAGAGGTACTTTCTCCCAGGTAGAGGAGTTCTGATCTGCTTTGCTTCCTTAGAGGAAAAGGAATAGAAAGACCAAAGGAGAAGTTGCTGGGCAAGGGACAAAAATGCCAGGACTATAGGGCTTATGCAACACATACATGGAAAGAAACACATGCACACACAAACAGGGGCAGTTGCTTCTCTTTCATAAATCACATTTGCTCCTGCAAGGCTATGCTGGCTGTTCTAACTGAAATCTCTATCTCTCACTTTCTTATAAGATAACTTCTCCCCCTTCATTTTTTCTGAATTACACTGGCCTGCACTGCACTGCCAAGATTGCAATGTAGTGTTATCCTCTTTTTTTTCTTTCTGTTTTTTCCTATCCCTTTAATAACAGCTTGGCACACTAGTCACATACTAACATCATGCACCTTGTACCCACAACAAAGTGGGTCGTCAGACTGGGATCTTCAGAAAACCCAGTTATACAAAAAGTCACCACTTAAATCCAAGCTCTTTTCAAGGGGAGCTGCTGTGTGAGAAAGAACTTACGCACAAAACTATGTACTTCTACTCAAAAGTTAATCTATTGAGTTCACTGGGACTTAAACCCATCTGACTGGCACAGAACTGCATTAAAGAAAGAAGGAAAGCTGAAATGTGGAAGCCGGCTAGGAATTTTAAAAAAGACATTGCAGGGACAGACTAGCATGCTGCTGCTGCTGGGGATGTTTTATCCCATTTAAAGCTGGACAAATGGATGAATATGTTGAAGCATGTACAGAGTGCATTTCCTTCAGCCTTGTATAACCACAATTTAGTCCTATGATGCAATCACAACCTCTTAAACTTGCCAGCTTGTCAGAAAACACCTATGCATGGTTACTAAATAGTGTTGCCGTTTTACCCTAACATAACAGAAACGTAACAGTTGCAAAAACATGAGGAGAGAGAAATGTCCATTGTGTGATTTGGCTAAAGCAGTATACAGGACCATCAACCAGGATCTCAAATGACCTGGCTGAACCTTTAGAACGTTGACCACTCAATTTTGGCTCACTCTTTCTTTCCACATGTGAGTAAAGGGTGGGTTATCTGAACTAACTTTCCCAGTGTCAAGTCTTTTCCACATTTGTTATAAATTGGGCATATAGTTCTCCCTATTTTTTCAACAGACTTCCACTCCTTGTCTTGATCAGAATTAATTAAAGCACATGATAAAAGCTCCTTGAGAGCTGAGTACAAAACTCTCAACTCTTTCTCAATTACTTTTTACAGATTAAGTGATTCTGGATATTTGCCAGAAAAACGTTTCATTGATCAAGGAATGTTCCAGAAGAAATATGGTACGCTTGCCCATAATACAGAATATTGTGTTGTGCATTTGACTAATTGGGTACGTGGTACCATTCATATTATACTCTGTGGGTTAATTTATGAGTTAATTCTGATTTTGTCCCATTCCTTAAAAACTGAGGAATAAACATAGTAAAGTACTACTTCTATTTCTTTCTAACATCTACAATATTTTAATATTTTGTTCAAAATATAATCAAAAGAATGATCTACAACAGACAACAGAAGTAAATTTTCTTTTATTTCATGATTTCTGCTCTGGCATGAAATAAAGTAAAATGATCAGTTTGCTGTGGGCGTATCTGCCCTACACTTACTGCTTTTACTCCACTTTTTAACATCCTGTGAAATTCTGGGCTTTGTAGTTTCCTGAGGCCAAAGAGCTCTCTGGCTGAGAATTCTAAAGGCCTCTCCCTCAACTGCAAACCCCAGGATCCATATGATGTTGAAGGTGGAATAATAGTACTATAACAATGTAGTGTGGAAAGGCCCTGTTACTTCCTGATTGTTCAGCTAATTTACTGGTATCAAAGTCTTTCAACAGCATGGCATACAAAGAGAGAGGAAAAGTAAATACCACACCTCTCTGATCTGTAACAATGAAGTAAACTAATGGAGTGTCTCAGTTTGTGGAAAAGGGAGTACCACAATGACAGCTTCTTTCCATAGAATCATATTGCTGGAAGAGACCACAGGGGCCATCCAGTACAATCCCCTGCCATGCAGAAACCCACATCAAAGCACTCCCGACAGAGTGCTCTGCTTAAAAACCTCCAAAGAAGGAGACTCCACCACACTCCCAGGCAGCATATTCCACTGCTGGACAGCTCTGACCATCAGGAAGTTCTTCTTGAGGTTCAGGTGGAATCTCCTTTCCTGCAGCTTGAATCTATTGCTCCTTGTCCTAGTCTCTGGAGTGGTAGAGAACAAGCCTGCTCCCTCCTCAACATGACACCCCTTCAAATATTTAAATATAGCTATCAAGTCCCCTCTCAACCTTTTGTTTCTTTATTGTTGTTTTTGCTAATAGTCATCAAGTTATGGGGACCCTGTGAATGGGAGACCTCAAAGACCTCCTGTTACCAACTGCCTTGCTGGTCTTGTGCAAATTCAGAGTGTGGCTTCCTTGTTTACAGCATTAAAGCAAGCATTACTTTTTTT
Organism: Ctenosaura bakeri; assembly: GCA_948474755.1. Taxonomy (NCBI): domain Eukaryota; kingdom Metazoa; phylum Chordata; class Lepidosauria; order Squamata; family Iguanidae; genus Ctenosaura; species Ctenosaura bakeri. The sequence continues at coordinate 332,065 of CAOLHI010000644.1, forward strand.
CTTATGAGTTCTGGTTTCTCATGATACCTCCAAAGTACAACAGTCTCAGTTAAGTCATCTTGGCTTCTAGGGAAAATACAGGCTTGATTTGCTCAACTACCTATTTATTTATCTTTTTGGCAAAGCATGGCATCTGTCGAATTCTCCTCCAGCACAACGTTTCAAATGAGTTAATTTTCTTTGTATCATCTTTCTTCACTTTCCAGCTTTTGCAACCATAACACAGAAATCACAAATGTGGTGCCACAGACTATCCAAACTTTAGTTTTATTATTCAGTGATACACCCTGACACTTTAGAATCTTACCTAGTTCCTCCATATCTGCCCTTCCAAGTCCCAGTCTTCCTCAGATTTCTTGACTGCAGCCTCCATTCTGATTAAGGAATGAGCCAAGGTATGGAGAATCCTTCATTATTTCAATGTCTTCATCATCTACTTTGAAGTTATGTATTTGTTTTCTTAATGTTTAGCTGTAATCTTGCCATTGCACTCTTTTCCTCGATATTTTTCAACAATTATTCCAAGTCTGTGCTAATTTCTGCTATTAGTATGGTATCATCCGCATATCTCAAACTGTACATGTTCCTATCTCCAATTTTCAAACCTCCTTCGTCCAAAACTAAATCAGTTTTATATAGCCTAAACGTTAGACAGTGTGATAAAATGCAACCTGCCTGATTTCCTTGACATTTGGAAACGATTCTGTTTCACCATATTCTGTCCTAACAGTGGCCTCTTATGCTGAGTACAGCTAACACATCAGGACAACCAAATCTGTCACTGACCCATTTCTTTAAGAGTGATCTATACTTTGTCATGATCTAAAGAACCAAAGGCTCTGGTATGATTTACAAAGCACAGCCTGGTTCTGAGCCCTGGTGGCGCAGTGGTTAAATGCCAGTACTGCAAACCACAGGGTTGTGAGTTCAATCCTGCCCAACTCCAAGGTTGACTCAGCCTTCCATCCTTTAGCAGGTTGGTAAAATGAGTACCCAGCTTGTTGGGGGCACGTACAGAAATGTTTCGAAAATACGTGCTATTTGTAAGTTGTTCGCCACCTCGATCCATATGGAGAGGCGGGATACAAATAAATAATAACAATAACAATTATTATTATTATTATTATTATTATTATTATTATTATTATTATTATTATTATTATTATTATTCTTTGGTCCACTTCGTTATCCAGTGTATGTTTGCAAGATGATCTCTTATGCCTCTTTGTTTTCTAAACCTAATTTTGGACATCTGGGACTTCTCATTCCATATATGGTAAAAGTCTTTGTTGTATATCTTTGAGCATCACTTTGCTTGCAAGGGAAATTAATGCAATGCTCTGTTGGTCCATTTTAGTTATAATTTGAATAGATTCTGTTTTTATAGCTTGAAACATTTCTATTGGTACAGCAAGTCTGTTTAAAATGAGAGGCTTCAGTGAGATCTTGGCTGGAAAGGGTGGCTGGGTTGTGCTTAAGCAGCTGAGGGAAAAACCCAGAGAACTGGTACCTGAGGCTGAGAGTTATTGGCACAGACTGTCAGAAGTTTGAACTGATTAATGTAACAACACTGTGTTTCACATGAAACTTAACAAAATATTTTATTTCTAATGTTACCATAACAAAGAATACAGTCTGTTATATAACCACTGAGTCGGCCTGAATTGTCTAAAGTCACTGGTAACAAAGAAGAACATACTATCGTAAATATATTATTTGGTTCTGAGAGAACACTTAAGATCCTAGCCCTTTGACACAAAGGTGGCACTTAAAGGGTGGAGTAAGGGTTAAGTGATAGTGTCAGGGTGCCTTATTAGGATGAAATTGCAAAACCACTGCAAAACCAATCTAGTGAGAAATAACGGCCTGTTGCACCTGGTCTTTAAATTCTTAGGTTGTATTTTGGTACCGAAATTGATTCAGTATTCTTCTTTAGCTTTACTCTAATTTTTGATGTTAGCAACTCAGGGTCTGTACCACAATCTGTCCCTGTTCTTGTTTTTGCAGAAAGAATGGAGCTTCTTTATTTTCTGCTTCCAGTTATGTAGGCCAATTGATTTCTATATTACCCATCAGGCAAAGTTCACGTATATTTGGTTGCCTGGAATATGTTCTTCAATGAAGGAACTGACTTCACAGAATTCAGTAAGTCACACTCCTGCTTTATTGCTTGATCCTAGGCACAATTCTCCTACAGTGTTTGATTCTGCTCTGTGTCCCCCCTTTACATTCTAATAAGCTATGATTGTCAACATGTCCTGTTTTGCTGTGTGATCAGTTTCCTCCTGCATTCTAGCACAGGATCTTTCTATTCTTTTCTCTTCCCCCTCTGTAGTTAGAGTATAAACTTGGATTTATGAGTTTTCCATGAAGTCTTACTGATATTATACAGTCAGACTTTGCATTATATTCCTGACAGCTTTTACTATACCTCTTCTCACAGTTAATGCCACCTCATTTCTTATCTTTTCATTTCCTGAGTAACCACTGTGTAGTTACCTATGTGAAAACGTCACATTCCTGTCCACTGTAGTTTGCTCGTTGCAAGTATTGTGACCTTTATACATTTCATTTATTCTTTTACAGAATCTATCTTCCCCTGATTTTTGCTTTCATGTTCCTAAAATATGTGTTGTACACCTTCAGACTTTCCTTTCACCTCGGAGCATGTCAGCAGCAAACATTCTTTTGGCTTGAATCCTACTGTGCCATTAGCCACTGTATCACTTGTACTTGTCCTCTGCTCTTTCCCAATAGCTAGTTGAGTTCCTTCCAACATGGAAGTCTAATTTTCTGATATTATGTCCTGTTTCATTTTGGGTTGTCTCACATAAGACATTTAGGAGGTATTCAGGCAGTGGTACTGTCTCCTTCTGAGCAGTACTAATCAGTATTAAATATGGTGCCAGTGAAATTGCGCCTGTGAGATCCTCTTCCAGTGTCATTCCCCACTAAGGCAGATGCCCAATAGCTGTTAGGCACATTTGGTTTGGCTCCTTAGGATTTATTTAGTCCCACTGGAAAAGTTAGATTTGCTCTTTCCCATTTTCATCTAGAATTTTATGAGTTACTAAAGGAGTGGCTGTGTTGGTCTGGTGCAGTAAGCACAACAAAGAGTCCTGTGGCCCATTAACGACTAAAGAATTTTTATTGTAGGTTAAGCTTTCATGGACTATTGCCTAGTTCATCAGATGCTGTCACGTTTATTTAGAAAGGCAGAGCTGCAGAAAGCTACGTAGCAAACAAAGCTTTTAGACACTGGAAAGATTGCAAGTACATAAAATATTAAAAGCACTGGCAAGTTAACCTACAGTAAAAGTTGCAAATAACTATCTGCATCTCAGGACATGGATTATATTAAGTGATCATTATAAAAACATTAGTGCCTACCATTACAGTCATGTGTCACAACAACATTTGTTCTTGTTATGTGCCTTCAAGTGGTTTCCAACTTATGGTGACCCTAAAGCAAAACTATCACAGGGTTTTCTGCGGCTGAAAGTGTGTGATGTACCCAAGATCATCCAGGGGGTTTCCACAGCCAAGCAGGGAATCAAGTCCTGGGACTCCATCACTCAAATCTCTACACCACTCTGGCTCACACACAACAGCATACGTGATGCCACAGAACTGTCTAAAATAATAGGTTGTGGGTACAATAAAAAAAAAATTGAACATTCCACATTGGAAGGATGACATTCCTGCACTGCTTCCTACAACTACATATGGGTGTCATACAGATTGAGGAAAGAACAGAACTAGGCAGAGATCCTGTACTCCATGAAGAAAACAGTCAGGCTCCCAATGTGGGCTCTGCATAGTATTAACAAATTAATTATCCTGGGAAGGATTGCTTCTCCTCATTTTAACACTTCTACCTTACAAGAAAATAACAGCTCATTTCCTAACCCTAGAATTACTTGGAACTCCTCCAATGCCACGCTGCCCTTAGCAATTCTTGCTCTACTTCCATCTCTTACATCCTCAAAGGCTTAACTGCTTTCAGATTTGCTTTTTGAATGTACAAAGGACTCAAAAGCTTGTTCTGACAGATAGCCCTTTGGGTTCTTCTCAAAACAAATCCACTTCTGTCTGAGGTAACATAAAATATATTTTCTGCAATTTAAAGAAATTTGTTAAGGGACATTTTTAGAATAAATTTCTCTGTGGGTCTACATAGCAATTGTACTCCATTTCAAGATGTTTTAATGCAATTTTACAATACAGAGAAACCTGCTTCAGAAGATTCTTTACTGAACGCTCACAGCCTTGCAGTTAAGCACATGTCGACTTGTGTTAAACAACAAATAAACGAATCATAATGAAAGAGTTTAAGAGTTAACAGAGCTGACAGAGCTTCCCTTCATTCTTTCCATCTAATTTCTTCTGTTTATGCTTTTATCATTCTGGAAGTAATGAACAGGTCAGACACTGAGCAACAAGAATACTGTGTTCAAGAAAGAAACATGCTGAAATCACCTTTTCTCAGAGCAGGAGAGCCAGATGTCAGAAAAGTTATTTTGAGGGCTACAGCTCCCCAAATCCCCTTGCAATATGATAACTACAAGGTTATTCCACAGGCTGCTATTTAACAGTAACAGGGTCATGCAATTAAAGAATGCAGTCCTTCTTCACAACAGTTGCTCACCTTTCTAAATCACACCCCGCCAAAGCCCAGTTCACCTTTGCTGAAAGCACTGGAATTCAGCAAAGCAAAAGCATTTAGAGAGAGAGGATATTGAGAGGTAAGCAGTAGGGAAATGTAGGTTTCTCCAGTCCTCACTCCCCATGTGTCTCTTCTGCTTTAAAAAAACAGATGTCCACCAGTGGCACAGTCAGAGCTGCATTTCCAGGCCAAAGTCTGGAGCTTGTAGCCTAGCCCCCATCAATGTTCTGTCAGAGCACATCAGCTGAAAAACATGGGCATAACAGGGTGTACCAGGGCTGATTCTGGTCAACGCAGCATCCTTAGATAAGTGGCAGCCAATATGCAACACAGGCTCCTTTTCTTATTCTTATTTCAAAAATAAAATTTCTATTTCCCTTCTCTAAAAGAAGATAAGGTCTGCCAAGAACATAAGACTCAACAGATTCCTCACTTACCTTGCAGAGAATTTCATTGTCCAGAAGGTAGAAGAGGCAATAAGGGGATGAGCTGTGTTAGATCTAATCCTAACCAACAGTGATGATCTGGTTAATGGGGTGGACTTTGAAGGCATAATTCAAACAGTTCCAGTGAGGAGGAAAAATGGGAGGTGTCTAAAGAAACCAGGATGGATGTTGAAAGAAGTTTTAACTGAGCTAAAATTTAAAAAGGGCATGCACAAGACATGGAAATAGGATGAAATCACCAAACAGGAATTAAAACAAATAGAATGTGTAGGGAGAAAATCAGAAAAGCTAAAGTGCAGAGCAAGCTCAGGCTTGCTGCAGAAGCTAAAAATATAAAAAAGACTTTTGGGGTTATGTTGTTGGTCATTGGACTATGACCCTGGAGACCAGGGTTCAATTCCCTGCTGAGCCACAGAAACCCACTGGGTGACCTAGGTAGCGTCATACACACTCACCTCCAGAAAACCCTGTGATAAGTTGTCTTAGGGTCACCTTAAGTCAGAAACTACTTGAAGGCATGCAACAACAGCTGTAGCAAAAGAATGAAGAAGGAAGTGGCAGGGCCACTACATGGAGAAGATGGCAAAATGCTAACAGGAGATAGAGAAAAGGCAGTACTACTCAACACCTTCTTTGCTTTGGTATTCTTCCAAAAGAGAAATAGTGCTCAGGAGCAAAATTCTAACACTTGGTAATTACTTTCTCGGTTGTTCGAAAACAATGCTATTCCAGTGCCACTAATCAAGAATTGTCCTAGGCCACCTTCTACTGTCAATCAAATTACTAATGAAATAGTCTTATTGATCTGGAAAATTCTGGAGCCAGTTTAGTCCATACTTCTCAAGATGAACAAGCATAAATGAAGGATTCTAGTGTAATGCATACAGGTACTATTTTTAACGAAACCACCATCTCAGAGGTGCAGATTCTTCTGAAGACCTTTCAGGGTATCCATCCACAGATACAGACTGAAATAACAGACAGCTAGCATCTTTGAGAGTAATTCTGCTAAGTCTTCAAGAAAACAGAGGCTCAGCAAAATCACCAGGTCAGAATCTAAGGCTTAGCAAACAACGTCAAGAATATTCACTTTAATCCAATTTTTTTTAGTCAGAGAAAGAAAGGCATCATCATATACACACAAAAGTAAGGGGATACTAACTGTAGTCAGTTTTGGAGCATGAAAAATATCTGAGGAGAAATTGTAGAAAGTTAATTAAGGTACAAGTTGAATAATGTGGGTGCAAAAATACAGTCTTGATGCACAACCTTTACAACAGGGATAGCTTTGGTTAGGCTACCATGTACTCAGCATCTCACTTGTACTGTGGTATTCCAGTACAGGATCATGATTAGTAAAGGCAGTCTTTTATCAATAGAAGAGGCAAGAAATTTGGCCCGTGATCTATCTCTGGGTATTGAATTAAATGCTGATTTCAAGTCTATGAAGGCAACATATAGACTTTTACTCAGTGATCTTGTGTATTTCTCAGCCAAGTGGCTTAGCGGTAGGCAATGTTCAAGAGGTGACCTGCCCTTTCTGAAGCTAGTCTGCTCATCTCTTAGGATATTTTCATCTTCAATCCAGCCAATGAGTCTGTTGTTAAGATACTGAGCATATTTAGTTATACAGCAAACAGGTTTCTCTGACAGCCTCCTCTCTACCCAAGACTTTTCTAAGGCAAAATTGATTCTTGCTGGCCATATTAAAGGTACAGATATGAAATATTCTCTATCTGCTGCTCATACTACCTGCTCCCCAATTAATCTAGTACCATCAGTTAATACAGATAGGGATCCAAACTATCTTGAAAATTTGACCATCTCTGAATATCATATGATTTTTACTGAAGCTAGACTTAATGTCATTCCTTCTGCTCTGCTGGATGGTAATTTCCAGGGAATTCCTTACAAAAACCATGGTTGTCCATCTGGAGATGGATTAGTAGATTCTCCACCCCATGTATTTTTCTTTTGTAATTTTTACAGACATGAGAGTTACAAGCTTGGTAGATTAAGGGAATGCTGTGGATGTAGCGTATCTTGATCTCAATAAGGTCTTTGACAAGGTCCACCATGATATTCCTGCAAACAAGCTAGTAAAATGTGGGCTACGCTACGCTGTCGGTAGGTGAAGTTGTAATTGGTTGACTAACTGAACCCAAAGGATACTCACCATTGTCACCTCTTCATCCTGGAGAGAAGTGACTAGTGGGGTGCCACAGGGTTCTGTCCTGGGCCCAGTGATATTCAACAACTTTATAAATGACTTGGATGATGGAATAGGGGGCTTGATTATCAAAATTTACAGACGACACCAAATTAGGAGGGGTAGTTAACACCCCAGAGGACAGGATTAGAATTCAAAATGACATAAATGGTTAGAGAGCTGGGCCAAAACTAAGCAAATTGAATTTCAACAGAGAGAAATGTAAGATACTGCACTTAGGCATTAAAAAATGAAGCAAGTAGATATAGGATGGGTGATACCTGATTTGACTATTGTACATGTGAAAGGGATCTAGGAATCTTAGCAGACCACAAGCTGAACATGAGTCAGCTGTGTGATGTGGCAGCTAAAAAAGTCAATGTGATTCTAAACTGCATCAAGAGGAGTACAGCATCTAAATCGAGGGAAGTAAAAGTACCACTGCTTTAGTCAGACCTCACCTGCAATATTGCGTCCAGTTCTAGGCAGCACAGTTCAAGAAGGATACTGACGAGGTGGAATGTGTCCAGAGGAGGGAGATCAAAATGGTCAAAGCCTGGAAACCATGCTCTTTGAGGAGCACTTTAGGGAGCTGGGTATGTTTAGCCTGAAGTTAAGAGGTGACATGACAGCCTTGTTTAAATATTTGAAAGAATGTCATATGGAAGATGAGGCAACTTTTTTTTAGCTGCACCAGAGACTAGGGCACAGAGCAATGGCTTCAAACTACAGGAAAAGAGACCTCATCTAAACACTAGGAAGAACTTCCTAATGGTAAGAGCAGTTTGAGGGTGGAATATGCTGTCTTGAAGTGTGATGGAGGCTCCTTCATTGGAGGTTTTTAAACAGAGACTGGATGGCCACATGTTGGGAGTGCTTTGATTGTACATTCCTGCATGGCAGGGGTTTGTATTAGATGGCCTTTGTGTTCTATTCCAATTCTATGAGTCTAAGAAAAAAGTGCTTATTACCAAGTAAATGTAATAATAAGTAAATAAACAAATGCCACTTTTGCTCATTAAAGTTTCCCCATATTTTTGATAAAAATTTAAATTTTCTGCAAAACAGTATGTTCCAAAAACCAAGAGCCCACATTATTCCTTCCAAAGGAAGTTCTCCCCACTACTGGGATGTTTAATGGTGACACTGCATATTACATGCATGTGATACATACTGATTTTACTTGTACGCTTATTATACATACTTGTACATGTATAAGCGTACATATGCATGTGAGAGAGATTGGGAGGAACTGAGATCTTGTGATGTAGTGTGAGATATGCATATTTTAATAAATACTCTCCAATATTTTAGCAGATCAAAATAGGAACAAACACGTAAATCTGAATATTTTCCAGCTAACAGGAGGGCACGGTCAAGAGTGCGGCTAATCGACACTAGAGCTTTGGGTTTGTTTATTTTGTGGGGAGGAGACTCAGTTCTTGCATTGTTAATTTAAATGGAATATTGATAACAGTAGACTACCCCCGTACAAATACATTCTTCCTTTCTAACTCTCAAACAAAAACGCATTTCTCCGTCTCCCACATAAGCACACAGATTTTGATTCCTTATTTTCTCTTTCACACAAAAACATATCAATTCCTCACTATCTATCTCTCACATGCATACATACACAAAAAGTATTTTTCCCACTTCTTTCTCTCTCCCACACACAAACAGGTTGTTTACCTATAATTGTGGTTCTTCGAGGGGTCATCTTTGAACCCACACAAATATGACATTCAGAACATTCTAGAGCTGAGCAAAGGTTAAGAGGGGACATGATAGCCATGTTTAAATATTTGAAGTGATGTCATGTCGAGGAGGGAGTGGGCTTGTTTTCCACTGCTCCAGAGACTAGGACAAGGAGCAATGAATTCAAGCTACAGGAAAGGAGATTCTGCCTGAAACTCAGGAAGAACTTCCTGATGGTCAGAGCTGTCTGGAAGTGGAATATGCTGCCTGGGAGTGTGGTGGAGTCTCCTTCTTTGGAGGTTTTAAAGCAGAGGCTGGATGGCCATCTGTTGGGAATGCTTTGATGTGTGTTCCTGCATATCAGGGAGTTGGACTGGATGGCCCCTGTGGTCTCTTCCAACTCTATGATTCCATGATTCTATGATAATCTCTTTGGTGGGAACTCCATCCATTTTTCCAATCGTATATATAACAACCCATGCACACGTTCCCTCAGTTCACAGTCCACTCAGGCTGGAATGGCTTCATGAAGAGGAATGACTCAGAAAGGAGGCAGACAGCTTGTATGAACTGACCACTCAGAGAACCAATGTTACAGTTGTTCTTCTCCGCGGTCTCTGTGAATCACAGAAGTGGGAGACTCATAAGCGTATATATACAAATGAGAGACAGACAGGGAGGAGCTGATATGTGTTTGTGTGTGAGTCATGCCACGAGAGAAGTCAGCACTGCCTGTCTAAAATGGTGCGCTTTTGTAACCTGTCATCCATCTTTCATTTACATAATGATTAGAGATGGGCCAACCAAATCCTCGAATCCCGGGCAAGGATTCGAGATTTGTGAATCTGAATCCCTGTGCCAAAATAGGCAAACCGAATCTTTCAAATCCACCTACCAGATAGTTTGTTGGAGACCAGGATGTCTGAAAACTTTGGCAACTAGACACACAAGGGGAGACAGCACGTAGCTGAGTTTTCCCCTTGTTAGCCTTTGCTAACAATTTCAGAATTTACATCTGGGGTTGTATCCTAATATATTTAATTTCAACATTTAACATTTAAGTTCAGCACTTGACTGGAATCATGGACAGCTGAAAGATCCCTTTGCACAGCTCCCTTGCAAAGCTCTTTCACACACAATTCTGGGGTTCCTAGTTTTACAAGGTGCTACCTCCTTCTCTGCCAAAGTATGCTTATGCATCATCAAACTACAGACCTCAGGATGCCAGAAGGAGCTATGTAAAGAAAAACCAGTTTTGATCTGGATTATCTCTCTACTCTTGTATATGGCCCTGTTTACACAGGCAGGAAAATGTGGGATTAATCCGCATTTTCCTGCCTGTGTACAAAGGGCCCTCATGTCATTTTCAATCTGGGGAGATCCTGAGGCAAAACTATGGCAATTGTCCTGGCCGGATTTCTTCAGAGGGAAGTTTGCCTTTGGCTAGGCTTTTGCTAAGGCTGAGAGAGTGTGTCTTACGCAGGATTATCCCTCTTTCCTTTGCTTTTTAAACCCTTTTTTTAAAAAAAAAGGAATCAAAAGATTTTAGATTCGTGACATTTGTGGATTCCCAGAATCTTCCAGGCATTCAGATCCAGATTCGGAAAATTCTAAATTCATCCCATCCCTAATAATGATGGATGAAAGTGGATGGCTGTGTCCAGGTGGCTACTCTGATAATGTCTGGAGGGTGATGGAGGTGGCCTCAGCACTTGTGGAGAAAACCTCTGAGCAGAGATAGGGGAGCTCTTCCTGTGACAAAAAAGATAACCTAGGAGCCTTTCAAAATTTATTGGTCTTGTCCGCATAAAATGCTAGGGCCCTCCTCATGTCTAAGGGGTAAAAAATCCTTTTCTTTGGATAGCAGGTTGGGGAATGAAGGTGAGCAAAAAAACTTCCTGGTTGAGGTGGAAAGCTCACATAACCTTTAGATGAAAGGAGATGTCAGAATGGAGGACCACCTTGTCTTTGTGACATTGGAGATATGGAGGATATGCATGAACTGCACACAATTACCCTGCCTTTCTGATGGAAGTGACAGCAGCCAGGAAGACTGTCTTCCTCAATGAACAATAGGTAAAGATTGGCTGTTGCTAGAGATTCAAAAAATCTTGACATTCGCTCGGTAAGCATGAGTTGTAAATCCTAAACAGAGATCAGGCCAAGAGTGTGTGAGTTTGTGTTCTCCTATCCCTGGAAGAACCTTTTCATGAGGGGATCTTAGAAATACAAAGTCTTGTCAAGAAGTCTAATACTATGAGACACGGCAAGCAAACAGATCGCGATGGATGAGAATGTCATGCTGTCTTTGAAGATGTGTTCAAAAAAAGTCAGGACATTGTGTACACAGATCTGCAGCCCAGAAAAGCCTGAATATGAAAGGAATGCTTGTAAATTATCCCATTTGTACTGGCAAGAGTGGTGTGTAGATGGTTTAAGAGATATCTAGGATATCTCATAGCCTCTGCAGTAGGTCATAGATGGGTACATGTTTCATATCATTAGCCTCAAGGTTTCCACAGGGGGTGATGCACTTGACTCTTCTGCTGACCATGTAATCCCTTCTCTATGGTAGATTGCAGAAGTGGTGGCAACAGAGGGTCAGCAATGGGGTGAACCATTCTTGCCTGGGCCACCAGAAGGTGATTAGGATAAACCATGTGTCATTGTCCCTGATCTTTGTCCTTGACCAGCACCTTTGTGGTAAGAGAGAAAGGAGGGAAAACATGTGGAGTGGGCCCTGCCTGTTGAAAAAGAATCCTGGAATCAGAGATGGATGGCTCTGGCTATTTAATGTCTAACTCAAGAGCTTTTGCCACCCTAATAACCTGCAGAAGATCTTACACTGTGGGTAAGTGAATATGTCTGTTGATCCCCAGAGTTGGTATCTGGGGTGCGCAGGGACCGTACTGAGTTATCAGAGGAAGAAAAATCATCTGAATCTTTCAAAGATCATTCTCATCCTTTTCTGAAGGGGTTTGTCAGATACTGGTTGTTGTACAGGTAAATCCAAAGGAACTGGATCTTGAATCTGATGTGGTTGTTGCTAGTGCAGTTGGTTCAGCCAGCACAGTGGGGGCTGATGTGTCTGATGGAGGAAAATGCTTGTGGGGCAGCTGCAGTATGTCAGAGCTGGAGGACAGAATCTTGTATGTACTTAATAAGTTGCAAGGTAAGTGATGTTGATAATTATGAGGCTCAGGTGCATAATCCCAGGAATAATAAGGTACACGGCAGCTGACGCAGCAAGGCGAGTATCTTTCCCAATAGATCAATGAAGTTGGAGAACAAAGGAAATATCTGAGTGAGCTCCATTCCTAAGTGCAATGGTATAAGCAGTGCTGGGAACATACAGATGAGGAGAGCTCTCTAGACCAAGATCTTGAGAAAGAATGGTGAGAGTGTGAGAGAGATCCTGTGTGATGATACCTCTGGTTGTCTACATTCTAGTGAATGCGATCAACCTGAAAGCTGGGTTAGAAAAGTGGAGAAACTAATCACAATGTCTTAAGATGAAAGAAAACACATGGATAGCAAGGGTAAGACAGGCTGAAGGATGCCCTGGTGTGATACAATATGGCGTAACTGCCCCACTGTTTCTTTATCCAAGCAAGAACCAACAATCTGGACTTCATGTTGAAGAGAAAGAGTCATTCTGGGTTTGAAGAGCTACTGGGCCATTTCAAGAATGGGAGCCAGGGATTACAAAATGAAGAATAAGTGCAAAGTTGTAGCTAGCAAAGCTGAAGGCTGCAAGGCTTCTGATACAGACTGATAGGTGGAATGATATCTGTCCTATAACTCAGGCAGAGATGAAGGACTTTTTGCTTTTTCTTCTTTGGTATGATTCTAGAGTAGGAGCGATAAGCAGAGTCAACTGCTCAATCCACTTAGATAAGGGGGTCCACAGGGGAAGATAACAGCTGAGAAGTAGCTGACAGGATGGAAGACAAGGATAGACTCAACATCAGGATGGAGGGCTGGGCTGAAGTCAGTTTTGAAGAGAGCATATGCCGATGGAGGCATTATAAAGAGGTCTAATTCTGGCAGCTAATTCAGTAGCCTTGTTAGAACTCTTCTATTGCAAGTCTTTCAGGCAATAAGCCCAGTTACAACTAGCTTTGGTAATAAGGGAGTGAAAATGGGAGCAAGAGTTCATGCCATGATCCTAACTGAGACACAAAAGGCAGAGGGTATGGCCATCCGAGTCCAGGAGTTTGCCTCTGCACACAATGCAATGTTTGGAAACCTCTTTTGGAGCAATAAGCCACAGCCAAGACTACTCCAAAACAATCAAAAGTGTTGGTGGTCTGAGCTGTAGACAGGGTGAATCTGTGCTCATGGGAAGAGAAAGTTTGCAAAGTGAGAAGCTCTATGATCACAGAAGAAGGTCTTGAATGAACAGGGTGCCGTGGAACTGAGAGAACATGCACATGGGGAATTATATAGGGGGTGGGAAAAGAGTATCCCACCAAAAAGAGACTGCTCAACTCTAGCATGTTCTGAATGTTCTACTGCGCAGGTACAGCTAACCCACTTGTGAGAGTCACAGAGATCACAAAGAAGAGACTCATACATACACATAATCCCCTACATCTTTGTCTCTGACACACACAGATACCCAAATACCCATAGCAATCTTTCATTCACTTGCATGCATACAGAAGTATGCTGTCCCAATAGCTCCTGACTTGAGATTGCATTTGCTTCTCCTACAACTTGGCCTCTTAAGGGGCCCACAGCACACTTTTTTCCTGTCCAAGCAGTCTCACAGACATTTCTCTGACCAATGTCTTGTCTAACTTCCCTCATTCCCTTAACAGCCCCTGATTTGGGCTTATCCCACTTGCTTTGGTAACTCAATCTCTTAAACAATCCACAGCATGAATATTTTAAAGGGGGGGCAGTGCTATGCACTGCTTTGCCTTTCTGATCAATCCATGATTTTACTGGGACTAGGATAGGGTAGGAATCAACTTGATTCCCATGTCATTCCTTGGAAAAATGGAACTCTGGGAGAGTATGATATGAATACAACATTTCATAATTCTTGCTATAGTGAATCTCCATCCAAACTATTTAGTTAGGAATTTTGTCAGGGTATTCTTAATGTTTTGAAATAATGCTTGGGCAGGGTCAGATAGCTTTATTTAGACCCTGCCCAAGCATTATTTCAAAACATTAAGAATACCCTGACAAAATTCCTAAATACTGGCCAAAAATCAAGTTTAGATAGCTGTTGTTATTGGATGTGCCATAAAAATTAAAAATTATCAGTCCAGCCAACAACATTCACAGATTTCAAAGATCAAAATGTCTTCATTTCCAAAGTTAGATATTACTTTTATTTATTATCAACAACCAATGATAATGTGTATCTGTTCACTATGAAAAACAGAGATATAATATAGTCATTGCATTAGAATATAGGATCTGGTGCTGAATGGTGGGAGATACCCATCAGAACAGCTTCTTACAGAGCTGTGCCAAACTTCTCTCAAGCCTGGAACTTAGATGGAGGGTATGAGATCATTTGAATCCTCCCATCCAAATGTCTGACTGTTCAGCATGATATCACAAAGTACTGTACACTTCTTCACATCAGTCAAAATTGGGGGAGGCTCCCTACAGCTATTTATTCCATTATCAGATTGAATGACAGCATTTCAAAGCCGTGTGATTTTATTAATAAGCAGAACCAAATGAATTATATTTAGAAATCACTGAGTTTCATAATTTATGTATCCATTTGATCTCCTGATCATTGTGATATTAGTATAAGTCACACTGAAAGTGTATTGTGGAAGGATTGTGGGCACAGTCTGACCTGCCTGACCCTGTGATTTGAGAGTGTGTAGGTTACCATACTGAACCTCTACTGATCAGAGGAAGTAAATCCTAGTACCAGATCCGGAGAAAACAGAACAGGGAGCAGCAGCCCCATTCATATGCTCTTTTTGTGAGGTTCCAGAGACATTGGTTTGGTGACCACTGAGATAGAAACTACCTGCATGTCTGTACTGAACCAGCAAGGCAATTCATATGTTCATGCTGTTTAAAAATATTTTCAGAGACAAGGGTGGCATTTGATGAGAGCAATTGTGCCAGATGAATCATGTACAAGTACATTAGATGTGTTCCATAATCCAATTTGAGGAGTATGTTGGTCAATTATCA
Organism: Ctenosaura bakeri; assembly: GCA_948474755.1. NCBI lineage: Eukaryota > Metazoa > Chordata > Lepidosauria > Squamata > Iguanidae > Ctenosaura > Ctenosaura bakeri. Next base: position 347,261 of record CAOLHI010000644.1, read on the forward strand.
TCCCCTCCCTCCCTCCTAAGTCAAATGGCCTGCAGTCAGCAGGTCTGTATACTAAGCTACATTTTATGTTCCCGCTTTTTGTCTTTGAGTAGCAGAGACAGCTGCTGCCCTGGTCCAAGCTTGTTGCTAAGCCCCTTGAGGTCAATCTTCTCCCTTGCTGACTCTTCTCATTCATTTCTTTTTGGAGCCTGATGTTTGCCAGAGGCACCATTAAAAAAGCTCCACTAGTATAAAACCTCTAGCATGAGCTTATTTTGCTTCCTTCAGAGATACCTCAGCAAAGTGACAGTTGTTGCTGTGCTTTGCCCAGATTTTGCCATTTGCTGCAGTGATTCTGACAGCTCTTAGCATTCAATGACAGCAGCCACTGAATAATTAAGGCAAAGCTCAGAATCAAAAAACTGTTTTCGCAACATTTCCAGAACAACTTAAAACCCAAAGATAAGCCAAAACAAAACTAGGAACTACAGTATCAGTTTTAAAATGAAACACTTTATTATTCTCAATTAACAGTGATAAAGCTTTATCATCACTCCTGAGATTGTTATACTATCAGAACTGGAATAAATCCATCTCAGAGAGTAGACTCATTGAATCAGTTGCAGAATGGTAACTCAGCACATATACAACCCTCACTGATTCAATAAGTCTACTCTAGTTAAGACTAGTAAATGGATTTAGGCCAATTCTGTGAGTGATTTGTTTATACACTGCCTGTAGCAAAGCTTCCAAAGTGATTTACAAAGGAAGGAAGGAAATAAATTACAAAACCAAATAATAATAACTCCTATTTGCACTTATAAAGCTTATTTCAAGGACTAAATATACTTTTTCAGATTTACCTTTTGTTACAAATGAAGCTACAAGTCCCTGAACACCTGAATTATAAAGAACCTCTTTACTTTTCCCAGTTTGAGTAACAGGCAAAAAAACCCAAGAGGCGGGTAGGGGGGAAGAAATCATCAAGATGTGAACTCTAGAGGAGAAGCTGAGGGAGAGAATGGCAGCCACACTAAAAGTCACAGTAGAATAAAAAATTAGAACAATGCTTTAGATGTCTATACACCAGTGCACAGAGTTTGGGAAACAAATAGAGTAAGCTTGAAGTCCTAGCGCAGAAAGGTAATTTATTTTATTTTATTTTTATTATTAAGATTTCCAAATGTATACTACAAAACAGTAACAATGTAAAACGCAACATGAGAAGAAACAAAAAAAAAAGAATACATATTGGAAAAAAGAGAAAAAATGAGAAACAAGAAAAAAGTAACTTCCAATCTTCTTGACAACAGTTTTGATACCTATTAATCTATACAGCCTTCAGTGTTTTTCTTATACAATAAATCATCAACCTCCTTTCTACAGGCAACATTTGTTATTAATATAAACTAAAATTTATATTATCATACACATCTTCCTTACAGAAAGTCAATCTAACCATTACATATGCTGACTAGAAAGTGTCAGTAAACTTTATTAACACCGTTCAGCTGGTACTATTAAATCTCCCCTACTCTAAAGTAAATTGAATCTTCTAACTTTGCTTCATAATTGTAAACACTTCTATTAGACTAAGTCAATCTACCTCCTATTCTTCCATTTAGCATCAATCTATCATAACATTTTAACAATGTGTCTCCTCACCTTCCACATCATTATATACAACATTACAAAGTAATTCTGTTCTCCCCAAAACCATTTCTCTTATACACCCCACTCCATTACTCTTATCTTAAACCAGAGAAACCAACTCTTAGTACTTCTTTGTTTCTTAAACCTCATTCATGGTTTTCTGCCAAACCCTCTGACTTGCACACATTGAGCATTGATCAGCAAACTACAAAAAATCTGAGAGTGGCTCCTTCCACCAAAAAACCCTCTCCTGTCAGTCTTTTTTCCTTCATTTTCCCCCTTCCAGAAACCCAAGCAACCAACAGCTGTCAAAGCTTTCTTCCCAGAGTTTCCTCCATGCCCCTTTCTTCTTTGTGTTTGCTGATCATCTTCTCCCACACCTCTTCTCTGATGCTCTCAGCTCTCTCCAAATAAGTCTTCATCATTGTCTTGATTTGGCTGCCAACCTCCATCAAAAATTATATGTCTGTACTGAAAGTTAACTTCTTAATCTCATCTTTCATCCAATGTCCAGTAGATTTCTCTGTTTCTTCCATGGCTCCTTCAAATCTTTCCCCTCAATCATATCATCCTCAAGTTCAATATAAAGTTCATACTAAAGCTTTTCAAGCAATTCTTTATCAGATGACATTCTTCAAATCTCTCCTGCCAAATCCTTAAGTTTCCTTCATCTTCATGCATCTGTATCTTTGCCTTTCTTTCTTCTAATAAGCAAAATCTTGGCACACAATGAGTTAACCTTTTGCCTCTACAGCAGCTCCATTAAGATGTAGAGACCTCACAGTCTAATGCATTTCATGTTACTTTCATAATTTCACGTTTCTCTGTTCTTTATTCACTTTAGAGCCCCACCCGCTCACTTTTTACACTGATTTATAAGATTTTCTGCTTTCAATTTTAAAAATAAACCTCAGCATCTCACATATTAGTCTGAAATGCGAGAAACTCACTGAAAGCACTGGTATAACCACTGAGTCAGACATTCTTTTTCAACCACTAGATCCAGATGAAGAAATAGTTGAAAAAGAACGTGCAGTAGTGACTTAGTGTGCATGACGCTTGCATGCAGCAGGACAGCTTAATGGCTTTGTCTTGCAATCTCCCCTCACTCCACTCTTCATAGACTGCAAAAGTGCCCCAGGAATCTAACAAGGTTTCCAGACACAAACAAGTGGTCTTCATTCTCCCCTTATTCCAGGAAGTATACCATGGGCTGGAACTTGCTTCTGAATGAAGGATTCCCACTGCTGCCACTCCCTCTTTCTCAGAGTCCTGAGAAACAGGTGCCAGTCAGACATGGTTGCACCTGGAAGTCCTCTGCAAGAAGGTAAATATGACTTTATAGGTTTAACAGAGATTTGGTCAGTTGACTTGTGTAGTCGGAATATAACAATGGAGCAATATAATCTGTAAAAAACAACAGCTGGAGAAGAAAACGAGGGGGAGTAGCACTATATGTCAAAGACAAATTCACTAGTATAGAAATCCACACCAGTGATCAAACTGGATCAGTGGAGAGCATTTGGGTAAAAATAAATGGAGGAAGAAATAAAATCAACGTTGTTCTAGGGATTTACTACAGGCCACCAAATGAAGATAAATTGATGTCCATAATCTCCAAGATGCAAGAACTGATAGTTATGGAAAACTTCAATTATCCTGATATCTGCTCAGAGATTAGCTCTGTTAAGCATATGGTTTCTGAGGCTCCTTGCAAATAAGTTCCTCTTTCAAAAGGCAGAAGAAGAAACAAAGGGATCAGCAATCCTGGACTTGATCATGACTGATGGTGAAGATTTGGTTGCTTGAATCAAAGCAGTTTGTACTTTAGCAGAGAGTGGCCATGTAATGCTAGAATTCACAACTGTGGGACAGGCCAAAGAAGAATATGAACCTTTGATTTCAGGAACGCTGATTTTATCAAGCTCAAGAAAATACTGGACAGAATCCCATGGGAGGCAATTTGGATTTAAAGATGAATAGAAGGACTTCCTGAGGTTAAGGAAAGTAAATGAGTGACCCAAAGGAATGGAGTAGACCAATTGCTCCACCTGATCTCAATTCCATGTGCACATATTAGACCTTCATTTTAGCGAATAGGTGAAGTAATTGGAAAGTATGTCAATGGAAATCAAGACAGATACCAGAACACAGATGCAATCAGTTTAAAAGACTTGGGTAACGTTGGCATAAAGAAGAAATCAAAATGATGCTTTCTTTTTTTAGATGCAGAATTACTGTTAAGGAGGACTGAGTGAGAAATCCTGTAGAAAGCTTCAGAAACTTTTAATGTAAACAGAGTGTTTTATACACCGGATTAAATGCATTTTTTTTTTTTTAGAAAAACAGGAAAATGAGACCTAGTGGTATGGTTTCTAATCTACTTTTTCTGAAACATGGCAGAATATAGGTGTGTGCTTGGGCTTGGCATGTATATGCCACCCATCATGCTATGGCTGATCTTTAAAAGTAGTAGTCAAATCTAGATTGAAAGTTTTATATGCTCTGAATTTTTAATTCCCACCATATTTGAATATATCGGTACATATAATCCACCAGTGGGGCCACTCAAGAGAAAGGTGTTGCCTCAGGCCTCCTTTGCTCAAACCAGTACAGGACGTTCCACTCCAAACTTTTAAAATATTACATGTCCTAATTTTATGGCAGACCAAGTTGTATAAAATTTATTTTATATTCCTAAGGTAACAAAATGTCTTTAAATCTGTAACTGGGGAGGAGGTGTTCCAAAAACTTCGGGTGGGGGGAACAGCCAGGGTTTTTTCCTGGCTTCAAAATTTCTGGAAATTTCACTCTTCTAACCTCTTGATGAAGTTAATTTTTATTATCATGTCACACAAAAGTATATCCAGGGTGGGGCAAGTAGGGCATGTGCCCTGGATGCCAATGCCGGGAGGCACAAAAAGTGCCAGAGACAGGCACAACTTTCATGCTTGCCCTAGGCACTGTTCACAATAGACACGTTTCTGTGTCACAACCTTTGCCACAGGACATTGACAGTGCTGGGCTTGATCTCATTTGTTAGGGAGGGTGGGGAACAGCATCCTTCTTCCTGGGGGAGGGTGCTTGAAAGTAATCCTGTGACAGAGCTGCAATGCTCCAACCTGCCTGAGATGCCAGCCATGTAGTTAAAAAACAGGAGTGGCCTACGTGATAGACACATGACATGAGGGGCCTAAGATAACTGTTTCTGCCAATTTTAATCCCAACTGACAGAAAGACATGGAAAGTTCCTCATGAATTAGGCTGCTAAATAGTTGCAATTACAAACCAAAAAATATTGGAAGCCATATTCGTATAAAGCAGTGACAAAGAATTGCCTTCCCAAACGCTGGTTCCCACTCAAAGGAAGTCCACTTATTGCTTTCCTTAACAGTTGTCCAGGGATCTCCTTCTCCCCCATCTCCTATATTATAAGTCACCTCTTTGAGCAACTGCAGAAGGCCCTGGAGGGCCTCCCCACTGCAACTGCCATGCCTCCACCACACCCCAATGCACGTGCTTCTGCAATAAAATAAAATAAAATAAAATAAAATAAAATAAAATAAAATAAAAATCTTAACCCCAAATGCCCTCTAGGGTATACGAGGGCATGTTCTGGGGCATTCCTGTGCCTCTAAGAAAGCACTCTGGGGCTTTTTGCAGCAAATAAATAAATAAATCTTTTGAAAAATGACACGAAATTTCATTTTGATTTAGGGGAATCTAGGAGCACTCTAAACCTGGTGGAAATGTCCTCCACACCCTCAGGAGATCATTTTTGGACATTCTGTAGCAATTTGGACATTTTTTGCAATTTGTTGACTCCTGGAGGTCCCCAGGTGGTGTAAGTGGCCCTGTGGGCTGCACTTTGCCCACCCTACTTCTTTAGTAGTGATGATTTAAAAACAAGTGGGGGAACTGACACCCAGCCTTCCTGTTTTCATCAAGTTATACTCAGGCACCGCTATTATAACGGGGAAACAGAATCCCACTCCCCTCCCATTATTTTATTCAATTTTATTTAAATGTTTTACTTTTAATGTTTAACAACACTTATTCTACCATTTTGTTACCCTTTCAATTGGCTTACTGTACTTATTGTCTTCTATGTATATGGTTTCTAAAAACATTATTTAGTATTTCTCCATACTGCAATAAATCCTCTTTTTGTTGGTGGCTTTTAAACAGCAATTGAATAGTCACCTTTCAGGATGTTATAATTGTAGATTTTCTGCTTTCTAAGCAGAGAGCTAGACTAGACCTTCTTTGGGGTCCGTTCCAACTGGCTATGAAATATTTTAACCCGTACAATAAGCAACCTTGGTGCCCATATTGGGAGAAAGGTAGAAAATAAATTTTAAAAATAATTAAAATAGAGGAGGTAAGAGGAAAGAAAATGATAATGTCATGAGGGGAGAAGGAAAAAAAGAAAGAGAGAGCAGAAGGGAGAAGATGTTTAGCCAAAAAGTATTGACAGGGGAGGGAGGTAAGACAGAGGGCAAAGAGAAGATATTTAGCCAGGCATTGTAGGGAGAAAAGAATAAGAAAATGGGTAAAAGGAGCCCTGGTGGTGCAGTGGTTAAATGCCAGTACTGCAAGCCACAAGGTTGTGAGTACGATCCTGCTGGACTCCAAGGTTGACTCAGCCTTCCATCCTTTCGCAGGTCGGTAAAATGAGTACCCAGCTTGTTGGGGGCATGTATAGAAATGTTTCGAAATACATGCTATTTGCAAGTTGTTCGCCGCCTCGATCCATATGGAGAGGCGGGATACAAATAAATAATAATAAAAAAATAAAATAAAAGAAAGCCATGTGAAATAAAAAGTTAAGAAAGAAAGGAATCTAGTGACTGAATAGAGATAAAGAATAAATACATTCACACCACACTTTATGCTAGCAATAACACAACCCACAGGTTCCTCAAACCAAGAAAAGAAACTTCACTATAGCTTGAAGCACTGCAATGGGAACAGAACTGGGAAGTTAACAATAAGAGAGAAAAAACCACAATGCAGGACTCCTATACCATATCCACTGATTATCGAGCCTATGAATACTGAGACTGAGGCAGCTCAGTATTTCCCTGCAATGACCATTCCTTTTTGTGTCCTCCACAGTTTGAGAAAATTTAAAATCACATGGAACAAAGTTGGCCTGGTAGACCTCTCAGAGAACAGCTTCTACACAGCAGGGGCCAGCACCACCCACGTTGGTTTTTTTTCTTTTCAAGTCTGTTCCTGAGATTTCTTTTCTTGCTGTGAGGCCTGAGGGTTAAGAGTTTGGCTCAGGACAAGACCCTGGCATCTTGGAACTCAATATACTCAAGAAGGATTCTTCCCTGAAAGTTCTGTCCTCACATCACTTCCTACTCTCTTCCCTGCACCATGTTCTCTTGTGGCATCTCACTATGAATTCTTACATTTGGTGTCACATTACACCCTCCTGTCATGAAAAGCTTAGATGAAACATCCAAAATTCTAGTGAGCAATCTGTCTGGATCAAGTCAGGAGCCAATTATATGTATAGGACTTCAATCCCCCTCTTTACACCTGTTATCTTCCACTAGGCAGTCCTGCACCTTTACAGTGTTGCTACTCCCCAGCTTTTCCACACTAACCTCTGTCAAAATGGTCCAGAATTCTCATTCTTATTTACTGTTTTGCTTTTAGTGTAGGATCCCAAGGAAGCATCTATCACGTACTGCAGGTGGACCTCAAACAACGAGTCCCAGGCAATCTATATTCTTTATTATTTTCAGCATACACTTGGCCCTCCACATTCACTAGAGCTAGGGCACAAGTGAAAAATTTGCAAATCAAAATCTGTGTGTCTGTGGGAAGGGGGCTGAGGCATAGGTGGGAAGAGTGGGTGTCCAACATCTAAACCAGATCAGGGAAAGGAAATGGTTGGCATGGTGGTTCTATACTTCCTGTCTCTTGCCCATTTCCTTCCTTGGGTATAGGGAGAGCTTTGGGAGAGGGCTTGTGGCCCTGAGAAATCAGGCTTTGAGCTGTTCTTGGCTGGCCAGGCAGTGGCTAGTGGAGCAGGACTGGAGGGAGGTCTGGGCAGTCAGATTGGAGCCACCAAGAGGGAAAGTTCCCCCCTAAAAGTAGTACCTGAGGTGGGGGAGCAGGGGTTGGAGAAACTCGCAAATAATCAAATCCGTGAATGTCAAACCTGCAAATGTGGAGGGCTGACTGTATACATAAAATGGTTCCTGCTACAAGCTCTCCTTCCTTGATTCAACCCTCACTCCTTAGCTATAAGTAGGCCTTCTGTCAGAGTACTGTAACTCCACTATACTTAAAGAGAATATCATCAGATACTAGTGAAGAGTATCATCAGATACTGCCTAAGCTGTCGATTTTTCTTCACTGTTTTTCCCTTACTGATTTCTAATTTAGAAAATCACCACTGCCTCAAAATACAGAGCTGTGATCAATCTACACTGTTCAAACATAAGAACCAGCTAGTTGAAATCAGTTAAGGTATCAATTGTTGTAAATCTTCTAACAAAAGTTATTGATTCAAGTAGGAATTTCAACAATAGGAATTTCTAGATGAAGTTATTAATTAAATAAGAATCAGTTCTGAAGAGTCAGCAAATTTTACATTTCATTGTGGTTCTTTCCCAAAGCTTAGTGTTCTTCAGTTTTTGCAAAACTACTTCTTGCTTACTGTTAATCCCCCAAAACAGAGGAATTCCAATGTTTAAGTCACAAGATCCAAATCACTTATCATGTTAGACAATGATCAGTGAATGACACTTTAGTTAATTCCAAGGTTAAAAGATTTTATGCCAACAAATAGCAAGGAAATCTCGAACCTTTCTGTCTAAATGATCTTCCTGTGTTTTGCACTTGACACCACAGAGGGACTTGTCATCTACCCCAGAAAACAGAGTTTGGAAGTGCTTAATCTTCTTCAGGATCCACAGTAAGCTAAAAACATGGACAGAGGAAGGGGACATATAATGGAGAAAGTAAGACAAAGGTTTTTTTTATAGAATGAATGAGATGTGGGGTTTCAAAAACTCATACAATTGTGTCTTTCTCTCCCAAACTCAAAACTGTGATGGGGGAGTAAAATCACACATGTTATTTTCTAGCTTATGATACTTTTTGTGCAGCCATTTCACTTAAATTTAAATTTAATCCCCCTCCCTTCTCAGAAATAGTTCTGCAGCACAAATAAAGCCAATGCCACTAAAACTCCTACTAAGGCATTGTATACATAAGTGTCTTGACTTACTGGTGAATCTGTCTTCCAAAAGCTGTCTGGGACAATGCAAAGCACAGTAACAGACCCAGTTACAGAAAGATACAAGTAAGATGAAGAGATTCCTTCTGCCTTCACTCTTCCGAAGCAGTGGGCTTTTCATGTAGTGTGAATATGAGAGTTCTCAACAAAAACAGTGCAGGCAGTCCAATTTCCATTAATGTAGAAGATGGTGAGCTCCAGAGGCCTTCAACAGTAAAAGAAAAGGAACTAATCTGCCATATTTAACAGTATGTCTGATCCTGCATCACGGCCAAAAGTAATGCAGCCTGCTTTGTAGATACAGTGGCTTCAAATGGGTTGTGTGAAATCATGCCTACCACTCTTTCTCTAGATGAAAACAAATGACATTTTTCAAAACCTTATGTTGAAAGGTTTCTGAAAATTTTGAGATGCTGAAAGGGTTCTGGCTTATCTTTCTAACAGTTTTTTTTTTCCTTTTTAGGAGGTGCCAGTGCCAGTTCTTCACTTGGGAGTGCTGGAATCAACATCCAGAAACACCTGTGTGACATTTTGAAACAACACGGAAAGTCACTCATCCATTTCACTACACAGTACCAGTGGACAGAAGCAGAATTTAGGCTGAGACTGCACATGTGTATTCATGCAGAACATAAGCTGATTACAAACCAAGAGGGTTGTGCACAGATGCCAAGTCTGATATCACACTTGGTGTTAAAGAGATCTTGATGTTCCAGAGATCTTCGAGCAACGAAGAAAATTCTGGGGGAGTTTATGCTGCTGTTTGGCAAGTATGACAAGATAACAGGAGACCATATGCAGCATGTTATCTTCAAAGAAATTTAATGATTATTACAGAAGGACAGTTACTACATCTGAACTGGCAGCCCTTACGACCAAGGAAGTATTAGAGACAAAATTGCTAAATTTCTCTGGGAAGATGTAATTCACACTGAGATTTGTCAATGAAGACAGCAAAAAGATCCACATAAAGGAATATTTTGTAAGATTTGCTCATAAAACCTTTCATAGTATTTTATGTGTTTAAGGGGCTCAGTAATTTTGCCTCAAAGTAAAGCTGTGTTCCATCCAACACAAATGGTGTCAAACTGGAAACTGAAATAGAAACACAATTGAACTGAAGGGAGCTCATTTTTGTACTTAGTAACCATACAAGCCCTAGAACCTTGAAAAAGATTGAAGATACTTGCTTTCACGCCACCCAGCTTACTGCAGACAATACATTTTAAAAACAGCCACTGAGCTCAGCTCAGCATCCTCCCTTTCAGCTTGGAGCCCTAGGTGACTGTCAGCCTAAAACACATCACACACACTGAATTGCAGGACAGCTGTGTTTAATACCAGCCATGGAGAGGGGCCAAGGTCAAGAGGCTGCAATGAAACATCAACACAGATACAGTTTGAACAGCTTCCTTTTGCTTCATGTTATTTGCTGGTTCTTCATCATTACAGTACAAGAACAAGAGAACACTACTACTTACCCTTATCTCCAATCCCAAAGTCACCTCAGATAAAATGGCTCACATATCTGAAATTCAAGAACTGCATCCTTACTCTCACATGAAACTCAGCACAATAACTTGAGGCATATCTATAGGAAAAGTTATTCCCACATTTCATTGAACCTAGACCGCCAAAGGTTGGTTGTTGTTTTTTTACAATTATTTATTTTTCTGTAGAGGTCCATGCATCTAAGTTCTTTTTATTATTAAACATGTGTTTCCACTCATTTTATTACGTTTTAAGACATTGTAAAGGCAGACTGAGTGGATAAGGGACTAATCACAGTTAAGCATTTCACTAGAAGGTCTCAAAAAGATGGGTAATGAATGAATATGTAAATATGTTCATGTCACTCATTCTAAAAATGTCCAGTTCTCTCAAGCCCTTAGGGATAAACATTAATGAATATCTAATACTACAAAAGTCTAATATAAAAAAGACTTAAGAAGATAAGAGAGTTATGAATAACTATGCTGCATGAATGAATCTGCCTTAGTTATTTTTTAAAAAAAATATTTTTCATTATCATTATTATTATTTATTTTATTTTGTATCCAAAGCAAATAGAAGTCATATTGTGAAACAGAGCAGTTCAGAAGCTTCTATTTCCAAAAACGTTGTATCAGGAGAAATCTTCAATATTGGTGTTATCTTGAATAATCCAAATTTAAAACTGAAAAATTCTGGTGGTGTCATCCCAAAGCCCACTACAGTGTCGTGTGATTGAGATAACAAAACTCAGCTCCTGTTCTTATTCATGCTTGCACTCTGGAATTCAGCTGTGAAATGTATTGGAGTGAAGCCAGAGAAAAGGGTTATATGATTTTGACTAATCTATGAATTCCCTTTCCCTACCTGATAGTAACCTTTTCTCATAGAATATGATATCCAGGAACATGATTTCCATAATATTTCTTGACCTCCTCTAGACATGTTTTTCGGTATAATTCTTAAAATGGCTACAGTATTATAGGCACTGGCAGCTTTTGGCCCAAGCACAGAAAGGCTCCTCCCTCTCAATGGCCGATGAACGATCTCTAGATGACATCTGATCAGAGTAGACAAGGGTGATAGCACAATTCCTCATGCTTTGGACTCCACGCTTGTGCATCAGTGTGTATTGTTTTAAAAGTTTCCTGATACAATCATGGGATCTTTGCCCAATATCTAGTTTCAATACATCCTGCTTTAGCATTGTAAAAATCACCAAGATAATTCAGATGAGGGGCTTCCATTCTTCTAAACTTTAAAAACATTCCCAAGCATTTGCAATTTGTGGGACAAAGAGGAGCCACTGTCCATACACTTTGCCTCATTTTGTTTTCTCTATTGCTTTTTCCCGCCACATATGTTCAAATCACAACAAGGTTCACTACCTAATACTCCCTCAGATATGTGAGTTTCAAGTAGCAGAATCCAGCAACTGGACATAGAATCTGAAGTCACTGTAATTCCAGAGGAGGGCAAAATATGGCATTTAGGCACAAAAATAACAGCTTTCATTTTAAAAATTCAGTTATTAGTTTTTCAGAAAGTTTGCTAGAAAGAAGTAATGAATATTGATTTCAGCTTGATTCAGAAAAGAGCCATTAAAAAACATTATTGCCAAACTTTGGATTCTGGATTTTTTATGGACTACTCTTTACTTTCTTGTAAGTAATTTTGGGGGAAATAATTTCTTCCTTAGGCATTAAAAACAAATTCCTAATGCTGTACTATATAAAATAAGCTTAAAATATTATTAAATAATCTGTAAGATATCTATGTATTAAATGTTCAATATGCTAATGTTTAAAACCATACAGATACAGGCTTCCTCCACTTATCTGACGGGTTAGGGATTGGAGCATTATCAGAAAACAGAATTGGTAGAAAAGCAAAACACATGTACTATACTGTACGGAGCATGAAGGATTTACAGAAGATCAGTTGGGACCTTGCAAAGTCATGCTGGTTGCAAAGTCTCTCAGCCAGCTTAGCGCCTTTTTTCCCCTCTTTCAGCTCACTTTGCAAGCAAGATACATGTGCAAGAGGTTCCAAGTGACCCTCCATAGGCAAGAAGAACTGACGAATTATAGAATCATAGAAATGTAGAGTTGGAAGAAACCACACAGGCCATCCAGTCCAACCTCCTGCCATGCAGGAACACCCTCAAAGCACTCCCAAAAGATGGCCATCTAGCCTCTGCTTAAAAACCCCCAAAGAAGGAGACTCCACTACACTCCGAGGCAGCACATTCCACTGCCGGACAGCCCTGACTGTCAGGAAGTTCTTCCTGAGGTTCAGGTGGAATCTCCTTTCCTGCAGTTTGAATCCATTGCTCCTTGTCCTGGTCTCTGGAGCAGCAGAAAACAAGCCCTCTCCCTCCTCTACTTGACATCCCTTCAAATATTTAAACATGGCTATCATGTCCCCTCTTAACCTTCTCTTCTGCAGACTAAACATACCCAGCTCTCTAAGTCTATCCTCATAGGACATGGCTTCCAGGCCTCTCACCATTTTGGTCGCCCTCCCATGGACTTGCTCCAGCTTGACCACGTCCTTCTTGAATTGGGGTGCCCAGAACTGGACACAGTATTCAAGATGAGGTCTAACCAAAGCAGAATAGAGTGGTACCAGTTCCTCCCTCAATCTAGACACCATACTCCTATTGATGCAGCCGAGAATTGCATTGGCTTTCTTGGCTGCCACATCACACTGCTGACTCATGTTCAGCTAGTGGTCTATTAAGACTCCTAGATCCCTTTTACACGTACTGCTATCCAGCCACGTGTCCCCCATCCTATATTTCTGTATTCCATTTTTTCTACCTAAGTGTAGGACCTTACACTTCTCTCTGCTGAATTTCATTTTGTTAGCCTTGGCCCAACTCTCCAATCTATCCAGGTTATTTTGAATTTTGATCCTGTCCTCTGGCGTATTTGCAACTGAGGGAGCAGCATTTAGAATTCTCAACAGAGAGCTCTTGGACCTCAGTAAACTACAAATCCCAGAATTCCACAGGATGTTGAAAGTTGAATAATAGCACTATAACAGTGTAGTGTGGAAAGGACCTAAGATTCCATCAGGTGCATGGCAGGATTTCATGTTCTACATAGCTCCTTCCACCCTTCTCAGAAATAACAAAAAGAGAAGAAAATTACTGAAGAAAAAATTTGCAAAACTAATTTATTTGCACAATTTGGCTTTTCTTGATGCAGACTATGAATTACCAGGTATAAAAATTTTATAGATATTTTTCTGGGTTGCACCTACAGCCTTGATTGCAACTCTGACCTTGTTCAAAAGTTGTTATTTGGATTCAAAAAGCAGGTTGTAACCATTTGATACAAGTGAGGATTATGAGAGATATTACTGTGCACTTGATCCCATAAAAAAGAACTACTCATATATATATTTCAGTCTTCCATTTTAAAAAGTTCTGAGTATGGCCTAAGGCTTTAGTTTTAAAGTAGGTTATAGGAAACAGATGGTAAGAACTCGAGCCGGCATCTGCTTTGTTCACCTTTTTAAGTAGATTCACCTAAGAAACTCCCAGACTCTCTTTGTCTCCCAGAGAAATACTCAACCTACCTCTGTAGAACCTAATCCTCTGCTGGTTTCACTGAAATCTGTTGTGTTAATAGAAGCAGAGCTGGTTATTTAGCATGATACAAAATGTAAGTGAACATAGTACTTGCTACAAAGTTGCTCCTTCTAGACAAAAGAAGTGATTTGTAACTACTGCATGGGCCGCAGTTACAAATCTTTGGAATGCTAGAATAAGTATTCCTGGAGAGGATTTAAATTTAGTAACCAAACACAACAAACACTGTGAAAGCTAGAAGTGTTCACAATGCAGTGCACACTTTCCATTAAACCACTACACAGTCAGCTCACACAGTTATTTGTTTGGCAGTGCCACCAGATTACTCAAGTCTTATGGTTAAATCCAACTGTTTGCCCCTGCTAGAAGAGACCCATTGAATGAATGGAACCTATAACATCGAATGAATGGAACCTACAATACTTAGCATGTTTTTAAAGATTGAGTGAGTCTGTTTTAATAGAGACTAAAAATTGAATGTTTATTTCAGAAAGCAAAATCACAGCCAAACCTCACTTTGCCATTCTTTCAGACAAGGCTGAATGTAAAGATTCTTGGTAAGCACATGCAGTGAGTGTTGCAGATGGGGGCTACTTAGCATGCGAACAATTGTCCAGTGGCACAGAAAGGGCTTGGTAGTTTCACTTTAGCTTAGCCATTAAAGACTGAAAAGGGGTCTAGTAGCAGCAATGGAATGGGGAAATAAATGTTCCTGTACAAACTTCTTGTACAGTTCTCATAGCTATTGCAAGGGGTGATGAGTCATGCTTATACGCTCTATTTCTTTTGTTTGTTACCACACTATATAGATTTTGGAAAGCCATCTTCCAAGGGGGAGGGGAAAGTGTTACACACCAGCCAGATAAACCCTGTTAGCAAGGTACAGGGAATTAGAATGTCAGTCATGAAATAACCTGGATGGATCTGGTTGTTTAGGAGGCCAATCCTGTTGGAGGGATGAAGGACTCCATAAGCTAAAGAACACCAAATGAGGTCTTTTAGCAGTGGCCTTATGTCCATTTTTGCACCAAACACAGCTTTGGGAAGGCCTGACATTGCAGCCAATTCCACCTCAGAAAAGAATGTTACTGAAATTCTCCTGATTTCTGCTGATTATTGAATTCTTAATTACTTGGCTTTTCTCCCAAACTGAAATATTGAATCAGAAATTCTATTTGCTTTTGACTTCTGGATTTTCTGTATAACACAGTTTTGCACAGTTTGCCATGGCTTTCAGTTCCATGAGCTCCCCTCCCACCTTTGATATCTTTTCAACTTTTATATTCCTGGTGTGTTCCATTACACTGATAAAACAGGACAAAAAAAATTAAACTTAATGTGTTTGAACAATGGCTATAAACAGGTTTCTTTTTTCTGTTGGAGTCAGGCATGAGGCATTTTCAGCCTTTTGGAGACCAGTCCCTCCTCAGAAGCTGCATTTTATGGCCACCACTGGGAGCTGCTGTCCCAAGCTAAAGACTCTTGAAGGTCTGACTTCCCAAGCTAAAGACTCTTGAAGGTCTGACTTGCTCCTTATCTTAGCCATCATCAAAGTCAAAGGGTGACTAGAGAGGCTCACTGGAGACATACCACCTATAAGTGCCTGAAGGGACTAGCTTGCCCCTCACCTTTTCTAATCAGAAAGTCAACAGGTGAACATTACAGCCATTATCCAAAGGTGACTATATGCAAAAGCATCTGAAATAATAGTTCCTGTTCCAGTGAACTGGGTAACATAGAAATAAAGGAGAAGATGTATACTTCTGTTCCCCACACTACTCAACCTACTGTAGAACAGCTAAGGAGCAGGAAAAGAAAGCTGCAAAATTCCATTTCTCAGTCTACTTCCCTTCTCCCTTTCCAGCTGTTTCTTGCATTACTAACTTTACTATTTTCTTTATAAAAGTAACATTCTAAGTTCTGGGAAAGGAACAGGGCAGCTTCAACCTGAGGTGGGCACAGCGTGGACTTTAGGCTGCATGTATCCCTCTAGCCACTATTTTGCAGCCCTCAAAGCTTTCAGGGACCCACTCCATTTTTTAAAAAAACAGCAACAAAAATGCTGTGTTTAGCTAGATTTGCTCCCACTGCCCCAAGAAATAGAAAAGGCAAGAAAAAAGAAAAAAGAAAGAAAGGAACAGTTTCTGTATACATCCAAAAGAAACATCAAATCATCTTCAGGTTAGCTGAGACAAGTCCCTGAGGCCTGTTGGGGCACGTAGGTTGAAACTGACCCACAACATAATTACCCACCCCTGCTTTAACTGCAGGCCCTTTGACCCTCTTATACTCTTATCCAAAACAGAAGACCACAAACACACCATGTTGTCGTGCCATTTACAAACAGAAAGTACAGCTCTCCTAATAAAGACTATAACCATGAATAAAGCAGGAATAGTTACTATCCCCACCCAAGATTTGATCCAAGCTCTTCTTTTAATAAACATATGGGATAAAATAATGCTTTGTACATATGTACAAAGCACTGCTTTGTCTTTCTTTCCTGTCAGAGTAAGTGGCCCAGGTTTTATATTTAGTGTGGCTCAGAACTTGAACCAAGCCCCAGCAACACTTTAACCACTACGTTAAACATACCTAGTTAGACTCCGTCCTTAGGAGGCTGAGATACAGTAAGGCAAAGGCTGCAGAGTGAAAATTTGTCTCAGTAAATCAGAAATGGAGGATGATGGAATAAGCTGAAGCAAATGACAGAAGAGGATGACACCTGAAGGGTCAGTGGAGGTCAGGGACTAGTAAGTCAGAGGTAGAACAGAAGACAGAACTAAAAGTAAAATCACTCAAACAGAGAAAAAAAAATACATATGTATGTGTGTGCATACACAGAAGCATAGACATTTTACCATTTCCGAAAGAAATTCCAGGAAGTCTTAAAAATGCCCAATTTCAACCATCTTCAAAAATGACAAACAAGAGGACCTTAGCAACTGCTAAATAGTTTTTTTGTCAATACCAGACAAGGTTCTAGAACAGATCATTAAACAGTCAATCTGTGAGCTCTCTGAAAGAAATGATGTGGTTATTACCATGGGCCTTTCTGCACTACATTGTTACAGTGTTATTATTCCACTTTCAACATCCTATAGAGTTCTGGGGTTTGCAGTTTCTGAGGCCAAAGAGCATTCTGACTGAGAATTCTAAAGGGCCCTTCCTAAACTGCAAACCCCAGGATCTCATAGGATGTTGAAAGTAGAAAATAGCACTATAAAAGTCTAGTGCAGAAATGGCCTCAGTTAATTAATCAGTTGATAAACTGCAAGCTAGATGATGTTACAGTTAGGTGGATCTCTAACTGGTTGGCAGATCAAGCAAAGAGATGGTTGCTCTTCATCCTTGAGAGAAGTACTAGTGAGGTGCCTCAGGTTTCTGTCCAGGGCCCAATGTTGTTTAGTAAACCACATGCTAAACCTGAGTTTATGTAGCAGCCAACAAAAGCCAATTCAATTTTAGGCTGCATCAACAGGAGAATAGTATCCAGATCAAAGGAAGCAGTAGTGCTACTCTACTTTGATCAGATCTCACCTAGAATAATGTATTCAATTATGGGCAGCACAGTTTCAGAAGGATATCAACAAGTTGGATCACATCCAGTGACTAGGCTGGACTAGATGGTCCCTGGATTAAATGGTCCTTGGACTAGATGGTCCTGAATTTAAATTAATTTGGCTCCATTCTGCTATCGCAGGCAATGCATAGACTGAGTGGAATTGTGGTAATCCTCCATGATTTGGGGAAGAGTGACTTCCTAGTTATAGCACATATTTTCACTGCTGGTTATAGTGTATAGGACCATAACTCTAAATAATAACCTCTAGCTTTATCATTTCATTACATTACATTACATTTTAAATCCTTTCTTTGTACAGGATAATGGAACAAGCAGTAAAGGCTTTCAGATACCCCATGTTTGCCCGGATCAGTCATGTTCTGTACACATTACAGTGGTGTTAGACAGAGAAAATACATAGCAATTCTGTTCACTAATTTCACATTGTTCTCACACCTTGATCATAACGTCTGCAAGACACAAACCACATGTTAATTACTCAAGCTTTGGAGTATACACAGGGAGGTCTGTGCACAAATGGGACAGAAGCTGTACTGTGGAGACATATGATGGCACAGAAAGGGCGAAGGCACAGCCACACTTTCCATTAAACTAACTGAAGAGTGCTAACAGCTATCTTCCTACATTGTGCTAAACCACCTTTAAGAAAACTTATGTAAGACTCAGCCTGATGGAATATTTGAATTACCAAACCCATAGTCAAAACTATCAATCTTTCTCCAGAAATAGAGTATGCAAAGTGAACCTTTGGGTCTGAAAGAATGGTGAACATCACCACTAAAGCAGTCGAGGTGGCTGATTCAGCACACTTCTTGCCTCCAGTCAATACTATTTACAACTTTAACAGCAGCAGCTTTCTGCACAGCAGCTATATGGTATCAGAGCATTATAAGAATTACTCCTTTAAAACGTCTGCTTTAAAAATGCAATACCCGTTATGCAAACATATGGATCACACACTGATAAACAAAATAAAACAAAAAGCACTTAGACTGTATTTCCAAAAATAGCTATATGTACATACCATATGTACTAACAGACAAATATTGTTACTTAAGTGCTCCATCTCAATGCTAGTTTAAGTATCTTATATACACTTCAGTAGCCTCCAGTAATCTCTGATCTTTCTGAAAAGGTAAATCAGGATGAGGCTTAAGAAACCACGGCAAGACAGTACAGTATATAGTCACTATCTTTGCACTACAAATGTACATGAGAAGAGTACCATATAAAAAGGTATAAGCACTCTGGATATATTAATGTATGTTACTTTACTGGCTCCTAATGCAGTCAAGTTATTTGTCTGGTCCAAAGCCGTAAATGAGAAGGTTCAATGCCAAATGAAAAGTGTTACAAAGCTTAGCCATAATTGTTTCATGCAGATGTTTATACCTTGTGTAAGTTTGGGTGAGAATTTAATTTGGTTTGTCTTTTTGTCAGAACTTTACAGATTCCATACCTTTCTTCATAAATTAGACAGAAAGAAGTCGGCCCAATTGCTAGCTGGTCAGTATACCAAGCCTTCTCTTTGTCAACTCCTTTGAGGTAAAACAAAACTTGTATGGATCAACCTGCCTGACCTTAAGAGGCTGGTTTCCATATTCATAGAGATCATGATCTGCTTGATATAAACGGCTCTGAGAAATGTCCCTATATTTCCAGGTTTGCTGGACATATGTTGTTGTGTACCTTCAAGTCATTTCCAACTTATAGAGACCCTCTGAAAAACTTAGCACAGGGGTTTCCTGGCAAAATTTCAGAGGGGGTTTGCCTTTGCTTTCCTCTAAGGGTGAGAGAGTGTGACTTGACCAAAGTCACTCAGTGAGTTTCCATGGTTGAGCAGGAATCTGAACCCTGATCTCCAAAGTTGTAGTCTATTGCTCAAATCAATATGTATATGTATATGCATGTACATGTGTAAATCAAAGCAAGCATTGTTAGTTCTGGTGGGGTATGTAAGCATTTATAAGTTGAATGAACATCTTCTGTAAAACAGTTGGTGTAGATATAAACAAAAATGTGGACCAGACATACATAGACTAAAGCAGTGGTTCTCAACCTTCCTAATGCTGCGACCCCTTAATACAGTTCCTCATGTTGTGGTGACCCCCAACCATAAAATCATTTTCGTTATTATTTAGTTAATTAGTTAGTTAGTTAGTTATTTCCAACATCAAATAGATTGGAAACACTGCCCTAAATCACTGCTCTGGATAGACTTCTAATGCCTAAAAACTGGTAACCCTCCCCCCATTTTTTAAGCACAGAAAGCATCCATCAATGCCAGAATTAAGGCAGTAGTTCTAGTTCTGAATGTTGGGTTTCCACAGTTCAAAAACCCAGTCACTCCCAAAGGCAATGCCAAAACAGCCCACATTTTACACGAGGCGCAGGGACGAAAGGACAGGGAGAGAGGAAAGATGGCAGCGGCATAAGCAGATGCGTTTTGTTTCACTCCCTCCCTTAAAGGGAGTGTGGATGCTGAACATGCAAAAAGCGAGGAATGCAAGACAGTCAGGGCGAAGAACACAACACGTGCATGTGGCAAGCGCCAAGGGTCCACGCACAACAAAAGCGAGAGGAGAAAGTCATCCTGGCTATTTCTGCACTAGACTGTTATAGCACTATTATTCCACTTTCACCATCCTATGGAATCCTGGGGTTTGCAATTTGAACCCCAGCACAGGGATCTCAGAAGCACTGCTCCCATTGGCTGTGAGGCCACCTTCTTTTAAAAGGGGGGGCAGGATTGAGGAGCGGCGACCCCTGTGAAATGGTCGTTCGACCCCCAAAGGGGTCCCGACCCCCAGGTTGAGAACCACTGGACTAAAGCTAATTTACTCTACTTTGCCTTCTTTGGTAATGCCTAGTAATGCTTGTTATGTAAGAATTCAACCACATGTTGATTCAAGTTTGGCATAAAGTCCTGTTAAAATCCTATAAAATGGAATATAAAAACTGACTATACACCCAGAGCTTCTAGCATTTCCATTATGCAATTCAGCAGAATCATATTTCTTATCTCTAATATATATAGTATAGGGTAGTGCTTAGAGCAACCACATGACACTTTCTTTCAAGTTAACTTATTTTAATAGCACTGCAATAAGTGACTGAAACCTGATGCTCTGTCCCCAAAACACTCAGATACTAATTCTGAAGTCAGTCATATTTAATCTTAATTTCCCATGACAATAGCTCATTTTAAAAGCAGTGGTGTCTTAAATTAAAAACCGCTGTTCCCCAAGGGAAGAGTATCAGCTTCTGCATAAGCTGGACTCTATTTCATCTGGTTTTTTAAAAAAAAATTTAAATGTTTTCTTTTATTGTAAAAGTGAATATGAAATACAATTTATGAAATAAACAAAGTTTACAATTTAATCAACACCACTGTAAAACATTCACACAATGTATTGTATATAATCAGGCCTCCAGAATTAATGTCTATTTCAACCAAATGTATTATTCCACATTCAACCATGCATGATTGGAGTTTGTCTTCTTGAGTCTGCTGATTGATTAGCATAACAAATAAAAATGAACACAATTCACAGTTTCTGCAAAATTGAAAGAATAGTAGTATTTCTACTAATAACATGTTCCCAGCAGGAATGTTATACTAAATTACTTGTTGCTTCAAAAGTTCTATTTTTCTTTTGTGCTGGTTCACAGGCAAGTTAGCATTTTCAAGCTAGCACAGTACATAAAAATAGTAGTATAAATATGTTGAAGTAGAATATAGCACATTTAAGACCACCGAGGGGGTTCATGCTCTAGAAGACACCTGCCATCTAGATGTTAAACATTAGTAATGTAAACAGCAGGTATAGACTTCCATTCCCTAGTTTGATGATCTGGAATGATGCAGCTTAACACTGCATACTGTTAAAATGATCAGTCACCTAAGTTAATAAACAGAAATAAAAATAATGGGAATATTCAATTTCACATTGCTTACATCCACTTTCATAGAATGATAAGATGGAAGGGGCCAACAGGCCATCCAAGTCCAGCCTTTTACTCACTGTAGGATCTTCAGCTAGAGCAGTGGTTCTCAACCTGTGGGTCGCAACCCCTTTGGGGGTCGAATGACCCTTTCACAGGGGTCGCCTAAGACTATCGGAAAATACGCATTTCCAAAGGAGGCAGGAGGACGCGAGCGTGTGGCTCGTGCTTGCGTACCACCACTCCTGGGCCTTTTCCACACATTACCTTATCGCGGAGGTGGGGGGTGCCGTTCGCGCAAGCAGGTTCTTGCGCGAGGCGCTCTCTTCGCTGCTCCTTCGTCCCGCAGCTGGCTTCCTGGTCATGCAACCACCCTGCCCCTTCCTCCCCCAGCAGCTGCTTGCGTGAACGGCACCCCCACCTCCGCGATAAGGTAACGTGCGGAAAAGGCCCAGGAGTGGTGGCGCGCAAGCGCGAGCCACGTGCTCGCGTCCTCCTGCCCCCTTTGGCGGGAGCACGTGTGGCCACAGCGTCGCCACAGCAGGAGTGGTGGTGCGCAAGCACAAGCCACACGCTCGCGTCATCCTGCCCCGTGTTCAGAAGGGACTGAAATCGCTCCCCTTCTCCGCTACTGGGAGAACCTCCCGTCTGACAGGCCAACTTGAGGGGGCGGCAGCAGCACGGGGGGCAGGCCTCCTCCTCGCCACGGCCCCTGCCCCACTCGTCACGGAGGGGTGCGCTGGGGAAGGGCCAGGGGGCCGCAAGGCGGCGCTTTTCCTGGGGGGGGCGAGCTGTGCCCGGCGCAAAAGACAAAGGTGCTAGGATTCCCCCCCCCCGCCCGACCAAGGTCGACACTCTGGAAACTTTTCCCACACTGCCCCCCCAGCGGAAACAAGAACGAAGCAGAAGCAGAGCCCGGGGGGTTTCTCGAAGTTTTTTCCCAGGGGAGACGCGTGGCTCCTCTCTCCCTCCTTGCCCGCCTCCCTCATTCCTGGCCAGCGAGGCAGCCTTTGCCGGGGGCGGGGGGAGGCATTGTAAACAATAAATAAATAATTTTTTGGTTGGGGGTCACCACAACATGAGGAACTGTATTAAAGCGTCACAGCATTAGGAAGGTTGAGAACCACTGAGCTAGAGCATTCCCAGCAGGTAGCTTTCCAGCCGCTTTTTGAAGACATCCAGAGAAGGAGACCCACCACCAATCTAGGTGGTTGGTTCCACCGCCAAACCTCTCTCACTGTCAAAAAATTTCTCCTACTGTTCAATCAAAACTTACTCTTCTGTAACTTATAACTATTAGACCTAGTTCTACCCTTTGAGGCAACAGAGAACAAGCCTGCACCCTCCTCTCTGTGGAAGCCTTTGAGGTATTTAAAGAATGTGATCATGTCACTCCTCAATCTTCTCCTCACCAAGCTGAACATGCCCAGCTAATTCAACCTCTCTTCATATGTTTTGTTCTTCCCACATCTTATTGTCCTTGTTGCCCTTCTCTGAACCCACTCCCACTTGTCTATATCCTTCTTAAAATGAAGTGTTCAGAACTGAAAGCAGTTCTCCAGATGAGGCTTGACCAGCCCAGAACATCACAAGGCTATCACTTCTCTTCAGTTTAGAAACTATGGTTCTATTACTGCAGCCTAAGATAGAATTTGCCTTCTTTGCTGCAGCATCACACTGCTGTTCACCTTATGATCAACAATAAAGCTCAAGGTCTTTCTTACATGTAGTACTGCTGAGCCAAGTATCCCCCATCCTATGCCTGTGTATTTGGTTTTTGTGGCCTAAATATAGAATTTTCCATGTCTCTGTTGAATTCATTTTATTCATTTCAGCACAGTTTTCTAGTCTATCAATGTCCTTTTGAATTCTATTCCTATCTTCCAATGTGTTAGCTATTCCTCCCAGTTTTGAATCATCCATAAATGTGATAAGAATTCTCTCCACCCCATCATTTACGCTATTGATAAAAGTACTGAAGAGCCTTGGCTTCAGGACAGAATCGTGTAGCACTCCACTTGATATGCCTTGAGACCTTCACAGGTTAACCCGGTAATGTTTCTACTGTTGTTACTGGCCATAAACTGTGTAGACCCATTCCCAGGTATGACTTATAACAACAGGAGGTGGTCGTAAGACTGTCACCATAGCAGGGATGGATGGACCTGTGGCGGTAGTTGCAGTCGCAGCCTCTGGTCGTCTCGCAGCGGATTGAAGGCTCGGACAAACCAGTGCTGGAGAGGTATTGCACGTAGCCTGGATAGGTAGGTCACAGCGGTGGTGGAAGCCATGTAGCCAAGGAGCTGTTGAATCATCCTGGCTGACATCGTCGGAGTATTGTAAGCAGCCAACGCGGCTCGCTGCAGCGTCCATGCCCGTTCCATCGGTAGGTAGACCCTGGCCAATACTGAGTCTAGTGTGGCCCCGATGAAGTCGAGCACCCTCGCCGGCTCGAGGTGGGACTTCTTCGGGTTGACCTGGAGGCCTAGACAAGTTAAGAGAGTCAGAGTCCGGTGGATGTCGTCATAAAGTTTCTGTCTGCAAGATGCCACAAACAGCCAATCGTCCAGATAGGGATAAATGGAGACGCCCTTCGTCCGCAGGAACGATACCACTGGGGCCATACATTTGGTGAAGACCCTGGGCACGATGGATAGTCCGAAGGGCAGCACTCTGTACTGGTAACAGGTGCCGTCAACCACAAACCGGAGGTACCGTCTGTGCTGCGGGCGAATGGCGATGTGAAAATAAGCGTCCCGGAGATCGATGGAGGCGAACCAGTCCCCTCGACGGAGGAAAAGCAGGATCGAAGCAAGTGTAACCAACTTGAACCTTTTGGGGCGGATGTATTCGTTCACCCCTCTCAGGTCTAGGATGGACCGCAGAGATCCGTCTGTCTTTGGTACGGTGAAGTACCAGGAGAAGAAGCCAGTGTTGCTAACTGAAGACGGAAGCCTCTTGATCGCTTCTTTCTGAAGCAAGGACTGGATCTCTTCCAGCAAGACCGAGCTGGCCGGGGTGGAATAGTAGACGCCTCGCGGTGGAATATCTTGAAATTCTATGGCGTAGCCAAGACGGACAATGGAAAGCACCCAAGAGTCCGTCGTGACGTGACACCACTCCGCGAGGTGACTTGCCAGACTCGGTTGATCTCCAAGGGCCGGTGGGAGGCTGAAGGTCGGGTGCGGCGGCGGCCCGCATGGGCGGTCAAAACCTGGACTTAGTGTCAGATGAAGACTTCCTTGACGACGTTGGCGGTCGTCGCCTGAAAGGTCTTCACGCTGACAAGGTCAACGATGGTCAGGACTGTCCAGATTGTGCAGACCTCTGCTGGAAAGAGGAAGCTGAGGACCTGCACCAGGCCTGGCGTGAGCCGGAGGACCGACGGACTTGGGACTGTTGGTGGATCCCCATCTTCTTGGCCGTTAGTCGGGCCTTGACGATGGAGTCCATGGTCTCATCCGTGGTGGAACAGAACAACCCCTGACCGTCAAAGGGGAGGTCCACAATCCGTTTCCAGCTGTCCCCTTGTAGCCCGGACGATCGCAGCCAGGTGTGTCGATGGAGCGCAATCGAACCTACCATCACCCTCGAGGCGACCTCCACGGTGTGCTTCAAGGAGATTATTTGTTGGTTGGCTATCGCCACCGCCTCGTTGTACAGTTGGCTTGCGGTCGAGTGGTTCTCCTCCGGGATTGCTGCCAAGAGAGGGGCGAACCGATCAAGGATGTTCCGCAGGTATGCCGCAAGGCAAGCCTGTGTGTTGGACACCCTGATGTTAAGAGAGGAGGCGGAGTAGAACCTCCTCCCAAAGGCGTCCAGCTTGCGACTCTCACAATCCGATGGAGTCATATGCGCCCTGTTGCCTCCCTTAACCTGGGCCGACTCAACAACAATCGAGTTCGGTACCGGGTGGCTGAAGAGGAAGTCTGCCTTCTCCTTCTGCGTCCGGTACAAGTGCTCGAGTCGATGAGGTATGGGCTGAGCCGTCGCCAGTTTAGCCCAGGGCTGCTTCACGGCCTTGAGGAGCTTTGGCAATATCGGTAGCGGAGCAGCAGTCTGCTGCTTAGCTTCCACATAGTGGAAGACCGGATCGTCTTCCTCTGGCTCCCGTTCGGCAACCTTGAGGCCTAGGGTGGCGGCCATACGAAGCAACATGGCCGAGAACTGCTGAACGTCCTCTGGCGCCGATTCTGGCACAGGGTCCCCGAAACCCAACGGTGGTGACTCATGGGAGGCCGGGGTGGAGTCTTCAGACTCTTCGCTGGAGTCGTAGGAGTCAGAAGATGGAGTCTGAGACCATTCAGGAGATTGCTCTGGAGACCGATCCCTGGACCTGCGGCGGGGGGACTGAGGTGTTGCCCCGGTCGGAGTCGGTGCCACCCTAGCCGCCGCCGCCATGGTTGCCTTGGCCGTGGTTGCAGTCCTCGATGTAGCAGAGGATGTCACCGGGAGAACCGCCGACTGCACCGACTTAGTCACCACAGTCTCTGTCGAGGCGGGGCACACCGCACGCATCAAAGTCGTTTCCACCAGGCGCGTCGCAGTGGAGGTGACCCTCGGTGGGGGCAACACCACCCGGTAATGTGGTGAAGGCTCCCTGGACCTCCGATAACAGGGAGGCAGGAAGCCACTATAGAAGTGCTCATAACGGCGGTGTTCTCTGGGCGAACAACTCCGGGAGCGTTCATACCGACGAGCCTCTCTCTGGCAAGCGGGATCGACAGGCTTCTCCAGCTGGTCATCGAGAGTGCCTGCGGGGCACCCAGTGCCTGGTGTCAGGATAATACCGATCCTGGTAGGATAGTGAGTGGGATCAGTAAGACGCTGGTCGCTCTCTCCATTTGGACTCACAGGCACACCTGGCTATATGTGAAGCCGAGGTGTAGCGAGAGCCGGAAGAACGGGAATGCGGATCATCGCACAACTCCCGGCGCCGAGGAGATGGCGGCCTAACCATCCACTCCGGGGAGCGGGATGCGCTCTTGCCCAAGGCTGACCGCTGCCTGGGCGAGGCCTGATGATACTCCATCTCCTCCTGTCATCGGTCCACCGAAGTGCAGCGACTCGACGGGTGCTCTACCGTGGTTAAAACCAGCGGTTCCTCCGATGGTGAGACGGGCTGGTACTCCTGGGGCAAGTCCTCCGCGAACTGCTCCTCATCAGACAGCTCCACTATCTCGCCCTGCTCCAATAGCTCCTCATGTTCTTCTGGGAGCTGAGTCATCGGTGGAGTCGGAAGATGCGCCTCCCGAGGGGGGAGCGCTGCTTCTCCTTCATCCTTTTCTTCTTCTCTTTCTCCTGCTCCTTATCTTTCTCCTTTACTCCCTCCGAAGCGGGACGCTTCTTTTGTGCCGCAGTCAGTGGCCTAGATGAGTCTGAGGCCTTCGTCGCCGCGGGGGTCCCCTTAGATGTTTTAGCCGCGGCCAACAGCTTGGGAATCCTCGGGAGCACGGAGATGGGCGTCCTTGACGTCGGTACCGAGCCCGATACCAACGGAGTGGACAGCAAGGCAGCCGCCAATGCCGTCGAAGTAGTCGCTCTCAGTGTCTCCGCCATCACAGCATGCGGAGTCACTTCCCTCACCCTCAGCAACTGTTCTCAGCAGAAAGATTTGAGCCACGACGATCGATTTCGAAGGGTTTGGGAAGTAAACTCACGGCAAATTGGGCAAGACCGGGTGTTTTGGGTCTCGCCCAAACAGAAGAGACACTCCAAATGCTTATTGGAGAGAGCGACCTTCGGCCCACACGACACGCACTTCTTGAAAAGTGCAGACATAGAATGGAGAAAGTCTAAGAAGTTCAAGAAGAAGTGAAGAACCACGAAAGAACGATGAAAGAAGGGGGAAGGAAAGTCCAAATACCAGAAGTTGAGTCCGAAATCCGAAAGAGTAGTCAAGCCAGTCCGAAATCTGTGAAAAAAACGCCAAGCCAAAAACAAACCGCAAGAAGGAAGCCAAGAACCTTCCGTTCGCAACAGCGGACGAAAAAGAACTGAGAAGAGACCGTTGCTTGGCGGGAGGAGCATGCGCAGTACCAGCATGGGGGAGGGGTTCCCGCCATGCTACTAAGCTCTAGAATCTTCCAAACGCTACCGCGCAGGCACAAAAGCTCCTAATGTGTGAGGCACAGAGACCACGAAGAAGAACTATTATTTCAAACTATTTTAAATTAGTGTTTTTAACAGGATTGCTTTTTTTTTAATTTGTACTGTAATTTGTTTTTGCTGTATTTTATTCCAACTCAAGCTGTAAGCCACCTTGGGTTCCATACTGGGAATAAGGAGAGATACAAATATAATGTAATATAAATTACAACAATCCAAATAAAGGTAAGTTAGAGATTTGTAGGTTTTATATAAGCAACAAATCTCACCTGGAAAAGCATCCACATACTTGGGATAGTGGCACCAACTACATTATCACTTACTGTAGATGGGAAAGAAGGTTGTTCTTGTCACTGCATAGATAAGATGTGAACTGTATCAGGAATGCCTCTCAACACCAGTTTCTGGGGAGAGAAGAGTAGCTGGGTGCTACTGATTGATGTGCCACTATGTGCTGGACTTGACAGCCATTTGGTATGATCCAGCCTTGTACTTTTTACATCATCATCATCATCATCATCATCATCATCATCATCATCATGGTTTCACAGTCTACCAGGTGTTATCTACTGGACCATCAGTGATTTGGATTCTATCCAAGACAATCACGGATGCATCATTGGATAATATGACATGATCCAAAAAGTTTCATTTTTTGTAATTGCGCTACTGCAACACCATCTATGGCAATTTCATTCAGGTGTTTTGTCAGTTCATTTGGAATTGTTCCCAGAGTATAAATCTCAATTTATTGGTCTCAATATTTCATAACCTTTCTCCTCTCTTTTTGTTTTTGATTCTGCTTTTCCTTAACACAGCCAGATATATTTCACCTGTTTGACAGTTTGAAGCTTAAGTTCCCATGGTACTTTAACCCACAGGATTTTTATATCATCATTTCTGACAACTTTTTCAGGCTTATGTTTCCACTAGATCTTTGCAGATAGTAAACCAAATTTAGTGCACAGATTTCAATGTACTAATTGATAAAAAGATACTGAAAAACTGTGAAAGACAAAACACAAATTTACACATAACATTGATTGACTACAGAAAGTCATTATTCTTTACCACACAGAGAGATTTCTTAAAATTTTAGCAATCAGCAAAATCAGCAAAAATTTTAGGAATCAGCAAAAACATCAGACAATTGCTTTCAATGAAATCAGAGAAATGGAAAGGAACTTGGCAAAGTTAATATTAGGAGCTTCTAATGTTACCTTCCCTATTATTTGTCATTGGAATGATGTCACTTTCAGCAATATTTAAAAAACCAAAGCAAATTTAAAAAATGTTCTATTTATTCTATATGGACAATTTAAATCTATATGGAAAGTCATCATCAAAAATTGAATTAAATACTCTAAGAATATTTACTCAAGACATTTCAGGAGAATTTGAACCTGATACTATACTACATTATCAATAAAGACCCCTGAGGGAAATTTCATTAAAAGCCTGAATCATGACAGAGATTACAAGTATTTGGGAATATTACAAGTGGAAAATATCCAACATAAGAAAATGAAAAAAAAATACTAGTATATAGTGTAAAAATAGTACACGAAGTACTAAAAACTAAACTTTACAGAAGAAATGTAATTCAGGCAATAAACTCCGGGACCATATCACTTATTCTATATAGTGCTGGAACTGTTCATTGGACTCAAGCAGAATTCGTTGCCAGCAAACCACGTTTTATTTTCTCAAAGTGACATTAATAAACTACATTTACCATGTAATACTGGTGGTGAAGGGTTGCTACAAATGAAGCAAACTATTGATGAGAAGATTCTTGAGTGAATACACCACAGAAAGCAAAGAAAAAATGCTAACAGATGTATAAGGAGAGATTATACTGAATACCAAATAAACAAAAAAATGTGGAGGGAAAAAAATTAGAGAAGATCACTTTGAAGCCTAGTAAAACAACCATGGCATAGTCAGTACACTAAAAACACAGAAGGAAAAGCTGAAAAGGGGAACATCTGGAAATGGCTACAGAACTGAACACTGAAAAAAGAAACTGAAGGATATATCATTGTGACTCAGGAATGGACACTACAAAAAATAACATCAAGGCAAATACTGAAATATTGAAAGTAAATGTTCTCTATGTAAAGATAAAGTTTAAGCTGTTGACCACCTTATCAGTTTGTGCAGCCAGATCACAAAGACTGAATATAAGAAATGCTATGATAAAGTAAAGCCAATCGAACGCCAAATACAGAAAATGAAGTGGACAGTACCAAAAAAAGCACACTTTTGTATGTGTGTATGTATAAGTCAAAAGATTTTTTGACGAAAAATCACCCCTGAAAACCAGGATCGACTTATCGACGGGTCAGTGCTGGAAACAGGTGACGACAACATCAACTAGATGAGCTCAGTACTCCCCACCATTTTGGGCACCTGAGGGGAAGCACAGCAGTGGTGGCCATTTTTAATAGGGGCTTACCATATAAATCTTGTGAGGCTTCACAGTCTCTCTGCAAGCCTTGAGAGGAGAGATTTATACAGTAAGCCCTTATTAAAAGTAGTCACATCTGCTACACTTCAAGTGCCCCAAACAGTGCATGTATTGTATTCTTTAGGTTCCAGAAAAACTAGAAGCACATACACCTCAGAACTAAAAAAAACTATTGTCCATGGGAGGAATAAAAAAAAACATAAAGCCATGTAAAGCAATAAAGCATTCTAGTACAGCTGATGTAGATTAACACCATTCCCCTTACATTAAATTTTCTTGCCATCAGGACTGTTCTCCTGTTCTTGTTTTTTGCATATTTTAGTTAAAAATTCTCACAACAAGTTAACTATTTCCCACAATAGGATGACAACAGATAGCCATGCTCTTCTATGTTACTATAGCACACATTCTCATTCCTTGAAACCTACCTTACTCTCAGTTATTACAACTGAAAAGGAATAACACTTTACACAATCAATTCATGAAAAATGATAACAATTTACTAACATCACTTGAAGGTAGAGGATATCCATCTCAGCTTTTAAATCAAGCATTGAGCAAATCTCAAGAGACTGACGGAAATACATTATTTTCTTTCAAACTGCCACAAACACAGGATTGTTTAAACTGGAGTATCACCTTCAACCATGTGGCACGCAGAATTAGGAATATTATCTGAAAACACTGGCATGTTTTCTCTAATACTCCAGGTTGTAAAAATTTTCCTTAAATTGGTTTCTGAAGGACCTCAAGCCTTAAAGATGAGATGGTGCATACAGATATTAGTAGCCATTACAATCAAGACCAATACTAATTTGGTCATTATAAATATGCTGTGGCAGATGTTCCATATATCAACTAAGTTTGAACACAAAAGAATTTACACATCCTGTTACAAAAAGGACATTTAAATTACAGTCACTTCCCACATCAATCTACATGTGTTATATATGTCTTGATATGTCCTGAAATAAAATATATGTAGGAAAAACCTCATCAAGCAATCAACCTCATCAAGCAATATATCTGAACACTGGAGTAGAATCAAACATGCATGTACAGATATTCCTTTATATGAACATTTTTTTTCAATTTAAACACCATTATAATTATTTTAAAAATTTGCTACTGAAGTGATTCACACTGATGGATTTACTCCTATCTCAAAGGGAATGTTATTGGACTCTTAAGTTGTGTTGTCTTGTGTTCCAACAGGCTTGAATGAACATTTAAATTGGAACCATTTTCTTTAAGCAACACTATTAAAGTTGTGGAATCATCTACGCTCTGCCTCTCTCCTCCATTTCCCTTGGTGCGGCTCAGGACTTATATAAATGCTTTGGTTAACACATGGTTACACATGCTTGCTATCAAGATAACTGGACAATGTAAGTAATTTTATAAAATTGATTTTGAGTATTCAAAAAAGAAATTGGGCTTCATTGATGACACAGAATTTAACATGGGTTTGTATAATTATTGCTGTGGCTTATTCAGGAACACTGCTAGGTGTTTTAATAAAACCGTAATGGAAATCTTGACTCTTAATATGGTTCTATACCTGTTAGGGACTGTAATTACCATTCAGAGTACTATCTTGCTGCCTGTTTTTGATAAAGTAGAAATTCTAAAATTTGGTACATGAGTAGTCATGTTAGTTCAGAAATGTGGTTATTTCCTTATTACAAATGTTTAACATTCTGTGTATATTTGTATAACATTATGAAGTGCAATAACTGTCATATGATAAATGGAATAATGATAGTTATAAAAACAAACCTACCAATCTTTTTACATCTACATAACAACAGTGTTTTTCCTTGAAGCTTAAAAGCAGGACAAAGTCTATTTTACTCAAGAGGAGTGTAGAAGCCGTAGGTAATCAAACTGACTGAAATTTATAAGGCCTTACTATAGGACACACGTACACTGAACAAACAGAACCAGGATAGTTAAACAAACAGTAAACTAACCTACTGATTATTACATTTATATTATTACAGTACTTTTCATTAGAAATTAGAAGTGGGATAAAATTTTGGTTTCACTCAAGAGGAGTGTTGACTTTGTCAGTAATTATGGTGAGTGCGGATTTAAAGAGTATTTCCTGCAGAACATACATTTATTCTACTGTAGAACACATAATTTCATAGGACTAATAGAATCATGACAGTCACAAAAACAAGCCCACAAACCTACTGATTATTTTATATATATAATTATAGTACCTTCCATTGAAGCCTACAAAAAAATCAGATAAATTCTGCTTTACTCAACAAGAGCGCTGAAATTGTAAGTTAATCATACTGAGTGATAATCAAAAGGTTTTCACTGTGGAACATACATTCATTATATGGCTTATATCCAGCAGTATAGATACCAGCTGCCACAAGAAGCAGTCTTTGGGACCAAATAAGAAAGGAAGATCCACATCACATGCGTTCAAGGAAAAACAAGCTGGCAAAGACCAATCCATTCAAAATGTCTCACTTAAAGACCCCAGGAATTCTCACTATCATTATATCTAAATATTATATCTATCATTGTATCTATATAGGTTTTTTGTACTACATTATCTGTTGATTGCTTATTACTAACAGTAGTTTTTGTACAACATTGTGGCCTCAGAAACTTAGATTTCAGTTCTTTCTGCACATGTATCTGGATATTATGTTTGATATGTAGTTGTTAAGAATATACTGTAAGATTTTGGTTGGTATAAATATTAATATTTAATCATTGCTTTCTGGGTTTTTTTTTAATTCTTCAGGTTGCCTCATATTGCTGCTGACTGTTACTTGGGCCAAAAAAGAAGGTGGGGAAAGGGGGGGGCTGCCTTTCTTTCTCCAGTTTTGGAATGGGGGGTAATGGGACGGGATCACCGCTTCCACACCCCACCAGGCCAAGAGGGGCTTCTCTGCCTCTTCTCACTGCTTTTGTGCTGAGTCTCTAGTAGAGGCAAGTTGTTTTCCTTGTTCTTTCTCCTCCCACATCTATATTTGTATACACGTAGATATTTTAAAATGAGCAATGCAATTTACCCCACTCACTTATTACCCTCTCCTTTTTAGCTCTAAGTATGTTTCCTCTATGGAGTTTTAAAAGAAGAGGAAAAGATTTGTTACATGCTCCTAAGTTTTCCCCTCAGCGTATCCACAGTCATAGAAAAATCCATAATTTTAGCCTCAAAACCTGGCTTCGATTTACATGTAAGGTTGACCAATACACAAGTATATACAATAATAATGGAATGTTATTATAAAACGAATTCCTCAGCCTATAAAGAAATATTCCTATACTGCAGTGTAACAGAGCAGCCATTATGATTATGATTGTGATTATAATTATGAATACCTTGCCTTATCTTCCCAAAAGAAGGCTTAAAAATTAAATTGCTTACAACATGGTTAAAATTATAGAAAAGATCGCTAGTAAAACAGGGTTAAACTATTAACAATATTATAAAACATTAAATATTGTGTTCTTACATTGCTTACATCTCTGTCCTAAACTGACCACCACGAAATTAATTAATGGTGCTTTGAGTTTATGCAACAATCCAGACAAAACCCTGGTGGCGCAGTGGTTAAATGCCAGTACTGCAAGCCACAAGGTTGTGAGTTCGATCCTGCCGGGCTCCAAGGTTGACTCAGCCTTCCATCCTTTCGCAGGTCGGTAAATTGAGTACCCAGCTTGTTGGGGGCATGTATAGAAATGTTTCGAAATACATGCTATTTGTAAGTTGTTCGCCGCCTCGATCCATATGGAGAGGCGGGATACAAATAAAATTTAAAAAAACAGACGCAGAGGGGTAACATCATAGACTTGGAAAGTACTGCAAGAACACTTAGACCAACCCCCCGCCATGCAAGAAAGCACAGCTAAAACACTCTTGAAAAATGGCCTTCCAACCTCTGTTTAAAGACCTGCAAAGAGGGAGAATCCATCACCCTCCAGACTCTTGCAATTTGAATCCATTAGTTTGTGTTCTCTCAGTCTGGATATTATGCTCCTGTTGATGCAATTGCATTGACTTTTTTGGCTGCTGCATCACATTGCTGACTCATATTTAGGCTGCAGTCTGCTAAGACCCTTAGATTCTTCTCACATTTACTTCTTTCATGCCAGGTGTCACACATCTTATATTTGTACATTTCATTTTTCCTACATTAATCTAGCACCTTACAATTTAGACACTGTAAGATACTGGCTGCCACATCATACTGCTGACCTTAGATTTACACTGACTGAAACTCATTTTGTTAGTTTTGACTCAACTTTCCAACCTGTTATGGTAATTTTGAATCCTGTTGAATCAGACCAAGATGGTATCATTGCAGTCAGCAGTGCTCTAAATAGCTCTGGCATTCCCAGGCTTTAATTTTTTTTAATTTGTATTTAAATAGTTTTTACCTTTTTATTAACCAGGTTGTGCTTTTTAAAAACCCATCTTATTAAATATTTTGCTAAAGGCCAGTGGGGTTGGTCCCACTGGTTTTGCATTATTTTTTTGATCTTGCTCATACTGATATCATTAATAGAATACCTTCGCTGGAACTGGTGGAAATCTTGGATGGAAATACTTGGACCTTGGCAAGCTCAAATAATGCCAGATACAATTAAGGGGTCCTGAGTACAGTTTTAAAGGAAGCTGGTAACTGCTAATTTGGATTTTTCTTCTCTAGCCCTACTTTTTGCTACTCTTTTCTGACTGTATGAATAATCAAAGATTCCAAAGCCACTGAGAAAGCAGAGTTTTCCCACATCACACCAATTTGCTCTAATCTGTTTGAACTCTGCATCCCTGGAAGATGGCTGTTTAGGAACACTTGGCCAGTTTTATTTCTGTGAACAGCAGAACTGGGCAAGCCTGGTTGGTGCCAACCAATCACAGCTCTAGGAATGCCGATAAAAGGGGCCTACAAGGGAGCAATGATACAAAACTGAGGCTTGTCTCTGACAGAAGGCAGATAGGGAAAAGCTGTACGGTCAGCCCACCATATTTACAGATTTAACTTTCACAGATTTGGTTGTCTAAGTTTCTCCAACCCCTGTCCCCCCCACACCGCCCCAAATTAAGCATTTTTCTGTGGGAGCCTTCTCTCTCAGTGGCTCTGATCAGGCCATGCAGTCCTTTGAAAACTCGCCTCTAGTCATTGTACTCCTCCAACAGCCATTGCCTGGCCAGCTAAGGATGGCTCAACAGCATGCTTTTTCAAAACCACAAACCCTCTCCCCCCACACACACACACCCAAGGAAGAAGATGGGTGAGAGAGAGGAAATATAGGGCCACCATTCTGACCCACTCCTTTTCCCTCTCCTTTCCACAGCCTGGTTTGGGCCCTGGGTGCCTGTCCTCCTCACCATGCCTCGGTCCCTTCCCATAGACACACACATGCACTTTGCTATTTGTGGTTTTCCACTTTTGTGTGTATGTGTGCGGGTCCTGTACTTCTAACCCTTGTAAATGTGGAGGACTAACTGTAATAGAGATAGGACAGTCAGCCAGGATGAAGAACTGAATAGGGCTTTGGGGAGCTGTGACTTATCTAAATGTGTCTTAATAAATTTCTACTTATTTATTCTTTTTTTACAACTGTGTCTGGCTGTTCCTTTTAAGCTTGACAGGGAGTCTGGTCATGTTTACCATAGTTAACCTACAGAAAAACACATCCACTGGTCCATATAGGGATCACTGTGAGGCCAAACTATCCAATCCAGTGAGGGATCTTGATGGGAAAAGAGGCAAGGTGAGTGACAGAGCCCAAGGGTTAGAACCAACAGGGCCAGCCTGGAGAGGGAATCTGTCACAAATACCAGTAACCTTGGAACAACTATTTCATTATTATAGTTTTAGAGCAAACAGTTTCCCAGCCACATTGTCTAGCTGCCCCCTATTAAAAGAGAAATTTGCAATACCAGTATTTATATATGCAACTATCTACATTGAAGAGTTAAGGGCAGGACCTGGAAGAGAAGAAACTGATAAACTGCATTAATTATATGTCCTTGAAAGGAGACCTTAATTTGACTAAGAAGCGAGGTCTTGCTCTTTTGGAGCTTTTTAAACATCAGGAGTTTGATCGACTGCAACCTTGGAATGTAGATACAAGTGATCATCAGGGTGGCAAGTCAGTGAATAAAATTCCTTTGCCTCCCTTACTTTTATGCTGAGAGATGAAGGTGCAGTTACCTTAGCCATCTCCTTATTGCTAACTTATTGCTCTGGACATAGTTGGCTTTACTTGTGCTAGAAGTTGTATCTTGAGGAGACTCTCCTGTAGAAAAAATCTGCCCAGTTGAGTATTTTTTAGAAAACTAACAAAATTTGCAGTGGTACTGACAAAGAGGCAACACTCATTTTTTAAATTTCTTGGTGTAATACAAGTACATCTCAGACTCAAAATGCAATAAGGGATATCTTTCCATCTTCAACAGCAAGTAATTCGATAGTAAAAGATGTAGAAGAGGAAGCAACATGGGTGAGAGATCTGATGGATATGGCCCATGAGAAATGAGAAGCCTTCAATCCTGGGCAGCCACAACAGTCTCTACAACCAGCACCTTCTACAACCAGCACCTTTTGAAGGTGAGCTTAATGGTTCCTATCTTACCTCTGAGATATCATATCCATTTGTAAATAATGCTGACAATACTGGTGAAGAGGACT
Organism: Ctenosaura bakeri; assembly: GCA_948474755.1. Classification (NCBI taxonomy): domain Eukaryota; kingdom Metazoa; phylum Chordata; class Lepidosauria; order Squamata; family Iguanidae; genus Ctenosaura; species Ctenosaura bakeri. The sequence continues at coordinate 384,023 of CAOLHI010000644.1, forward strand.
TGTGCACTTCTAATCCTAAACACCAAGAAATCAGGTACAGTTCCTAACTAGAATAAGCTAGGCAAACGCTGTCCCCATGACTCTACTAAGGAATCATTGCTTCCTCACAAACTGAAGAAATCTCTGATGAAATAAATCAGGTCAAGCAATAGTCACAAGCCTCAAAGCAACAGTTTCAGTTTTATGTGCTTTAATTGAATTTGCTTCTCCAACCAATTTTACTAATGCAGATGAGTGTATGAGTGAGCATGTTAAATAAGTGAGCATTCTGACATCTCTACAGGTCCTCTAAAACCCTAATAGAGCCCAAATAGCTCTCTGTAAATTACTCTGGTGACACACAATCCCTCCTGACGATTCACACATCTCAGGAGTGTCATGCAAATTGTGTTTCAGGGAATGAGGCCCATTTTGCTGATAGTCCATTGGCCAGTAATTCTCACAATCGCTGGACAGATGAGATTTGGTGGACTACAGATGAATTTAATGAATCCTCTATTATACTCAAGGAAAAGACAAGTTTATAATTGTAAGGATACATATACAGAGGAAAAGTCAGCAGTTAACTTCAATTTACTCAGTCTTTTTCTGTCTCAAAAACTTGCCCAGAGATAAGTGCACTAGATTCTATATCTAAGTTTTCATTTATTATGGTCCATAGTTGGAAAATAATTAATTCACAGGGATCTTTTATTGGGAACAAAGTGTTATTGAGTGACCTGCATCATTTGCCAGTCAAGTCCTAGTTAAGTGGGAGAAAAGAGCGGTGTTAAAGTATATTATTCTAGGAATACTGAACTGAGATTTAGAAATTGCTTTACTGCCATGGAAATATGGAACGTTATGTCATGCTCCCACTTTCATAATTTAGTTTTGGCAATAGAGCCTATCCAACCTAAACCCCTTAGTCAATACTCACCCTAGCAAGAAAGTCTTGAATCAAAAGGAGAGTATCAGAATTACAAACTAGCAATACTTTAGATAGATGATGAATCCCCTACTATCTTTGTGAATAACATCCCATTTTGGAACACACACACCCAAGTCCCTTCTAGATCTTTGTATGATTTGTATGTTCAAGAGAACACCCAAAGCAAGTCCTCACAAGTTTTGTGAAAAGAACCAAGCTGGTAACATAAAAATTCAAAACTATCTAATCATTCTGAGCCCCATACTTTGGAGAATATCAACTGAGTTCTGGGCAAACTCATGAAGTAAATACTTAGTAGGAGGTTACTGTTTCAAATAGCTTCCTTCCTCTTAGTTCCCCAGCTGATTGACTAGATCCTGAAAATGCTCTTCTCCTTCATCCTAATTTGCATATTCTTTATTAGAATGTAGCCAGTGGAAAAGTAAACTAGTGGACCCTGAATTCTTAAGATTTCTCCATTCATTCAACATTACTACTATCCAGGAGACACAGTTTCTGGAGATGAATTCTGTATTTGTCCAGGGCTATAAAACATTTTAAGTACCAGCAACCAAAGAACCGAAATGTTTGTCAAGGTAATTGGTGACTAGCACTTTTGGTATCAATTGAAGTAGATATGAAGACTGTGACCTAGACAGACCATCAAATAATTTTGTACAAGTAGTTCTCTTTAGTAGGTTACACCTTTGCAGATATAAACATCTTGCTTAAACATCAATATCCTTCCCTTTAACTCCAACTCATTTAGGGAAGGCTGTAACTTTCTAGAAGATACACTAGAGAAGATATCATTGGATTATCCCGAGATCAAACTAATTCTGTGTTGGATTTTAATGCCTGGTTGGGCACAGATTATTTAGTTCTAGGAAGGGCAATGAAGGGCAATAGAGGAACTTTCTACACAGGAGCAGTCTGTATACAAGATATAAAGGTCAATAAGGCTGGGCAGGTCCTGTTTTCTGTCATCTAAAAAGATCAGTCATGGGAGCTGTAAGGATAATTCTAGCCACTACTTTACTTTTTTCTTTTCCCCCAGATAGTCAGTTTAGAGGATTACATATTAATTTCCATGTCTTTTTAAACCAATGTTTTACACTTAATGATAGACAACAGAGCCAAAAGTGATTCTCTCCTTTTGCAACTGTTGATGTCTGTGGTTAATGGTCATCATCCAATGCATCCAAAGCTTGCAGAATGCAGACTTGGGTGTAAAATGATGCACGTGGCCCAATTAAAATAGACAAGGAAGTTGATGTAGCATTATCAAATAGTAAACTAGACCACTCAGGCAACAAAGTCTGGCAAGTGAAAATAACATCTTAGAAATCTATGAGGAGACAGTCTCCACTTTAAGGCCTTAAGCTACAACTGTCTGCAAATCAAACAAATTCACTGTAGGAGCATCTACACAGCAAGATAAAGAATCCAGGAACAGTAAAAAAAAGACTGTCTAGATCAGTGGTTCTCAACCTTCTTAATGCCGCGACCCCTTAATACAGTTCCTCATGTTGTGGTGACCCCCAACCATAAAATCATTTGTTATTATTTATTTATTTATTATTTAGTTAGTTAGTTAGTTAGTTAGTTCCAACATCAAATAGATTGGAAACACTGCTCTAAATCACTGCTCTGGATAGACTTCTAATACCTAGAAACTGGTAACCCTCCCCTCTTTTTTAAGCACAGAAAGCATCCATCAATGCCAGAATTAAGGCAGTAGTTCTAGTTCTGAACGTTGGGTTTCCACAGTTCAAAAACCCAGTCACTCCCAAAGGCAATGCCGAAACAGCCCACATTTTACACGAGGCACAGGGAGGAAAGGACAGGGAGAGAGGAAAGATGACGGCAGCATAAGCAGACACATTTTGTTTCACTCACACCCTCTCTCCCTCCCTTAAAGGGAGTGTGGACGCTGAACATACAAAAAGCGAGGAATGCAAGACAGTCAGGGCGAAGAACACAACACGTGCGTGTGGCAAGCGCCAAGGGTCCACGCACAATAAAAGCGAGAGGAGAAAGTCACCCTGGCTATTTCTGCACTAGACAGTTATAGCGCTATTATTCCACTTTCACCATTCTATGGAATCCTGGGGTTTGCAGGTCTCCGCTCCTCACCTCCGCCTTAATGCTCCAGCTCCAGCTCTCTCCTCTCGGTGTCCTCACCTCTGCCTTAACATTCAGGCTCCAGCTCTCTCCTCCTGCTCTCCGCACCTCCGGCTCCACCTCAAGCTCCTCCAGTGCTTTCCCACCGGGCAGGGAAAGACGGGAAACGCCCAGCATGCCTCCTCTCCCCTCCTCCCAGCGCAGGGGTCTCAGAAGCACTGCTCCCATTGGCTGTGAGGCCACCTCCTTTTAAAAGGGGGGGCAGGATTGAGAAGCGGGGACCTCTGTGAAATGGTCGTTCGACCCCCAAAGGAGTCCCGACCCCCAGGTTGAGAACCACTGGTCTAGACTGATCACGGCAGCCAAGTCAACTTGAACTGAAGAGGCTATATTGTATCAACATGTATATACCAAAAAAAAAACAAACCCAAACCCTGGCAGAATTCTATGTAGGGGGTGGCAGACACAGAGCTAGGCTGCTTAAAATGATGCTAAGTTTTGGAAATCTACGCAATCATATTGGAAAATCTGAGAACCATATATTCTTTATATGAAGAGTAGAATGGGTGACCATTTTCAATTGGATTTTGATATTTAGATGATTTAGAACTCTAGGAAAAACAGTTAAATATTTATATATAAAGGAAAATTCCTTTTCTTCAAAGTGAGGGGATATATATTGATCGGATAATTTAATCAATGTCAGGTTATGTGGGAAGCCATGAGGTGGGGTAAGTAGTGGGTAAGTAGATGCAAGAGTATGTGTGTTTTTGTTTTATGACTCATATGTTTCTTCTTTCTCGTTCTGCTCTCTTGTCTTGTGCTACTATCTGCCTTGTTTGTCTGGATAGCTAACTTTCCTTTATGTAACTCTTCCCTCCTCCTTTTTTTGCCACTTTTTTCCTTTTTTCTTTTTATTCTTCACTTTTCATATGGTAGGTATAATATGTATAGTATAGCCTTTTTTATTTATGTTAGGTTACTGGGGTGATTTTTCTTTGTGTGTAAGGGCTTTAAATTATGTATTGGTCTATTTTATGTGAAATTCAATAAAAATATATTTACAAAAATGATGCTAAGTTTTGGGCCCCTTTTACAGTTGTGGAAGATAAAAAGGAAAGTGCAAAAGATGCTCTAATATCCCTTAAATGATTGGGTGCTGCACTTCAATGTGATATTTAGCAAACCCAACAATGAACTCCACAATCCAATTATGTTCCAGGATTTACCTGAATGGCCACCAGGAACTCAAAGAGGTTATTAGTCACGTTAACCAAAAGGAATGTGCCAGGTGGTAATATGTTACCTCCCGATATACTTAAAATCAATATTGAATGATGGGCCCCACATTTCCCAAACTTCTTACATACACAAACTTAACAGAAATGGTACCCAAAGGCTAGGTTTTCAGTGTGGTCCTCTCTATATTTAAAAAAAAGTAACCGCCAGAATCTTAAGAATTATAGACCCTTGGCTTATTGAATGTAGCCTCCAAACTGTACTCTGAATATCTACTGCATAAATTGTTAGCTTGGGAAGAAGATAATAATATATTCAGTGAAGCTCCCGCAAGCTTTGGTAAAGGTCATAGTACAATTGATCAATGTTTTGTCCTGCATCACTTAATTTAAAAGACCACACAGGGAACTTCTGAACAATTACATGCAGATATATATACTATCTGTCTTCAGCCTTTGACTCAGTAAATAGGATCCAGGTCTGGATAAAAGATTACTTTGGCTTATCCAAAATCTAAATCTTAATAATATTGCCCAGGTAAGAGTGGGTCCAAATGGTCAACTTACAGAAAACATTCAAGTCTTGCTAGGAGTCTGAGAAGACTATATCCTGGCTCTGTTCTTATTTATTGTTGTTGTGTTAATATTGGAGTGCAACAGATGGCATTACCTTCCTTCCCCCTTCCTCCAGCACGGTTCCAATTCTGATGTATGCAGATGACATAGTTTCCTGTCCCTTAGTGAGATTTGTTTAAGAGGTACGCTAGTTAAGTTTATCTCCTTTTATGCTCAGGAGCATCTTGCCATCAATTGCTCAAAAACCCAGCTTGTGATGTTTGGGAAAGAACAAAGAAAGTATGAGGGGACCACGGATAGCGATACTATTGAAGCAATACAGCTCTTTTAAATACCTTGGCACCTATTTCAATGAAAACTGTAATTGGAAAACCTACTATGCAGCAGTTAATCTGTTAATTTTTAAAACCATACACCACACTAATTTTTTTTCTATTTTAGGGTGGGCAGTTGGTGGAGCCAGCCTTAAAACTACTTGTCTGGGAAGGCATTTCCTCAGAGGTGCTAAAGAGATGAAATATGGGAAGAAGGAAACATTGTTCCATGGGAAACACTCTAGAACGGGTTTCTGAAGAAAATCCTTGCCCTGCCTCCAGGTCTACCAGCTGACTTGTTGAGAGTACAGTCAGTTTACAGTTAACAAAAGTATGGTACAGTACTGGCACAAGCTGAACGAGGTGAACAACAAAAGATTCCCCCAAAGTGTTGGTATGTACTGCTAAGAAGGAGCGTTGGGCTAAATGAAAACTCTGAGTCAATCAGTATCTGATAGTAAAAAAGTATGATACTTTGGAAAGTTAATGTGAATAACTGTAAGCCATTTCTTTCTAGAAGTTCTAAATTTAGCAGCTCTTAAACATTTTATATGATCTACATTAGAATTTATACTATGTCATGTAATAGGAGCCAATGCGATGAGTTTTGGGCTGGGACACTAGGAGACCAGGTTTGAATCCCTGCTTGGCCATGGAAACCTTGCCTCAGAGAAAGGACAAACACTCCCTGAACAAATTCTGCCAAGAAAACCCTGTGATAGGTCCAACTTGGGGTCATCCTAAGTCAAAAATGACCTGTAGGCACACAACAACACAATTCTGCACTTGCCCATGTTAATAGTTCCTCCTCTACAAACATTGCTGTTCATGACAGCAGTGGCCTACTGCTAAAAGTAATAAAACTTTGAACCCCTGTCTTCTATGGTATTGGCTTCCCCTTCTCGTTGGGTGTCATCTGCAAATTTGAAAAGTAGATCCACTATTCCAATCATGTCACTGTGCTGAGCGAGGAATCTTTACTCAGGAGTCTCAACCAAGACCCACACAGTATCATGCTGATCCCTGGCCATGGATAATTTGGACTCATTAGAAAGAGCTCAAAACATTAAAACGTAGGCTTTTGGAAGTGCAGGTACAATGGGCCCTGAATATCTGCTGGGGCTTGGCTTGGGGATCTCTTGTGGATAAAAAAAATCTGTGACTGCTTTAGTCCCACAATATACAATGGTGTAGTAAAATGCTGTCCCCTTATACAAAATGGTGAAGAACTGAAAGGCTTGCTTATATATATATATATATATATATATATATATATATATATATTTCTCATGCTGTCACTGGTTGAATCTGTGGGTACAGAATCTGTAGATACAGAGGGCTAGCTATATCCACTAAATTAGACTTAATTCATGTTGAACTGGGCATAATGAGATTAGCTCTGCTCTTTTTTTTTTTTTTTTGGTTAAAAACTATATTCAAGCAGGTTTCAAAACTTATCACCGGAGGACATGAGCCCAATCTCATGGAAGCAAAAATGCAGTTCGTTACTAAGAATTTACAATTTTGCATTTCTTTGCTTTTGGCTGAAAGATATGATATCAGAGGCTCAAGGATATGGAGATACAATCTCAGCTGAGATTAAAGCTTGTCAATCTAGTAGCATTTATGTATCTTTCATTTGTTCATATCTATCACTTCCAAGGTATCTGATAGATTTGGAATATATCAAGATAACTGATTTTCCTAAACTTGGCAAATGCCACACTTGCTGTGCTTTCAACTTATAGCTTTAATTATGGTAGATATTAAAATACTGACAGCTCTTTTGGCCAGTAGATTGCAAAAAGTCATTTCACCTTTAGTGGAATTTATTAAAGTCAGGTGAGTAATAATATTAGGTCAGTTGTGGATCTGGCAGCCTTAAATTCTGACAGAACTGATCCAACAGCCATTATTTCGTTAGACGCTGAGAGAACCTTTGATAAAATGTATTGGATTTTTATTTTTTTTTACTACCTTGGCCAACTTTCGGTTTTTCTAAAATATTTTTGAAATAGATTAAAAAATTATATTCTACACTGAGGCAACAGTAATGACTAATGGTTTATTTTCATCTTTTTTTATGCTGAAATGAGGCACCAGATAAGGAAGTCCACTTTTCTGAGCAATATTTAATATATGCTTCAAATCCCTTGGGTGTTCTTTCAGACAAAATTACAGCATCAATAGCTTCATATTGCCTTAGAATTCAAAGATGTTCTTTATGAAGATGGTGTGTTATTTCAAAAGCTCCTCACAATCCTGATCAAACTGATTAATAATTTTGGAAAAATATCCAGCTATTCAATTCTATTCCAAAATGGAGATAATACAAATAATATGGATATAATATAGACCCCAGCGCTTTTTTTAAAATGGCATTTTCAATACTTCCCAAATTCTATTATCTGTGTGGACATAATTTTTTCCAGGGATATATCTTAAATTAACAACCAGGTTAATAAAAGATACTACACAGCATATGACAGATACGTCTATACCATTGATCGATTTTGACAACATCGGACAGGTGCACTGTTTGAGCCCCTCTATGACTACAAGGAAACTTACTTCTTCAAATATACAGATAACAAATAACCCGAAGGATGACTTCCCAGTGAATGATTTAGGCTCTCTGTTCGCTGGAGATCCACATTTTGATGCCCATGTAGCCTTGATTAATTCAGATTTATGTACAAACCAAATGATAAGGAAGGATGGTTTGATTCCTGTTGACATAACATGTCCAACTGAAAGCACAACTGCATGACATACGGTAGACCAGAGTAAGCTCACCTTGATTACTTGGAATGTTGCGGGATGGCGGGCATCAGCCAAGGACCCCTGCTTCAGTGAGTTCCTTTTCCAATATGATATTATATTAATACAGGAATCATGGTGCACTGAAGAATTAACCCTGAATGGATTTCACTCATCATCTATAAAAGCAGAACCCGGACTAAAGCATGGAAGAACAAAAGCAGGACTGGGGATTTTAATTTCTACTACCTTACGTGCTACGTCGAGGACTCTCCCCACACTCAATCCACATGCTATGGCAGTACTCATCCAGTTTAAAACTCAGTCTTTGGTGACAGTTAATGTCTATATGCCTCCTACGAGACAAAGATCCCAAACTAGAGCCATATGGACCAGATTAGAAAAATATGTGGCTGAACTTATTTTGGAATACCCTGACACACTGTTGATTATGGGGGGAGACATGAATGCTAGAATGGAACCAGATGATTATACCCTTTACTCACAATACAAATGTCCCCATCTGAAACCAGAAAATGATTATAGTCTCCCCACTCGTAGCTCAAAGGATACCAAAACAAATTACGCAGGTCTTTGTGTGGCTCAAGCAACCTACCGGCTAGATCTCTATATATTGAATGGTATATTGGAGAATGACCAGCCAGCAGAATTTAGATACTTCTCTGGACTACAAATGAGCGCAATTGATTATATAATTGTCTCTGGAAACATTTTACCATATACCAAACATCTTAAAGTCATGTCTAAGATTGATAGTGATTATTTCCCAGCCATGCTTCAGTTAAATAATTTTATTCTCGAGACTCAATCCAAAGATTGTCATCAATTGTCTTTCAACCCATTAGGGGGAAATTATTGCAGACCTAAATGGTCCCCACATTTAAACCAGAGGATAACTGACTTATTGAGCTCAGATCACTTCCAGAGTATGAGATCTGTCCTGATAACAGCAGAACTGGGTCTAGTTATTGAGAGATATGAAACCCTTATTCAAGAACTGTGCCAATATTTAATTTCTGAGAGTAGAATCCACTCCAATCAACAGTTGTATCATTCTAAGTCATGGTTTGACAAAGAGTGCGTAGAAACCAAAAAAACTCTTGCTAGCAAATATAGGCTATATACAACAAATACATCATTGATAGATGCTTCTGAGCTCTTAAAACATAAAAGACAATACAAGCAACTAATAGTATATATAAAAAAAGAATTTATGAAAAACAACTGGATGCAACTTATTGCTGCAGCTAGATCCAAGGACTCCCCTCTTTTCTGGCATATTATTGCAAGGTCGCAAAGTAACGATCATGATAGGATAAACTGCCATATCCCTCTAACTACATGGGAAGCCTATTTACAGGAACTCTACTCAGATATGAATGCCATAAGAGACCAAATTGCCCATAAAATGGAAAATCTCCCCCTGTGGACTCCAGTATCTGAAGCTGAGATTAAAAGCTTAATAATTCAGTCAAGATCAGGAAAAGCACCAGGAGAAGACCTTATACCATCAGAAGTACTCAAGAATAACCAGAACTTCTGGATTCCACTCCTGGCTACAGTTTTCACTTTTATTGACACCTATGGAATAGTGCCCAAGGCATGGGGTCTTGCAATTATTGTTCCTATCTTTAAGAAAGGGAGAAAAGAGGATCCAGCAAACTACAGACCCATCAGCCTTTTAAATACAATCAGCAAGATGTATGCAAGACACCTGCAAGTGAGGCTGCTTGAATGGATGGAAGGGGAACAGATACTCGCAGATCAGCAAGCTGGATTCAGAGAATCTGAATCTACCGCTCTACCATTGATCAATGTTTGATATTACATCATTTGGTTAGAAAATACTCTTCCAGTAGCCTGACTTCATTGTATGCTGCCTTTATTGATTTTAAGACAGCTTTTGATTCTGTTTCACGGGTTCTACTGTGGGAGAAGTTGGAGGCCTCCTCAATTGACAAGCATCTGCTCCACTTGATTCGTATGCTGTATCAAGAGACAACGATGAAAGTAAGAGGTAACTCTCTTGGGCACCTTACCAAAACCATAGAAATACAGAAAGGTGTGAAGCAAGGCTGTATACTAGCCCCACTCCTATTTAATTTTTATATCAACTCCATGGTGGCTCAGTTCCAGAACACTGACTTTCATCCCCCCAAAATAGCTGACAGGAATATTTCAATCCTGCTCTATGCAGACGACGCAGTCATACCCTCAAGAACACCCACTGGCCTTAAAAGAGCACTGAGAACCTTAGTTCAGTACTGCAGGGCAAATCAATTAGAACTCAATTATCAAAAAACTAAAATTATGGCCTTTACCAAAAAGGTCTAAAAAACATCTGTGGAATATTGATGGCCATAAAATTGAGCAGGTTTCTTGTTTTAAATATCTGGGAGTAGCTTTACAAGCAAATGGTAGTTTGAAAATGCATGGGAAATATGCTGCAGATAATGCTCAAAGAAGCTCATCGGCTATTCTAAAAAAATTTAGGTCAAAAGGAGGACAATTTATACCAGCAGCCCTCAAATTGTTTGAGGCAAAAGTGATTGCGCAACTCCTTTATGGCGCCCAGCTGGGTCCCTTTCAAAACTATGCCCCGCTAGAGCTTGTACAAACAAAATTCCTAAGAGCGATTTTTCAGACCCCCAAGTGTGTTTCAAATGCTACTCTAAGATTAGAGTCAGGCTGTATGAAAATAGAGTCTAGGGTGTGGGTGACTATAATAAACTATTGGCTTAGATTAGTTTCTTCTTCTACTGGCTTTGTCTCTTTGGTGCTGAAAGATGGACTCCATTCTAGATGGAATCAAACAGTGGTTACTAAAATACAAAGCTTGGGCTTCTCTCTAGAATCCTTATGTAATTTGGGCTACGATAGAGCCAAAGTGGCCATTAAACAAAGGATAGTGAACACAGAGCGTCAAATGGACCTTGGTATGACTCCTAGTTTTATTATTAGTGATTCCAACAGATATGTTGCTTATACCTATGAAGTATTTAAATGAACTGGAAATCCCTGAATACCAAAGAGCCTTTACCTTGGCACGGTGTAATGCTTTGCCATCAGCACTATTGGAAGGCAGATATCGGAAGATACCCTTCCTAGAGAGAAAATGTCCATGTAATAACGAACAAGTGGAAACTGTGGAACACATACTTTTACAATGCCCATATTACAGGGATTTACGATTAAATCTTATCTCCCCCATTCTTAATAGATTTTTAGGCCACTCAGAACAGTTCTATGTCTCACTATTACTTTCAGACCATAACTCAGAGATATCCTATAAAGTAGCTAAGTTTTGTGCAATTGCCATTAGAATCCAGCGCAAGATGGTCAGTGATGTAGATTAGACAAAGGATAGATAAAGGAGAATTTTATGAAGAGGATGTTGTATGTTTTATAATTCTTCTTAACCAACTGACTATTTATATGTACTAATTTGTCTTTTATTGACTGATTTTATGATGAAAATGTTGTATGGTCTTATAGTTTTTTTTAACCAATTGACTATCTATATGTACCAAGTGTTTTTTATTGATTGATTTTATATGTTTTATGAGGATGATGTTGTATGGTTGCATATCTCTTTCTAACCAATTGACTATTTATATGTATCTTGTTTGTTCTTGTATACTGGTCTGTGACCATAATAAAGTTGATTGATTGATATTACACAAGATCTAGACAGATGTGCAGGTTTACAGTTAAGTTCATTGGGTAAAGTTAATACAATTAAAATGAACATTATACCGGGATTCAGCATCTAGTTGCGTCAATGGTGGATGCAATCTAGAGAGCTCCACCAGATAGCAAACCCCTGAAGTGATGTGCCTGACAGGGAAGGCTTCTCCTATCAAGCTAATCAGGTCCCCGATATATGGATTGGATTGGATCTAGCAAAGTGTCTGCTTGGGAACAGAGCAACCACAGTGAGTTCCAAGGCTTTAGGAGAATTGTATGCTTCAGTAGAGTCACGGAGTGAGGGTGTTTCACTCCCCCATCCCCATATGACACTACATTTTTTTTATTATTTATTTGTATCCCGCCTCTCCGTATGGATTGAGGCGGTGAACAACTTACAAATAGCATGTATTTCGAAACATTTCTATACATGCCCCCAACAAGCTGGGTACTCATTTTACCGACCTGCGAAAGGATGGAAGGCTGAGTCAAACTTGGAGCCCGGCAGGATCGAACTCACAACCTTGTGGCTTGTGGCTTGCAGTACTGGCATTTAACCACTGCGCCACCAGGGCACCTGGACCTCTTGTATGTATATAAATTGCTTTTTTATAGTTTTGCTTATGATAGACAAGAAGCTAAAGTTTTCCAATAGTTTTACAGCCTTCTTGCGTTTTGGATTTAAAGAGACCGTATTTCCTTTTTCCAATTGCTACTGGGACTTTATGTAAATTTTAAACTTGATATTTTTAATACCATAAGAAGTGTAACGGGAATCAACAGCTTTATGTTGTTGCTTTTAAAAGTTGCTTACTATATAGAGAATTATTTTAAGAAGTACTAATTTTAGTATAGAACAGAATAAGTTAGTGATGACTAATATTTGAGATAGAATAAGTTTAAAAAGACATATATTTGGTGTTAGTATGTAAGGAGTTAAGTTTATAAGAAAGTTTATTAAGGAATGATATTTTGTAATTGACAAGTAGTTACTAAGTGGTTAAAATGATCTTTAATTTAGAATCATTATTAATACTTACCTAGAATTATTAACCACCAATTAATTTTGTAAGTTTGTATTTACCATGAAAATAATAGGCAACAAGAATTACCTTTAAATCAAATTTAAGTATTTAATAGTTAACTATTACTGTTTTATTGCTATTCAATGTTTGCAAGAGTGGGAACCAATTTTTTACTTATTTGTAGTTTTGTTGATGTCTTTTAGGATAGTTGTATAGTTTATTTTTATAGTTTATTTCTTTTGTATTACTCTGTAGTGTTGTGTTTCTCTCCCCTTTTTTTTTTACTTGATAAAAATAAAAAATGGAAAAAAATGAACATTAAACCTAGAATTGTTTGTGTTATTCATGGAATTCCTATACTTGTATCCTGCAAGTAGTTACAGAATGTTTCTTTTAATTCATATTCTTATGAGTTGTTTATCCATGTCTTGGAACTTAAGGCATGGTCAACAGAAACGAAATTTTCATGCCCTCTTGACTACTAAAAAGTTGATACTTCAGTACTGGAAAGATCCTCACCTATGATCCAATGGATAGAAGTTTTAATAACTGTTTTAACATGTGAAAGAATGATATATAAAAGCGATATATACAAATGGAATTATGTTTAGATATTTGGTCTGCTTTTATTGAAATGCATTTCTTTTTTTAATCTCTTCATGCATAACTACTACTATGTTAGAACATTACAAGAGGTAACTGAGAACCTTATAAAGTAATTTTATTTTGAATAATAGTTTGAATTTTAAAAAATTTACAAAGATGAGAACAGCTTTTACTCAAGCAAGATTACACTTTCTCCCTTTGGCAGATTAGACTAGTTACCTAAGAGTGGCAGAGTATGTAGCTGTTATTCTTTATTTACTGAAAGTATTAGTCATATGTTTAAAATTGTTCCAGCTTATAATGATTTTAGAGATACATGCATCCAGCCACTGTTAAAATCACTGAAGGCAAAGTTACTTTCTGGAAAAGTGTCTTTTTCCTAGTCTAATATTGATAAATTTGCACTTTTGAAACACATAAATTTCTTGTCAATGCTCTACAGGTGCAGAGGATGAGACTTATGTGGTATACGCAAGAATATCCAGATGAATAGAGGTTTAAATATACATATAATTTTAACTAGCATATATACTTGGCATTGTCTGGGATTTTATTTTCTCATAGGTAATACTTGTTAGAAATGCCTTAAGAATTACCTTACCTTACCTTACCTTACCGGAGTTAGATACAGTTGAAATATACAGATTAGAGATTGTGTGTTTCTAATTCCCCAAACTACCTTGTCCAGTACTTGTAACTTTTCCCCATATTCCTCAATCCAATCTGTATTTAGAGTTGATAACGTATAGAGGTTTGGTTTCTGAGGCAAATATTGGCCTCCTCCTTCTTGCTGCTAGGCCTCATCTCCATAGCAACCAGACAAGCCCAAGAGCTCTCTGGCTGAGTATACTAAAGGCCCCTTCCTAATCTGCTAACCCCAGGATTCCATAGAATCTTCATAGGCAGCCAATCATATGAGGGTCTTCTTGCCTGACACAGCCAATCATATGAGATCTTTGCCTGCTTGACACAGACAAACTCATAAACTTTGATTTTTACATATATTAGATTATGATGATTCCTCATGGGCAAACAACGAAAAACTGCAAAGATTACAATTACAACCACATTATCTTCCTTACGTATTGATTTGTCTATAATGATAAGTGTAATTTATAACAAGAAGCTTGACAAGGAGAGCATGAGCAAAGCAATATAGGAAAGACTGGTTTGTTTAGGAACCACTAAAGCAAGCCAAAGGCAACTTCACATCTTAGTCTGAATGGGAACCTGCACTTTGAAAAACAGTTTTTTACTGAAGTCAAATTTAATGGGTAGTTGTTAGAAAAGTGCTGAATATTTTGATTCCAAAATTGAAATTTAAGTAAGTTGTGCTTCTTGAAAAACACCTGGATGATATGAATGTTCATATTTCTTCACTACCAGGCTTATTTCATTTCTGTTTCTCTTATTTCTGGATTAGACTCATGGTAGATTACCTCTGGTACTACCTTTCTGTAATGGTGGGAGATTGCATGTTCCTGTGAGGTAAGAGGCTATGCTGATGGTAGTGTCTCCCATGTCAGACAGGCTTTTGCTCAGGAGCCAGACTAAAAGTGCCAAACAGCTATTGGGCAGCAACAGTAGTTGGGGGGGAGATGATCACTTAGAGATAAGAAAAAGAAATGGGTAGTGATCTGTGTATTTATGAGTCTTGGGAAGTTGTCAGTGACATCCTAGATCCATCCACCAGGAAGACAGCACACTTCCCAATTAATCTTGGCAGGCTAGCACACAGGTGCCTCTGAGCAATGAGACCCTAACCACCAGCACCTTTCTTTTCTTCTTGTTGGCAGCTGGCAGTTACATTGTTGGCATTCAGTGTCCCCTGCTGCTGGTTTCCTGTTTGAGCATCTTCACTGCTGCTATCTCATGAAGATATAGGAAGCAATTACTTAAGTGGAGCTTTTCTGAATCCCGTCTGTGCTCCTGACCACAACCTCAAGGGTGTTTCCTCACTGTCACAGGCCTCTTCATTTTCCTTGGCAGTTTCTTCCTGTTGTTTCTTTCTGTGTTCTGTCCAGGAAGTCTAAACATTCTCTCACGCCT
This sequence comes from Ctenosaura bakeri, assembly GCA_948474755.1. NCBI lineage: Eukaryota > Metazoa > Chordata > Lepidosauria > Squamata > Iguanidae > Ctenosaura > Ctenosaura bakeri. Next base: position 399,333 of record CAOLHI010000644.1, read on the forward strand.
TGAAGGGACACAACACATTGCTGTTGTGCACTGACTTTCTCTTCCAAGACAGCTACCAATCTGTACTTGCTGCAGGTATAGTTTGTGAGGTTGTTTTTGGGGTGCAAGAAGACAAATACTGTACAGACATTGTAGCGGACAACTACAGACCCTTCTGCCTCTACCACTGCAGTTATAAGTGCAGCCAGAAGTGCTCAACAGCTTGCTGCCTCTCACGACCTGACTGCTTTGATGCTCACAGTGACTTCAGCAAAGGCTGATGGGTAAAAGGATGCACACAAGCTGGTCCTCTGCCAGAATTTCACTTCTTTATATACTGGCTTAAAAGTCTGCTGCCTCTTCCAATGCTGCTGCTTTTTTTCCCTCACAGAGCATGATAACTGAAGCCCCTGTCAGAGCTGCTGATGACGAGCAGCAGCTGTTGGTCCCTGTGGCTCAGGGTGGAGATGACGAGCAGCAGCTGTTGGTCCTTGTGGCTCTGGCTGGAGATGAGTCCTGCAGCTCAAGAACTCCCCCTGCTGCTATGGACCAAGCAGGCTTGGATGTTCCTCTGCCTGCTCCTTTAGGGCAACAGGGATCCAGTTCTGAAGATGGTTTGGAGCCTGTGCCAATCAGCCCACAAACAAGGCGGAGACTCAAGAGAGCTGAGCAAAGGGAGGCTTCCCTGATTAAGTTCAAGAAGCAGTGACTAGCCATACCTGCATCTTGGCCTATATAACTGCCTGCCTGGAAGCTTTCCTTTGCTTGTGGCAAACTTCTTTCAAGCCCTCCTCTTGCCTGTTCCTTGCTCCCAGCACCTGGCTTCTACTACCTTGAATGGTTCTCTTGACCCTTGGCTTTTGGAACTCTGACTACAGCTTTCGCTTGACGCTCTGGTAAATGAACTCCCTTGTGTAAAGTGCTTGCTTGTCTCCTCCTGGCTAGACTTTGCTGGCTCTCACACTCCCTTCCCTGGGCTGGCTTGCCGCCCAGATCTCTGACCTTGACACAGAGACTACAGCAAAGACTGATGGGGAAAAATGTGCATTTGAGCTGCTATTTTCCCAGAACCTTGCTTCAAGAAAATCTATTCACAATATGAGTTGACAAGCTGGTTCATGGGGCAAGAAATGGGTCCCTGCATGCCTGGAGCTTATTAAGCCCTGCCACTGATATGTTTAAAAAACTTGCCTTTGGGTATAATCTATGTATCCATTCTTGGCTGTTTCTAGAATGTAGTTAGTGATCAGCCCTCCTAGGTGGATTCTGGGAGGGCACATTCCCTGTTCTTAGTGGCACTCAACTTGCCTGCCATCCCATCAAAGTTTCTCTTTCCAATTCTAGTTTGACATGGTAAGAAGCCACTGTTAACAATCACTGAGCTACTTAAGAATAAGAAGCAAGCCATCCAGCATCACCTTATAAGTAGTGGCAATTTCTTCCTTCTCACTTGGTATTTTGAGTTGGAACTGATAGCAATTCCAAGCTGTTGTGAATCACAGCACCATCCAGCAGACAGTCAAGGGAGAATTTTAGTGGGAGGTCAAAGAAAGCTAGGGGAGGATAACAAATCAACAGAGTTCAGAGAGTGTCTTTGCCTGTTAGAGTCCAAAGGGCAGCCATTGAGGAAAGCATTGCCAGCCAGTCCATGTCCAGAGAAAACAAGCAGGCAATCCATGATTCAAGAATCCAGCAAGAGCTGTCAACAAGGCAGAGGGCTGAGATGCAGAAGTCCAGATGCAAGAATGCCAGCTAGGATGTAGACAAGTTGCTTCCAGCCACCAGCCCTAGACAATGCCAGCTATAAACTGGACTGGAGCCAGATGGATCTAATCAAAGTTCCTCCTTTGCTACCAGGTAAGAAGCCTTTTTGATGGCTCCCTGCTTTCTGTACCATGTCAGTGACCCTGAGAGCCAATCAGCTAAAAGTGAGACACTCTGCTCCTCTTGAGGATGCTTTTCAACAGAGAGAGCAGCCTCTTCCTCTTCCTCAGCCACAGCCTTCTGCTCAGACTCTAGAACCTGTCCTATGACACAAGCTTCTTTAAGACTTTGTGTGATCATGAAAATTGGCAACATTTCACTGCTATTTAGTAAGTTTTGTTGGTGGTACATGATACACTTGGGGGTCTACAGCAGAAGAAAGGACTCCAGTCCTTTATTTGATGGCTTCCAGCATCAACTCTCAGCAAGTGGTAAAACTGGATTTCTATCAAGCACCAAATTATGCTCCTAAACAACAAATTCTAACCAGGTCCAGGGCTAATATCCCCAGTCTCTATGGTTAGATAATGGGACCCACAGGCTGTGATGCACACATATCCCCAGGTGAGGCTAACAGAAGACAGTACATGGAAATTATATACAGTGGAATCAAACTAAGAAAACTGAAGTGCACGTTGATAGTTATAAGAACAGTGTAATCAATATGCTAAAAGAAAGTTTATCCCCCAAGTCTGTTCCTAGCCTTGAGCTGCCAGACTAAAATGAAACTGTCTAGCAGGTCTTCAGAGGACAATATAACCATATCAGTGCCACTGGACAGGGCCGTGATTCTAGCAACGACCCGAGAACACTGGTTCTCAAACTTTGGTCCCAGATGCTGTGGATCTCCACTGCCAAAATTCCTTATTGTTAGCTTAGGCTTCTGGGAGTTGAAGTCCAAACCCCAGGAGAAGCAAATGTTGGGAACTACTACCTTGGAACTTATCTACCTGGCAGGGGGCATACTTACTGTGCTTGGCTTGCCAACTAGATCACCTTCTATTGGCCAAGCAGGCAGGAGACTACACTTGATAGTAAGAAAGTGGGAGGGAGACTATAGAAAGAAAGTAATGAACAAGAAAGGTTAAACTGTTACCAGCAGCAGTTTCCACATTATTTTTTAGCTTGGCTTATCTTTCTTCTGTCAAGTTCCATGTATGAATGATGCATACCTGAAGGGGCATTAATAGCCAGGATCACACAAGCTGATAGGAAAAACAGTTGGATAGGGAAGCTGTTCTTCTGGAATTTCATTTGCAGGCTCCAGTTGAGCAGGCCCTGTAGAGCTCCAATCCTATCCCAACACCCATTGTTAATACAGCACCAGATATCTGGCCATTTGTATATTACTGAACTAGAAAAGATGGTGAAGTTGCCAAAACCAGCTTTTTCCAGCATCCAGATAGATAATAACAGCAGGTATTTGATATTTAAAGTAATTCCATCTGTGACTAACCTTAAATTATTTCCTTTTGCCTATGACAGATAACTGGTCCACATTAATTAGTATTCTTCTGTCCTGGAGCCTATTTGTCAAAACTGCAGCTAATATTTTAACATGAGTGCTTAGTAAAAAGATTGGTTTGCACATCTAATCTGCATATCTAGTGTGATGTTTATCCAAATGGGTAATAACAGAAGTAAAGGCTCCACGAAAACAAAACGGAAAAGAATCTAACCCTAAAAATGTCAGTACACATACAAAAGGCTATAAAAATAACTCTGAGAAAACACTATGTACACTGACGGTGCTAAATAAATCAATCATGGGTGACAGCATGCCTATTGAATCTCATGTCAGTTGGATCTATCAAAGAATTATCATTGTGTTAAGAAATAAAAAAATTAGGAAATCAGGTGTTTAAAGATTTCAATGTGTGGACATTTCTATAGTTTAATAAGTAAATGGAAAGTAAATATAAAGCTACCAAAAAGAAAATAAATACAAGCAAACAGCACAAGTCAGTTGTATAGATTTTTCAGTAAAAAGTTGGCCTACATGATAATAAAAGTGAAATAAGAGACAAACACCTACAAGAAACAAGAATCCTCTCTTTTGTGACCCACCTTTTATGGGTCCCATTCCCACTCTTCCTGGTGGACACATCTAGAATGTCACTGACAACCTGCCAAAATGCATAAAAGGCAGCATATACATTAAATTAATGAAATAAATATTAACTCATGATTCCAAAAGCATTGAAACAATAACAAAACAATGCCTCTAAGTGAAATTAAAAGAGAAAGAAATTAAGTACTTAAGCAGAGTTGAATCAGCAAGACATTCATACCACAACTTTTGCTAACAAGGGCACGACCCATGCATGCCTCATATCAAGAAAGGAAATTGCACCGTAGTAATTCAGGATAGGGTGACAAAGGTAGAACAGAACTAGGCAAGTTAACAGTAAGATAGGAAAGGCTACAATGCAGTACCATATTCAACAAATGCAAAGGCACTGACTATTCTACCATCAAGCCTTGGTGCTGGGCTGAAGTTTGACAGTATGAGGAGAGAATGGAGGAAGTAGCCAGTGGCCAGTAACATGTAGTTAAAAAAATGTGTTCAAGGCAGATGCTCCCCTGCTGAATCTTCTCTCCTCACTTGGTAGCCTGAAAGACAGGCCCTGACGTCTGGAAAACCTATTGATGACACGCGAAAGAACTTTGTTGGCACCTTATCCTAGGCTGTCAAACTCCCTACTATTAAATTCCTAATTTAAAGAAGGCAGGTCTTGCCTTTAATACTGTCCAGGACAGTGAAAAGGTTTTCTAAAAATCTGAGGTGGCAGAGGTATTGAGCCAACTGCAAGGTTCTATAGGACAATGTGAACCTTCAAACACTAGCAGTTAATCACCCTTGGGGTAAGCTTTTACCAGTTAATCTGCACCACTGGTTGAGAGGGGCTTGTTCTTTCCAAGATGTCCATTTTAATTTTTAAGTTTTTAACTGTTTTTTCATTTTTAGCAGCTCTGAATGCTATACCTGGGGAAAGCCTGACTATAAATTTATAAAATAATAAACCCAGGTAAATAAATGCCCCTCTTTTATTAGTTCTTGTGTTTAATTGTGCATTTGTTTCAGGATTTTTAAAATTATCCTCAACAAAATGACACTTCATCCATTTTCTATTTATACACATGCATTTCTTCTAATTAAAATTGAGGTAAATGAGCAGAACTTATTTATAGGAGCTTAAAGATTGCCACATAACTTAAGCATCTTTATGAAGCTAGAAAAAAGTATTGGTCTGTATGAGGACTGACCCTGTGAACTCGATATAATAAGCACTACATTCTAACCAAACGAGTTACCGAACTGAGCATGCTCCCAGAGGCCATCTTCCCACCATTCTAAGGAGGCTGTTTCTGTACTGAAGTTGTTGCTAGGCAACCCTGATTTTTACTCAGCACACACCATTATTACCAATTGTAGGCTAAAGTTGGGTAGAAATTGTGTTTTTACAAAAAAGGTTCAAACATTTTAAACTACTAAAAGGACAAAATGCATAGTAGTAAAATCAGTGGTTGGGGGCCAGCAAACTGCTGAAGTTATTCAGATTTTGAAACCTATTCAGTTTTTCTTATCCTTTCTGCCTCAAAATCATTATGGGGCTTCTACAAATCTACCTCCCCTACACTGCCACTGGATCAAAACAAACCAGTGAATGTGGTCACTAAGCATAAACTCTGGCATCTACTCATCTCCTTCCACAACTCCCCCCACCTTCAATTTTTGGTTATAATTCCAGTATGTCATCCATCTATCCTTAATAGGGTCATAATTGTGTCCCTATATTTCCAAAAGTGCTATATATTTGTAAGATGCCATTATGACATTGACAGTTTTATCTTCAATCCATTTCATAATTAATCTTTGCATGGAATTCACATTTTTCACAGCTGTGACACACTTGGTTGAAAATTTCATTAAACTATCCACCACGATTCTGAGAATCTTTCAGTAAAGGTGGAAAGGAGAAGGAGGCAAATAAGAAAATGACTATGGCCCTTTCCACACGGGCGTATTAAAACGGTGTAGCGTGATCTCTGACGGAGGTTGTCTACACTGTAAAATGGATTGGGGTGGACTATTTTAGTGTAATTCCACACCCCAATCCGCGCTAGGGCAACCGGAAGCGGCGGCACCACATGCTTTTTAAAAACCACTTTCGAAGAGGTTTTTAAAAAGCACGATCATGCAGCCCCATCGCAGTGCCCGGTGTGGATTTGCAGGTGCGCGCAAGGGCTGGGGGGCGGGCTTTCCGGCTGGCGAGCTTCTCCGGTTGGTGGAGAGCCTCTGCCAGTCGTAAGCCGCCATTTTGGGTGCCGCAGGATGCCACGGGACGCCGAGGAGTGTGGAGCAGCGAAAACACGCTGCTCCACGTGGCAACGGACTTACCGGGTTTCAGGTAAGCTCCGTTTCAGTTCATCTCAGGACATTTTGTCCTTCACGTGTGGAAAGGGCCTATAATGAATAAGAAGTCATCTTCTAGAGACTGGAAGTAACAGTTCAGAAATAACAGAAAAGGTGGCAGGGGGACAATTTAGTTCAGATTTTTTCTGAAAAAACTAATATTAGTATACTTTTTGTTTTGAAATGAGTACTGCATCAGTTCAACCTGCAGTCATTTTAGTCCTCCTCAGTATCTTCCCATTACACCATGTATTCGATTATGCACAACTATTGTAAATAAAGCTGCTTTTTACATGTTTTACAATGAAGAATTAAGCTTTTTTCTTTCTTTCTGTTAGATCCTGTGTGTATGTGGGTGAATATATACGTGACTGCTAATCTTTTTCAGCTTCTGCCTTGCCAACTGATTATTCTACTTGAGAAATCAACTATCTCTCAGATTTTCTAGCAACAGATGGGAGAAGATAAAGAGATGAACTTATATGGGAAAGGTAAAAACCTCTAGGTAGCTTGTCCATCTTCTCAGGCAAAATCAATGAAATTTATCCATCAAAACTGGAAAAGTAAATACCACGGGCACATCCATGACTCAGCCAGCACAGGTCTCAAAGCAGATTCTTTGGTCAATCCAAATCCATGTATTTATCTGCAAAATGATTTAGAAATTGTCACAGCTGACCACTGAGGGCATCTATAACCCTCTTCAAAGGCCAGGATGCAACTACCCCTTCTCATTTTTAGAACAGCAACTCCGGATGAGACTACACTGACACAATATTGGTGGAAAAGTAGGACTTTCTTTGCTGTTATCACTGTAGCAGCAAGAATACTGAACAGAGCTTCAGACTCTATTAAGTTAGATCACTATGTTTCCTCCACTGTCACCAGCCATGATTCAATACATTTTATCATACACAACTCTTTAGAAATGCTCTCTGGTTTTCACAGAAAAGATCTTTGAAAATTTTCTCAGAAAAGATCTTTGGGGTATACTCAGCTTTTTTTGTATATAGTGTGAGCAGATAACTGGTAATAATCGTTTCACTGGTCATAATAGTAGAAAGTGTCCAGGAATACAATCATAAAAGTAACTGGATCCACCAGCCTCCAAAGGAACGGTGTCCTTGAACATACTCATTTCTGCAGAAATTGGGACATCTATTAAATGAAAACAATATCAGACACTAATCTGCCCACAACAAAGGAATTATGTCAAATTCCCACAATCCACAGACCACTTGTGGTCCTGTCTAGCAAACATCAAATCAAACAGGATAAGTGGAATGAGAAACTGAGACAGTATTCTCATATGCCATGAATTCCTGTGTTGCCACAGTCAAGGAAGGGCTCATTGGCGTTGATGCTAATAACCTGCAGCCCACTCAGGGAAAAGACAACATAACCTCTGGCATGTCCTCCATCAGCATAGGCAGAGACAGAGAGTATTAGGCAGCAAAGTGACATCAGCACAATCCCAGTTCTCTCTTATAACTGATAAGCATATGCATGAGAAATTAAGGGATTTCTTTCTGGCAGGGCCAACACAAGGCATTTTGGTTCCTGAAGCAATGAACAAAACTTTCACTACCCATATCCCCCCCATATCCAAGACTGTTGTATTTACTCTTGGGAAAGCAGAAATGGTCCAAAAGTAGTCTGGAAAATGATACACACTTAAACACAAGTGTTGTAATTTTTTTTCATTCATACTTATCGAAATTATCTATTAGCTACTTTCAGAATACCGAGCTATGCAGATTCCCCAGCTCGCTCCTGGTTAAGGATCTAAGTCTGGATGTGCTACTTCTGAGGGCCACAGTGACCCTGAGTATCAGAGGCCTTGCCCATAATATTTAATTTCTAAGATGACAGGTACCAATCCTCATGTTCTTTCTACAAATTTCCAAGATAGTGCCGCCTTTCTCCCCTGACTCTCAAAAGATGAGAATGAGGATAGTTGTGATCAGGGGAAAAGGAGGAATATTCTACATATGTTCAGAAGCAGTATCTTTCACCATTTTTCCTATTAGAATGAGCTCCTTGGGTCATGCCTCCTGAAAATAGCATCCTGCTAATTCTCCTTCAGCCTGGATAGACCCCACGGAATAGACAGTCTTCTGAGAGGTCTTAGAGCAGTCAAGGGTGGTTTAAAACTAAAACCTAAACTAAACTAAGCCACCCTTAGCTGATGTGAGAGCCTTCAGAAGACCATCCCCTTTGTGGAGTTCATCGAGGCTGTGAAGATCCTCTAGCTAACAGTGGGCAACAGTTGGGGGGCGATTTCTGCATAGACCTTCCAACAGACCACACAACTCTACATATGCAACAAATTCAGATACCTTGATTTTTCTCTGTAGTCACACTCATAATGGCAATAGTGGCTTCACTTTTGGGAGGTATTGGAGCGCTAAGGTGACGTATTCTAGCATTTTTCACATTCTGGGGGTTTTCTGTGTGGTTCTCAAGCCAAAATTGCCTGAAAATAAAGTAGATTTTTTTTTAAAAAAAAGTTGAGTGTATTTAAAAGATTGATGAAAGGCTTCACGGACCACAAATGTGAGGTTTGGGGGCTTCATGCTGCAGCCCAGAAAACACCACCGTTCCCCATAAAGCCCTCTCAGGATTTATCTGGACTGGAAAAGACTGGGTGATATTTTGGAGACATGCAGTCCAAGGGCAGCACTCTGCCCACCACTGTTCCAACATTAAAATCATCCTGCTTAGCATCCAGTGAGAAGAGAAAGAAGATCCTGAGACACAGGTGCTTCCAGTGAAGAAGCCTTGCTCTTCCTGTACTCCTGCCCTACTTTTGAGGAAGCTCTGCCTTCTTACTTTGACTGGAAGAGGTGACCTAGATCGTCTACATCTCAGGAACAGATACTGATGTTGGCTATCTCAAATGTGTGTGCAAATCAAGGTTGGAGATTCTTAATCAGAAATGTCTTGAGAATGTTTTTCTGCACAATGAATTGCTGCACCCTTTCTTCCTCCCACTACAAATCTAGAAGTGTGGTCTGCAAAAATCAGAAACAGAGTACAGGTTCTACAGGCAAACACAAATACAATCTGCGTCACCTTCAGGTTTAATGATCTGGTAGCTAACACACCCACTCTTCTCTGCACCAAAATCATATAATTAAAAGGAAGAGGAATAAGAGAAGGAGGAGTGGGATAAACTGCAGAATGGAAGGTAGGGAGGCAGAAGCCAGGAAAGAAAGAAATGGGGGAGAGGGTTTGAGTAAAACTTTTCACTTATCTGAGAGCCCAGCATCAAGACAAAGGGTTTTATTGCAGCACATCCAAATAATATTATTTAGTAATAGGGCTTTATACTATTGTGATTAGTTCAGAGTATAATCAATAGGTGGAAAGAATTTACTTGAAGGTAGTATTTCTTTCCCAGAAAAAACAAAAACAAAAAGAACCAACCACTTTCCTTTCATACCCACTATTCCATAGAGATAAACATTCTGAAATGAGCCTAACTCTTTGACAGTCTTTGGATTCTGTTAATCAGACAAAACACTCTCTCTATCCTCATTCTTCTTCAAGACACTTTTCCCCCTTTTTTTCTGTTCTTTTTTCCTTCCTTCCCAAACCCAGGTGTTCTCCTCCACAAGCCCAACTATATATCAGAGATCAGCACCAGAACAGTCTCTCTTCCTCTCCTTCTTGTCTTCCCCCCAAAGAATTAGAAGGTTAGCGTGCCTGACAGTGAAGACATGTGATACATTTTCTCTAATCCTAATACAACTTCTCTGAGGAAACAAAGCCTTTTGTTTTCCTGAATGTGATATAAAAAGAAGCAACTAACCTAATGAATTCTAGCAAATTGTAACAATGCAATTTACTAGAGCAAGTTTTTAACTTCAGTATTAATTGAAGAATATAAAGTTTGGTGAAATCACTAGAAGAACAGAAAATTAATAACTCAACAAGTTAATCAACTAATTAATTCCAAACTCTGCAGAAGAGAACAGAGGCCAATTCCATAACCCCTAAAGCTGTGGGAGGGCAGCTTTGCATTTTAAAGAAGTTTTCCTGGAGGTTTCCAAAAGAGAAAATTGGCAGACAAGCTTAAAGTACTGTTTAGGACAAAAACTACATAATGTGTGTCAACCTCAGTTCTTGCCATGCTAGGAAACCTGTGTCACTCCTGTCTGGAAGCTCACAGGACTACATGCTCCTCTGTAGTACAAATCTTCTGTCCATGAAAAATTGAAGCCAGACATAAATATGTTCAGGATGTGTTCTCTGGAAACAGCAGAAGGCAAGTTTCTGTTGCAGAGTCAAGGCTGATTGTTTGGTGAAGCTGCTGAGGAGGACTAAAGGACTTGTCCGGGAACTGAGTTAGCAGCCATTAGCTCTAGCTGCTATTTCAGTCTCTTGGAATTCAGTCTCCAGAGTGAAAGAAGGTGCACTTGTGTTTTTGGAATCAAAGTTAACTGTTTGGCTGAGCTGTCTGGAGGCAAGCTTGTGTGTTTTTGTGTGTTTTGGACCATGTGCTCTCCCTGAGTGCATGGTCAAAGGGATTAGGTTCTGCTGAGAGGAGTGAGTCAACAACTTTATTTGGAGCAGAACTAGCAGCTTTAGTCTCTGGAGGCAGGTGAATAGGAAGAGAAAAAAAGCAGGTTGCTTACTTACAACTGTGGTTCTTTGATTGGCCATTTATGAATTCTGTGACCACACAGACCATCACTGGAAGTGTCTAGAGCTAAATCTCTTTGGCTGAAGGCTGGCTGCCCCTTGGATGCCACACATGCTCAGTACAGCTCCCCCTCTAACCCCTTCAGTTCCATGTTCACCAGAGTCGTCAGTAACCAAGGAAGTCAGACATAGTGGGGAGAGAGCAGATGGTTTGTATGAGTTCCCAGATAACCACTTGAACAAACCGCCGTTAAAGATAAGCAATCTGCTTTTCTTCTTTCTGGTCTCTGTGACTCGTGCTTATGGCAAATGGAGGAGGAGGACTAAACATGCAACAAATGAACCCACAGACAAGCCAAAAGAAATAGAGTCTCTGACCCAAATATCAAAGTCTGTAGTGCTTTACAAAGGTGAGTAACTGAGCTCAAGTGATTGCTTGACAAATAGTCTGAATGGGCACACCAGCCGAGAACAAGATGAAGCGGAGACATCTGTTGTGGAATGAGAAAGAACAGAGGAAGGTCCTAACTTCGTGGCAGTCTGGTAAGCTAACAAGATGTTAGAAGCCCATTTGGAAATGAACAGCATGCAAAGTTTGACAGTCTTGCTTACGAGTCCCATAGCAAAGATTCTAGATTTTTTGAAATGCTTTGTTACATCAATGAAAAAGGCAAGGGCATGTCTGACATCTAGTGCATGCCAAGCCTGCTTGTCACCAGTTTCAGAAAGAAAGTTAGAAGCAATAGTTGCTGAGACAAATGAAAAATGAAGATAGCCAAAGATGACACTTCATGTCCAATTGCTTCTTGGTTTTTTTCGTAAGAAGAGTGGTACTTGCACAAAGACTGGACGTGTCTAAAAGATCCTTGAGATGGCTGCTTTGGAGGTGGAGGGGAGTGTTGGATAGATACAGGACAATGAACCCACAAAGACTTCTGTTTGTACTGATGAGAAGATTGCTGGAGACCGTAATTGACAGTATTCAACATCTTTTGAGTATGCTCCAACTTCTCATTTGTGATGGGATAGAAGAGCCCCTTTCATCAAGCTAAAGGTCTTCAGTGATAACTCTAGCTTCAGTGAAGAGGACAGACAAATAAAGTCAGGCATCACATCTCAAGGCAACAACTACAGCAAGTCATTTCACCACACAATCAGCAGTGTGCCAAGAAGTAGTAATTTGCTGAGCAGCTCAGGCATGACCCTCAAGATGGAAAGCAGAAGCAGCCCTCCTATCTCCTCAAGAAGTTTGTCAAAAAAGTGGGGTGATTTTTCTCCCATAAGTACTCTTGGTATGCTCCCATACAGGCCTAATAGTTGGAAATTCATAGAGAAAGCACCACCACAGAACAAGCCTTACAAGCCATGGAGTCACTTGCAGCCCTCTTTATCCGCAAAAGTAGAATGTGGCTTCCCTGATGGTTTAACAGTAGCACTTCCATAAGGATAGAGTTAGGCAGTGGGTGTTTAATAAGTACAGCACAGTTGGAATGTTAATCCTGATACAGGTTATCAATGCAGAAAGATGTTGGTTGAATCAAAGATGGTAGTCTCAAAGGATGTTAAGCAACTTTTAGTAAAGTGGGTAGAAAGACAATAGCCACTGGAGGTGAGCTTTAGTGTCAATACGATGAAACACCAGATCAGGAATTGAAGCTGTTGGATGTCCAATTCCAACACCTTGGCAATACTCAGCACCTGATCAGCATATGAATGTACCTTATCAGGTGGAGATGGCAGATCCTGATCAGCCATGTTTGGGTCCAAAGAGTGATTCAGTGGAGGAGAAGAGAACAAGTTGGAATCAGAATTGTTAAGAAAGAGAACTAGAAGACCAAATGGAAGAAGAATGTGTACCAGCCAAGTTATGAAATGGAGTACGAGTCACAGAAGGGAAGGAGTGCTTCAAAGTGCACACCGCTGAGCTGTTGCCAATAGAGCAGCTTGTGGCTGTGATAGTGGAGAAGGAGGGGTGACATCCTCAGACCTGGTTAACCTGGAAGAAGCAACTGATCAGATGAAGGAATAAGAGATGAACACAAGTGGTGAAGTCCTTGGGACTGCTGCATCTCTCAAATTAGCAAACGTGTATTCACAGAAAGAGATTGGTGGTAAAGGATATGGATAGTAGACACTGTAGCAGTCTCCACCATTGTACAAGTAGTACCCTTTCCAACTTAGTGGAAGGTACACCCAGTAATTCTCACATTAGAACCCCACTGGTGGAGGTTGGGAAGGAGGACAATGATGACGTGGCTCTTGAAGATGATAACACTCTTGCAATCTGCTAAAGGAGACCCAATGAACTGGAGACCTGGACCTGTGTGACATGATGGAGTGGTGGTTTGAAGTGGTGGATCAGCCCCTTGCCAAGGGCCGGATGGAAGACTGATCAGGCACTTCAATCTCAGAATGCAACCTCAGATACTGGGCAACTGCTGGGTCAATTCTGTTAGAAGAAACTCCTCTTCTAAACATTCCAGAATCAGAGCAGGTGACCCAGGCATCAATGGGATTTGATTCATCATCAAGACTGACCATAACCGGAAAAGCCGGAGCAAAAGTTACCATCAAGTCAACCACACCAGGCTCTATCAGTGCATCTGATCTCTTTGGAGAAGCCAAAGGTACTTCACCATGCTTGGATTTCTTTTGAAAGGATGAAAGATCCTCAGAAGAAATGTCAGCCGATTTAGATTTCTTCTTACAAGATGAAGAATTGCCTGAAGGCTTCTTCCTATTCTCAGTGACTTCAAATGCAGTCTGCTTGGATCTGAAGGCTTTCTGCAGGGCCTAGTCAACTCCAAAGTTGATCATACCAAAGCTCCCCAATGAAAGGAGTGAATCTTATCAGTACCAGCAGGATTCATCAATAGGTTGGAAGATGGAAACACGAGTCAAGTCCCATAGAGGCTGTGAAAAGACACCCACAGTCAGAAAGAAGGGAGTTTATGATGCTTATGTGTATGTGTGTAAGTGCCTTCAAGTTGCCTGTTGACTTATGGCAACCCCATGAAATTTCATAAGCTTTCTTTAGGCAAAGAATACTCAGAGATGTTTTTGATAATTCCATCATCTAAAATATAGCCTACAATAGTCAGTATTCACTCACAGTCTCCCATCCAATTACTAAACTGACCTTGCTTAGCTTCCACAATCAGACAGAATTTTGTACTTTTAGAGCATTTACCTACTGGTATATTACCTTAAAAGATAATCATAAAGTTGGAAGAGACCACAGGGGTCATCCAGTCCAATCCCCTGTCATGCAGGAACCCACATCAAAGCACTCCCAACAGATGGCTATCCAGTCTCTGCTTAAAAATCCTCAAAGACAGAGACTCCCCACACTCCATGGCAGCAAATTCCACTGCCGAACAGCTGTGACCATCGGGAAATTCTTCCTAAGGTTCAGGTGGAATCATGCATAGGGGTTCCTTAAAGGTAAGATACTGAATGCACAACTGCAAACAATTCCAGTGAGGAAGAAAAATAGGACATGTCTAAAGAAACAAGGGTGGATATACAAAGAATTTTCAAATAAAGTTTTAAAAAGACATTCAAAAATACAAAAAGAGGACAACTACTAAAGAGAAATACAAATGAACAGCCAATATTTGTAGGGGGAAAGTTAGAAAAGCTAAAGCTCAGAATGAGCTCAGGCTTGCTCTAGAAGGTTTTTTTTAATGTTGCTTTTATTTATTTTTTTAATATTTATTTATTTACTATATTTGGAGCAAGAGGAAGAATGAGGAAATAGCAGGGCCCCTGCCTGCAGAAGATGGTGAAATACTAACAGATGACAGAAGGTGGAAGCATTCAACACCATCTTTGCCTCAGACTTCCAAAAGAGTGCGCTACCTAGTGAAAAAAAGAACAAATGATACGATCAGGGCACATGAGCCCCAAACATGTAAACAGGTCATGCAAGAGTATCTAGCTGCTCTAAATTAAATCAGGTCTTCAGGACCAGATGAACTACACCCAGAGTACTAACATAGCTTTCAGACATAATCTCAGAACCACTGCCAGCCATTGTTGAGAATTCTTGGAAAACAGAAGAGATTCCAGCAGACTGGAGGAGGGAAATGTTATCCTTGTTTTCAAAAGGGGAGGAAGAGAGGATATGGGCAATTGCCAACCAGTCAGCTTGACGTCCACACCAGAAAAGGTTATAGAATGGATCACAACACTAAGAAGAGAGAAAAGGACCGGAGAGATCACCTGAAGTCTATTCAGAGGAAGAGGCTGGTGTTTGTTGCTGCTGCCTTGGACTTCAGTTTTACTAGTGGGATTCTGTTCTTTGCAGGACTGAGACCCTGACTTAGCAGGTGAGTAGATCCAGGAAGCAGCCACTGGAGTCAAAGAGGCCGAAGGAGATATGGAGGGAGGAGGCAATTACAATATCATGGAAGAGATGAATTTACAGCAGGGTGCTCATTGTCTCCAAACTGTCTCCCAAGTCAAATAGCCTGAATAGCCTTGGTGACAGTTCTCCTGAGTTGAAAATGCTACTGCATAATGCCAGGTCAGTGAATGGCAGAATGACCATTCAGGATTTGCTTCTGGGTGTGCAGTGAAATCCGCAGCCTACAGTTTCTGAGTGTGTATATCTGAATGAGATTGCTGGAAAAGAAGAAAAATCCTATCGGTGTTCTGCCCATCCCACTGCTCAACAGTCTTCTTTCTGAGCAAGGACATTCAGCTATGGATGTGATCAGAGGTGAAAGGAAAGTCTGAACATATAAACATTGCAATACTTGGGTTAGCGAGCTAAAGTGGACAGGAATGAGATATTGTGAGTCAGATAATAATCCAGTGTTTTCCTCAAGAAATGAAAATCTAAGAAAAAATGGGGTAGCAACAGAAATGAAGAGAGATGTAGCAAAAGCATTCAGGGAATATAACGCAAAGTCTAACAAAATCACATCAATAAGATTTCAGGGTAAAGCCAGCAATATAACCATAACCCAAGTTATGTTCCAACTACAGAAACAAAAGAAGAATTAAAAGATTCTGTGCTGGAGCCCAGGAGGAAACTGATCACATACCAGAAACAGGACTTGCTGTTAATCATAGGTGATTAGAACGGAAAAACAGGATATAGAGGAGAACCAAAAACTGTAGGAAAATTTGCAACTATTGAGAAATTGCAGGCTATAGTTTTGATGGTACTTTTGTCCTCAGATAAATCCCAAGTTTATAGCTTCCCATAACAAAAGTGTCCTGTCTTTCTTCAATTGCTTTTGGAAAGGATGTTTCTGAAATAACGTGAAATAGTCCACCTATGACAGGAACTCTGCATCTCCCAAATTTCTCCAAAGTTTTCAGCAAAGCTTCAATAATTATAGTGTTAATTCATAACTGTCATTGTTGTTCCTTCACAAAGCAACAAATTCTTTATATTTTGTATTTTTGCTCTCTTTATTTCCTTTTTTATCACATCCTTTAAAGCCCTAGCCTGTGAATAGATTGTTATTATTTTTTTATTGTTGTTGTTGATGTTCTCTGGAATCTTTTTTCCCTGAAATGCAAATTACAGAGGCTTTGGCTATATATATGATGCACCATTTAGCTTTATATACCCAGATGCCACCCCAGCATGCTCCTTAAAATTGCTTGCAGAATGTATTCCACATCTGCCATTAATCAGTTAAGTAAAAGCAAGTTTGGAAAAAACTCCAAAAATGTTAAATATAATTTTACAATGAATAAATAATAGTACTAACTCAAGGGACTGAGCAGCTCAATCAGAAAAAAAAGCTGAAAGGTTCCAAACGTAAGAGAATCTTAAACTATTAATGAAACTAGGCTTTTAATATATGTAAATTAAATTATATATGCATTTTTCCTTAAAACAAATTTAACATGCGTACTTTAATACAAATTCAGTTTTGTAAGGAGAGGAAGAAAAGGCAACTTAAATTTTTATTGCTCTCAACTGCAAATGATAATTTACAATCTCTCTTAACACAAAACCAGATAGTCAAGACTCAAAACTGGTTGCTCCATAATGGCATCCTGCTTCTGAGAAAATAAAAATGTGCTTTTTGTATTACAGAGCTGAAGATCCTATTAAATTTTTAAACAGGTCTGTTCCATTTTGTTAGTATCACACTAAATTTAACTATTTCCTCATTTCTATGTATAATGGGCATAATCCAGCCAAAGTCAAACACTTTCAAACCACTGGCTCTTTTTTGGGGCGTGGTCAGGCAAAACCTACTGACTTTCCACACTACACTGTTATAGCACTATTATTCCACTTTCAACATCCCATGGAATTCAGAGGTTTGTAGTTTAGGGAGGCCAAAATAGCTCTGTGGCTGAGAATTCTAAATGCCCCTCTCTAACCTGCAAACCCCAGGATTCCATAGGATGTTGAAAGTGGAATAATAGCACTATAAGAGTGTCATGTGGAAATGGTCTCAAATCCGATGTATTTGAAGGGATCTGAAATTATCTCAGTCATGCCAACTATTTCCAAACAAAGAGTTTCATGTCTGGACAGAGTCTAGAAACAACAAGCCTAAATCCAATTGTCTTTGCCAACTCAAGTTGAACAAGTAGATCAATGGGATTTATGCAAGTGTTGATTTACCAATCAGCAATTGAGCCAATTGTTTTTTTTCTAGTTGGGACTAGGATTTGGATAACATTAACTTGAACATAATTTATTATCATTAAATGTATTTTTTGGAAAACTGACTCGTTACTTTAATCATTAATGGCATGCTATTAATACTTTTTTTAAAAAAATCAAGCTAAACTAATAATTCTTTAAATTCCTTATTCTTCAGTTCCTTGTTGGACATTAGCTGGATAAACAACACACCAATCCACAAACCAATGTCAAATTTCTCAAGATGACATTGAGTTGTTAATTCTCAGTAATCACAATAAAAAAAAAACACTTTGTGACAGATCTGACCAGTACTCCATCTATAAAGTGTTTCACTGGTCTAGATAGACTAGAAAATTCTCTGTATTTAAATTTCAACCAGTGCCAGGCCAAGAAATGAAACTAACAATCTTCAAGTGTACCTGGTGATTCAAAACGCTTTCTTTTCTTAAAAAATCCCTATCTCACTGAGAGTCAGTTCTCTATGTAACCACTTTAAACAGCTTCTAATTATTAGATACTCAAATATTCTGGCAGTTCAACTGCTATAACCCTCCATAGACTTCTTGAGTTTCATAAAGCTATCATCCTTATCATTCTGAGGAGGAAAATTAATTACTAAACACATACAGTATCTTTTTGGTCAGTCTTTAAGGATTGTAGAATTAAACCCCTAACCTTCCCCAAGAGGCACTCGATACACCACCACAACAAAAGGAATAGACAAATAAAAAGTCAAAATATATGAGGCCCTCAGTACTGGGCTTTCTGATGATTACCAACTGGTAATTCCAATGGCTTTGCCCTTCTTTTTAAGGACTCCTTGGGTGATACAAATAAAATCTCATTTAAAACCAACAGTTCTTAACCTGGGGTCCACCAACAGAAGTGTCAGCAACAGGGACATGGCAGTGAGGTGGTGCCAAAACTGCTCCTCGTTTGCAAACGAGGTGCTTTTTGGGTACATGCATACACCTACTGCTCTGTCTCTTTCATCAGGAAGGTAGCAGAGGGGATGTGGGTGCTGAAGGGCATGGCAGCAGATGTGTGTACATGCACAAACTGCATTGTTTGCAAATGAGGGAGCAGTTTCAGCACTCACATCCCTCACAAAAGGGACACAGCAGCTGGCATGTGTGTGCGCCCAAACTATGACTCTTTAGATCAGGGTCTGCATCCTCACTCAGCCATGCAAACCCACTGGGTGACCTCAGGGAAGTCACATTCTCTCAGCCTCAGAGAAGGACAAAGGCAACATATCCTGCCAAGAAAATTCCCACGACAGGTTCACCTTAGGGTAACCATAAATCAGTTTTCAAAGGGGAAAGACCTGATGGCTACAGAGAGCCTACTCCTGTCAGCAGCACTTTGTTGCTGTGTGCCTTCAAGTCACTTCTGGCTTATGGTAACTCTAAGCTGAAACCATCGCAGAGGGTCATTTTATTTGTTTGTTTGTTTGTATATTTTGCAAGATTTGTTCAGAAGAGGTTTGCCCTTGCCTTCCTCTCAGAAGTAGAGAATGTGACTTGCCCAAGGTCACCCAGTACCTGAGCATGGATTTGAAACGTAGTCTCTAGAAACCTTAAATAAATAAATATTTGGTAATTTAAATAAAGATCTGAATATTTAAATCTGAATTTAAATATTTATATCTTGGGTCAAGTCTTGGGAGTCCCTGGCAACAAATTATATTTACAGGAGATCCCCAGTAAAGAAAAGGTTAAAAACTACTGATTTTGATGATGGAGTGGAGGAAATCCTTATCATATTTGTGAATGATACAAAACTCAAGTGTGGTTTTGCTGATACATTTGAAGAACAGAGCTAAAATCAAAAAGACTCTGATATACTGTATTCCCACCCCCTTAGGTTTATCTTCTTTATACACTAAAAAAGAAAAACTTCCTTAAACAAAAAGGTCTTTACCTGCCAGCAGAAAGGCGGCAAGGAAGGGCCAAACAGACCTCCCGAGCAAGGAGTTCTATAGCTTGGAAGGAGCCACCAAGAAAGCCCTCTCTCATCTCCTCACCAGATGGTGCCCAGACTGGTGGTGGGACTGGAGATCTTAGAGCACAGGCAGGCCCCTGCAGATCTTAGAGCACAGGCAGGCCCATGTTTTTCAAACATTCTGGACCCAAATAATACAGGGCTTTAACAGTCACAGGCAACATTTGGAATTCTGCTCAGAAATAGGTCTGCAGCCAGTGGAGTTGTTTTGGTGAGGGGGATATATAACTCCTATAACCTGCTCCACTCAATAACCAGGCTGCAGCATTCAGGACCCACTGAAATTTCCAGTTTCCAAAGGCAGTCCCACTGAGTTCGTCTTCCCATTTTGTTCACTGGTATTTACTGATAAAGCTCTAAGGTTGGATCAGCAGGCACAAACTCAAGTCCTTCTGTGTTGGGACTCCGACCTTAATGCACAAGGTTCTAAGAGCTCAACTATGGTGGGAAAGTACAGAGGAAGATCAGCTGGCACTAGTACTGTACCAAGAAGCATATGTTATTGAAAGGGTGGGTGGGTAAAAATACATAATATAGAACAAACATTTAACAACACAAATATAGAATAATTGAATCACAGATTTGGAAGAGATCACAGGGGCCAGGGTCATCCAGTCCAATCCCCTGCCATGCAGGAACCCACATCAAGGCACTCTCTACAGATGGCCATCCAGCCTCTGCTTAAAAACCATCAAAGAAGGAGACTCCACCACACTCCAAGGTAGCATATTCCACTGCTGAACAGCAGTGACCATCAGGAAGTTCTTCCTGATGTTCAGGTGGAATCTCTTTTTCTGCAGTTTGAGTCCATTGCTCCTTGCCCTAGTCTCTGGAGCAGCTGAAAACAAGCCCACTCCCTCCTCGACATGACATCCCTTCAAATATTTAAACATGGCCATCATGTCCCCTCTTAACCTTTTCTTCTGCAGATTAAACATCCCCAGCTCCCTAAGCCTCATAGAGCATGGCTTCTAGACCCTTCACCATTTTGGTCGCCCTCCTCTGGATATACTCCAGCTTGTCAATATCCTTCTTGAAATGAGGTGCTCAGAATTGGACACAATATTCCAGATGAGGTCTAACCAAAGCAGAATAGAGTGGTACCGTTACCTCCCTTGATCTAGACACCATACTCCTATTGATGCAACCAAGAACTGCATTGTCTTTCTTAGCTGCTGCATCACACTGCTGACTCATATTCAGCTTGTAGTTCGCCAAGACTCCTAGATCCTTTTCGCATGTACTGTTATCCAGCCACGTGTCTCCCATATATAAGTAAAGCTCATTTAACAAAGTAGATGTGTTTTCTTTAACAGAAAATTTGGTACAAGCCTAAGAACCTTGCATAAGTAAATCTTACCCAAGTAAACAAAAACATTTTGAGCCTTCTAGGGAACACCTGAAAAAACTTCTAAAATGCATGCAGGCATAATTTTTTTTCTTTCTTCCACCTCCATTTTTCTATTTTGTTGGCTATACTTGTAGATATATCTTTTTTAACATGCTGAGGGTAGTGATTATCTCTGTTTTGCTGTTCACATATGTTCCATAAGATTCTGGAGGCAGCTACTGTTTACCTTGTAGTCATATACAGCCACCGTAGGATTGGATAGATTAGAATTTCATTCTTTCCCATCATAAACTCTGTTAAGTGTTGCTGCAACCTGACATCCAAAGTGTGTTTCTCCAGCCCCCTTCCCAATCCTCCCAAAGTTGATGCGGTTAGAAAGGAAATCTTCCAGGCAGACAGAAGACAAGGGGTCTGCACTAGCATAAAAACACTTGTGGGGGGACCTTCTTTGTGAGAGGTTCTGACATTTGGGGTAGGTCTGCACAAAGACTTTTTTTCCCTAAAGAATGTAGGCTACAATCATAATCCTGTACCAAGTACAGAATATGGGTCTTCTGGAAAAAGTAAAACTGGAATTTTTTTCGGTTCTCTAAATAATATCTGACTTAGCATATTTGGTTTAAATATTATATTTAATATATTCAAAGGTTTATGTGGAAATGATTTTATTAGAATATCTGTAAAAATGTAAAAAGAATATCATATACTTCCTAGTATTCAAAAAAAAAATGACTACACTTGAAAAACCACTAAACACAACAGCTGAATTTTCTCTTACTGAAGTATAACATAGTACCTTAAATTCACTTGCTCACTCTCTGCAGTAACTGATTTATTCCATTTCATGCTGAAGAAAAAACTGATTCAGTATAATCAGCTGAATATTTTATTTCACTAAACAGATGTATTTGGGGTTATGGACACAGGCAACTAATCACATATGTCTTGACTAATTGTTATTGTAACTGACTAAGGAACAAGAAGCTTTGCAAATTAGACAGGCTTCACAGTGCATTCATTTGTTAGTCTGTTCCTCTGAGCCCTAGGGTTTGTCAATGCTTGTTTCCACAAAGAAATAACTAGAATTTCATATCCTATATTTAACCTATCTAACATGACTGATATTACTACAAGAACCAGGACAACAGCCTAGATAATTATGGACGGATGAATTAATAGACAGACAGACAGATACAGAGAAGGAGTGGAATTCCCACTTGAAACTAAGACATCTACCTCACATTTCTGACACGGAGGTTGAAAGTGCACAGGTACATCAGTACCTTAATACATGCTAGCCCTATATTCCAATGATCATCTTCCCCTTAAAAGCAGAGCACTCATGATTTTTAAGTTACCTAAGGTGAGGGAGAGAATGACCCTTCCCAACAGTGGCTACTTTTGTGGAACTCCCTCTCCAACTCATCTAACTCATTACCTTTTTTGGCTGTGTTAATATTTTAAAAAAATTAATACAGTGCATAAAAATAAAAAATAGTATAAACAATAAAATAAAACCTTTCCACTAAAATACTCATGACACTAATAAAATCCAAATTGCATAAAGAAACAATTAAATTAAGTAGAAAGTGGTAAATAAAACATGGGTCTCTTTTCTGCAGATTGTTAATACTGAATGTCACAGAACGGATAGCAAATAAACATAGGAGTTTATCACACAACACTGTTATATTGAAATTGCACTGTGTTGCTCCCATCTTTGCCCGGAGCTTATCACAAGACACTGTGCCTCTCCCAGTGTTGCACTGTACTCTGCTACCATTGGCTGATTTGAAAATCAATTTTTTTCCCCAATTGAAATAAGCTGTTAATGATTCCCTATCCCATTTTTGTGTGAATGTCTTGTTCCACTTTGCTGTGATATTTGAAGTAGAGCAGTGTGTGAGTGTGGTTTAATTGCTCCTCCCTTGACAATTCCCCAGAGATCTCCAGAAGGGATACCTCAGATTGCTTCCAATGATGGAGCTGCAAAGACACCAGGATTCCCAAACGTTCCCAAGAGAACTGCTGTATGTTTGTTCCCTCTTCTCTGGCATGATTGCATATATAACATTTTTTTTAATAAGGGGGCTAGTAGAAAATGGTGCAAGTCTCATATAATCTTAAAAAGAATTAATGGTCAGAGAAATAACGCAGTTCAAGAGAAGCTTAAAGAGCGAATATATAAAAGTATAAAGAGTAAAGCACAAAAGCAGAATGAGGCAAATATTTGAGGCCCCTCCCTAAACTGCAAACCCCAGGATTCCATACGATATTGAAGTGGAATAATAGCACTTTAACAGTCTAGTGTGGAAATGGCCTAAGAACTGCAGTGATCTGATACTGTACATTGTCTTTCATAAAAATCTTCCTGTTATAAAGGGTTTTTTAGGAACAGGTTGGGGAAACTAAATATATGAACATCTTGACTTAAAGATTTTGTCCATCATTTTAAATGAATTTTCCTCTTTTTTTTTCAATTTTAATTTTTTTCAAGAAAAAGGGCTTTCAAAAACAAAGAACAGAGAAAAAAACCTGTTTCCTTCCTAATTTGTCCAGGTTCTTCCAAGCCTTCCCTCCCCTAACCTTGCACCTCCTTTCTCTGCTCCTTAAACTCTCTCACTGCACCTATCATCCTCTCTGGCCCTTTTCACATGCGGACGGTGGAACGGGGCAAGCCACGCCAAAACGGGGCTTACCTTGTTCCGTCGCCGCGTGGAGCAGCGAATTTCGCTGCTCTACACACAGCAGCGTCCCACGGCGTCCTCGGCGCCCGACAGCACCCAAAATGGCAGATTTTGACTGGCGGAGCCTCTCCACCAATCGGAGAAGCTCGCCAGCTGGAAATCCCACCCCTGCCCGATTTGCAGGGGCGCCCTTTCGCGCGTCCGCAAATACACACGGCGCTGCGACAGGGCTGGACGGGGCTGGACGCCCCGTGCCTTTGAAAAATCACATAAAATGTGGTTTTTCAAAAGCCCACGCCACCGCCACTTGCGGGCGCCCGACTGTGGATTGGCGTGTGGATTTACTCGCGAGTAATCCACCCCAATTCGCGTAACGGTGTAGACGACCTCCGTGGAGGTCGATCTACACCATTTTTTAAACCCCATGTGAAAAGGGCCTCTGTCATCCATTCCTGTTGAATGTCTTGCTTGCACAATGTCTCCTTCCCTCACTCAGCAGCTGCACATCTCTCCCTCCAATATCTCATCATGCACCTCTGTCATGCCCCCTCCCTCTCAAAGAGGCCATTGTGTAGGTGACAGGTCTGCAGCAGTATGCAGAAAAGTTTTATGACTCAATGATTATATATAAAAATACTTAAAAATATAAAAATCCCAGAACTTGGAACATTAGGTACAAAAATTAATTCAATAAAGTTGTATGTTAGAAATCAGAAAATTAATTCACTAGAACAAACAATAATAATTGGATTTGTTTAATCTGTAAGCTGTCAGTAATTGACTTGATGATTAAAACGTTGGTGTTGAGCCAGGCCATGGGATTTACTGAGTTCACTGTTGACTTTAGGGGAGCACATTTTGTTACTGGCGCCTTCCAAATGTCTCTTTTTCTGCATTTAAATTTCCCTTTTCCCATATGAACTAAGAGACCTATAATTGAACTTTTGTCTGGAAATGGCAGAACTATCAGGTTGGAGAAAGCTGTCCCAAACATGGGATCTTTTCTCACACCCTCTTCAATTCCACTTGTTATTCACCTGCATCTTATCTTTCCACCCTCGCAAACCCTTACCAATTTCTCTTACTCTTCAAATGCATTCATTGTTTAATACAGTTTAATAAAGAGTGATATGCTCACAGGCACACTAGTGAACTGTGGGCTAGACAGTGTTACAGTGCAATTGATCTGTAATTGCTTGATAGACATAACCCAGAGAGTGCTCACCCAACATCTCACCATCCATCCTGGAAAGAAGTGATCAGTGGGGTACTACAACAGGTGGTTCTGTCCTGGGCCTGGTGTGCTTAACATAAACAACTTACATGACTGAATAGGAGGCATGCTTATCAAATTAGAAGATGACACCAAATTAAGGGGAGCAGCTAATAATATCCCAGAGGACAAGAACAGAATTCAAATGATCTTGACAGATTGGAGAACTGGGCCAAACCTAACCTAACGAATTTCAAGATGAATAAATGTAAGATACTGCCTCTAGGCAGCAAAAAAATGAAATGGACAAATACAGGATTGTTGATTGCTGACTTGAAAGTAGTATATGTGAAAAGAAAAGATTCAGGAGTCTCAGCAGACCACAAGCTAAACACAAATCAACAGTGTGATGCAGTGCGCCACTCCCCCAAAAAAACTGTGTAAATATCCTGTGGAATTCTGGGGTTTGCGGTTTACTGAGGCCAAAGAGCTCTCTGGTTGAGAATTCTAAATATGTAAATATGTACTGCATCTGAAGAAATGGACTCATGCCCATGAAAACTCAAGCTAAAGGGAAAAAAACAGTTAATTTTAAAGGTACTGCCACATTATTTATTACCCATTATTCTGCTTTGTTTCCTTCCCAAACTTAGCTGTTTGTCTCCTCCACAAACCCAGACCATGGCTCCAGAAAGTTTTATCTCTCTGCCCCTCCCTCCTCCCTGTTGTCTCCTCAAAGAAATCACAGTGTGTTGTTAGTCTAAAAGAGCCATGGGACACATTTCCTCCATTTTTAGTAAACCCCATACCTTAGTTCACAAAGTCTCTGACAAAGAAACACCTTTGTACAAAATCTTTTCAAACCTGTCCAATCTCCCCTTTCCTCCTCGTCTTTCGTCTAGACAGCAATTTGCCAGCAGCATTGGCACTGGGAGAATGATAAAGGAGGGCTGGAGAAACACAGGGTCTTTCCACACTACACTATTATAGTGCTATCATTCCACTTTCAATATCCTGTGGAATTCTGGGGTTTGCGGTTTACTGAGGCCAAAGAGCTCTCTGGTTGAGAATTCTAAATGCCCCTCCCTAAACTGCAATCCCCAGGATTCCACAGGATGTTGAAAGTGGAATAATAGCACTATAACAGTGTAGTGCAGAAAGACCCACAGACTTTTGGTGACACTCCCTAGCAGTGTGTCTGCAGTAAACAATGCAAAAAAAACACTTGAGCAAAGAAAGGATGGGAGTCTATTCCAGCTGATCCTACTCTAGCCATGTCTACCTGCTCACAAGACAATGTAAAGAGCAGCTGCCTCCAGAATGTGTGTGAACACACATGAACAGTAAAACAGAAAAGGGGACAGTAGATAAACTTCCCTCATCAGCTACTCCAAGCATGTTAAAAACCACAGATCCAAACAGAAATCATAAGATAAGTGGGGACTGGTGAAAGAAAGAAAAATTATGCCTGTTTATCTTTTGGAAGAAGCCTTCAAGTGGTCTTTAGAAGGTCTGAAATGTTTAGTGAATTAACAACTCAACGAGTCAGTTTTCCAAGATCTTGAAAAGGCTGAGTGCTCACTTATAACAGGTGTTCTTTAAGTGGTTATCTGTTTGTTGTCGTCATGTTTTCTTGGCAAGCTTTGCTCCACAGGGGTTTGCCTTTGCCCTTCTCTGAGGCAGAGAGATTTGCCCACTGGGTTCCCAGTCTCTAGAGCCGTCCAGTAGTCAAACCACTATACCACACTGTGCACTCACTCATAAAGCATCTGTACCTATGCAGAGCAGCCAACCAGATCCTTCTAGACAGCTCACAGTTTGGGTGGTAATCCCTTCCCTTCTCTGTTTAGTGTCTGCATTGAGCATCATCTTCTGCATTCATATCATTGGCTGACACAATGCCAGGGCCTATATAACCATGCACATGCTGTCAAGCAGAGTAAGGGCAGATTGTGTCAATGTACAGATGAGCACTCAAAGAGCATCACTTATAGGTAAGCAACCTGCCTTTCTTCACCACGGTCTCTGTGCATCACACATTTGGGAAGAGAATCACAAGCTCACCAGAGTTGTAAAGAGAGGGCACATCATGCTAGGACATTCTAGATGTGTCTGCGGTCAGTTCCAGTCAGCCAGAAATAACGGTATGTTCAAATTCATACATTCAAAGACTTGAAAGGAAACACTTAACCAATACTGAAGGTCTTTACAATCATCAGCTTATAGCATCAGGTGTACACCCTTCATGGTCCCTATTTTGTTCTATATGCCTTTAGCTGACATTCTCTCAGATATACGGTTTCGAAATATTCAGTCAGCCAGCTTTAAACCAATGAAGTTATGGGAAACTTCTCTGAGATTGGTTCAATCTATTGGTTCATTTCTTCTTTCCCACACTGAGTCTATTCAAAGTTGTTGCCCCTCTATATTTAACTGCTCCTGAATTCAGACTGGGTGCGTTCTTTGCTTGTAGGTTTCAACATGGACATTCACACAGCTCTGGAGTTTGCCTGGCTCTTTACATGCTTGGCTCTTAGCATCCAACATGGCACTTTTGTTCTCCAACCCTCTGATTAACACTCTGGGTGCTCAGTTCCTTTCTCCTGATTGATTGATTGAATGAATTATTAAATTTAGGTCCTGCCTTTTTCTCAGGATGGGATCCAAGACAGCTTCATGCTTGACTACTTTTCTGTCCCTTCCTCTCTCTGGAGAATGTCTCATAAGATTTTCCAAGGCTCCTTATCTGAAATCATTCCAAAGTGGCAGAAGTGACGGAGGGTAGATCTGGATCTACTGACAAGTCATTGGGAGACAACAGTAGTAAAAAAAACCTCCCAGCAGCTTCAGGCTAAACTACTGAAATGAGGAAAACTTGCAATCAGCAGAAATTGATTTTGGTGAAGAAGAATTGTGAAATCTTTTCAGTTCTGGCATTTCTGGAATCAGAATTCTTCAAATTATGTCTTTTGGACCAGGCACTGGCTAGTGAATCTCAAAGTTCAAGGAAAAAATGAAAGTAGATCTCATATGCCTGAAGTCTACCCAGTCTTGCTTCAGAGCAGTTCTTCCTCCTCATGCTCCTCCTCCTTCCTCCTCAAGTGGTCCATTCTTTGCTATTAAATCTCAATGAAGCCTGTTTCATATACAGCTTCCCTCCCTTTCCATTCCCTAGAACCTTCCCTCCTTATCTAGCAAATTTTAATTCCATGTCTCATCTATCTCTATTACTGCTGTAAGAAAACAGGTTGATACTCAAGTGCTAGGAAAGTTAGTATACTAATGCAGCCTTCTTTCTGTAAATATGTATAGTAAACATATCTTGTTGTTTCTATGTAATCTTTTTCATTAAGATAATTTTCTCATTCCCACATGGTACCTGTAAATGACTTATCCACGAGGCTGTCAAAAATTATAAAGAGTTTTACATCATTCAGTTTTGGAAAACACAGGATCTTAGGCATATCTATTCATAGAAAACAGTTTTTGAAAAATGCCATCTACAATAACAGAGAATTTAAACTGTACCACAGACAGTACGGCAACCACATTAACACAAAAGATTTGAGATCTGCTACATAACACGTGCCCCACTAAAAGAAAACACCTAGACAGGGAACATTTTATGTAACAGTTGGTTTAATTTTATGACTAAATGATAGTGTGTCTCTGGTACTGTCCGTACTATCCAGTAAAAGAAAATTTGAATACTTAATTTTGAAATGAAGTTTTTTCATATAAAACTGCTAATCTGAATAAACATGTCCCGTTCTGCGCTCCATCTTAAGACAATGGGTAAACACATAAGCTGAACTCAAGATCTACAGTTTTTTCACTCCTACTCACCACATCTAACTTTCCATCTGATGAAAACCAACAGAGAACTGAAAAGCTTGCTCATGTTTTCCTGAAATTTTTGCTGAAATGAAACTATTTCCTATGAATTCCACCTCGTGGGGACTTTCTGAGATCTATGTGTCAGATGATAGAATCATGGAATCATAGAGTTGAAAGAGACCACAAGGGCCATCCACTGTGATCCCCTGACATGCAGGAATACGCAATCAAAGCACTCCCGACAGATGGCCATCCAGCCTCTGTTTAAAAACTTCCAAAGAAGGAGATTTCACCACATTGTGTTCCATAGTAAAACTGCTCTTACCATCCAGAAGTTCTTCCTAAAGTTTAGGTAGAATCTCTTTTCCTGTAGTTTGAAGCCACTGCTCTGTGTCCTAGTCTCTGGAGCAGTAGAAAACAGACTTGCTCCATCCTCCAGAAGACATCCCTTCAAATATTTAAGCATGTCTATCATGTTACCTTTTAACCCAGCTAGAGATACCCATATCCTTAAGGTTTCCAGGCCTTATACCCTTTTGGTTGCACTCCTGTGGACATGTTCCACCTTGTCAACATCTTTCTTACATTGTAGAACTGGACACAGTATCCCAGGTGAGGTCTGACCAAAGCGGAATAGAGTGGTACTATTATTTCTCTCGACCTAGACACTACACTCTTATTAATGCAGCCAAGAATCACACTGGCTTCTTTAGCTGCCACATCACACTGTTGACCCATGTTCAGATTGTGGTCTACTAAGACTCCTAGATCTCTTTTGCATAGGCCGTGATCAACCATGGGTCACCCATCCTATATCTGTGCATTTCATTTTTAACGACTAAATGTTGTACCTTATATTTCTCCCTATTGGAGTTAGTTTTGTTAGTTTGGTCCAAATATCTAATCTGCTAAGGTCATTTTGAATTCTGATCCTGGCCTCTGGGGAATTTGGTGTCATCTGCAAATTTGAAAAGAAAGCCCTCTATTCCATCATCCAAGTCATTTAGTAAGATGGTGAATAGCACTAGGCCCATGACAGAATTCTATGGCACCCCACTAATCAATTCTCTCCAAGATAAAGAACAGCCATTGGTGAGCACCCTTGGGCTTGGTCAGTCAACCAATTACTAATCCACTTAACAGTAGAATTGTCTACCCCACATTTTACTAGCTTGTTTGCAACAGTATCATAGGAGATGTTGTCAGAGGCCTCACTGAAATCAAGATATGCTACATCCACAACATTCTCTTCATCTACCAAACTTGCAATTCTATAAAAAAAAAAAAAAAGATAAGATCAGATGGCATGACTCGTTTTTCAGGGGGAAAAAGACTTAAATAAGCAGCTAGTGATCATGGCATTCTTTTTTAAGTGCTTATTACAAACTGTCTAATTATCTGCTCTAGAATCTTTCCTGATATGACTGGGCATTAACTTTTGGAGCAATTTTTTCCCCGTTTTTCAAAAAGGGGACAACATTTGCTCTCTTCCAGTCTGGTGGGACTTCTCCTGTTCTCCAGGAATTCTCAGAGACTATTGCCAGTGGTTCTGAGATTACATCTGATAGTTCTTTTAAGATATTGGCAAAGGCCTCACTGAAATCAAGCTATGCTACATCCATAGATCCATAGATTCCCTTCATCTATCAAGCTTGTAACTCTATTTTAAAAAACTCTATTTTTAAAAAAGTGATGACTTTTTTTTGAAACCATGTTTCTAAACTGTGATCATGAGACTCATCACTACCACAGAAGCATTCCTTTCTAAGTGCTTACAGACTGTCTCTTTAGTGTCTGTTTTAGGGTAAACAGGACCATGACTTGCATGACTGTCAGTACAAAGATGTGTAATGATACCAATGCCTATAATGACTGTCTGGAGAGTTTGCTCTGGATTGGTTTCTAGACCAATCCCAGCAAATAGGCAAGAGAGAATCCTGCTCCAGCACTGGGAGATAACAGTGTAGTATAAGGTACCTCTCATGGGGTCACATTCACTCTCTCCTTACTAGTGGGCATACATATAATATGCTTCAGAGGATCTCAAGCTGTACTTAAGATGTGGGTCCTCATGTCGGTCCTCCTCGTCGGGGGAGGGGGGTAGCTTCCATGGTAGTGATGAGCCTCATGATTCCAGTTGGAGTAACCAACGTAGACTGGTAAAATATGGCATCAGACAGAAAATGGGAAGAATCTCTACAAAGAGCATAGCCATCTCGGTGGTAAGGAGCGGTGATGTAAGGTTTGATTTTACTGTAATCCCTTTCCTGGTGGTCACATCCCATTGGAGATCACCAAATATCTTCCTGTTTCTTCTCCCACCTTTCCTTCTAATATGGAACCAACCACATGTATGTCACATGTATGTCCCCCTGTACTGTCTGTGAGAGCTCAGCATCAAATAACTCTGATGGCTGGATGATGGGGACTGGACAAAATGGTGCTGACCACATGTTCTCTGAATCTGACATAGGGAGCACTTTTTGTTTCTTCTATTTCTTTTGTATCTCCTCTTCATCATGTCTCTCTGACTTTTTTTTCTTTCCAGTCTGTGGGACAAATGATACTGATGTTGATACCATGGTGGTGATCAATTCCAAAGCTGACAATCCTGTCATAGTCAGCACTGATCCTGATCCAAGAGGATGTCCAGTGCAGTATTCTGTTGAGGGTACCATAAAAATACTCATAATTATCTTGGGAGTTTTGCAGGTGGACGAACTCTCCATATACGTAGGACAACGTACTGATTTGTGTGTTCCCAAATAAGTAAGCACAGTCTGGCCACTCTAATCTACCTAGCCTATCCTATAAAGTTGAGGAAATCTGACAGGAGTCCATGTGGTGTGACAACCTCAGGCAAACTCAGCACCTGGAATGCCCATCCAAAAGTGCAACTTTTCAGTCACACTTCACACAGTGTTTAAAAGACAGCTGTGAGGTCATAGGGATCAGCGCTAGAGACACGCTACCGCTTCATCTTCAAGGACAACTAGCCACATTAAGCAAGGATTACTAAACAAGGATGAAGCAGAGTAGAATTAAGAAGAAGTTAAAACAGGATAAAGTTTTTGAAATGTTCAGCTTAAAGGGGGGCCCTACAAGCATGCTTCCACTGCAGCAGACAAAGGAGAACTGAGAGAGGACATGCCAAAAACTGCACATTAAGGAGGAGGGGCAGGGCTACCACCAAGACCTCAACTTTCAAGAAAGTTCTGAATGGTGACTGTGTGCAGTTTCAAACCCTTAGATGTGATACACAGAGACCATGATGATGAACATCAGTTTTTCTACTAATTAAATCTCAAATCATAAGTATTTTGATGCTGAAAAGTTTCTCACTGTGAATTCCAGAATCAAACCAAATATTTGAGTGTGGTTTCTCTTTCCCTGTGATGGATGAGTAGAGGTTTACTTATATGTGAGAAATAATATACAAATGTGTGATCAACATTCTCCCAGGAGAAAAATCTCTCACTCATTTTTCTTGCTGTTTTAGAAAGACTTCATCTTAATATAACTTTAGCAAAAGAGAGAAAGAATTAAGCAAAAGACTTCAAAAGCCTTTAACATTCTTGCAAGAAATATTAAGTTTTACAGTTTTGTGAAATGTTCCTACCCTATTCATGTAATCATATCCCCACAGAGGGCAGTCCAGATGTGGCTTTAAAGAAAGAGACAAGTGCCCACCCCTACCCCACTTGGGAGTTGCATTTTTCACATTCTAAGAGTCCTTTCTTCCTTTACAGTGGACCTTCTTCTCGTGCAACCTCTGCACACATGAATGTCAGGTTGCACAAAGCGTCGCTTCCCATTATAGCTAATGGACATAACATGTGCACAACCACACTGCCATGGGCATTACACATCGCAACCACTGACTATAACAGGACACAATATTTGTCTTACACAGGAGGTCCTGGCATAGAACCTCCATACATACAGCGGGTGCACTATACTGTTGTTTTTCATTATAAAGAACAGAGCCCCACAGGCATATTTTATTTTATTTAAGTTATTGCCAACAAGAAAACTGGTGGGGAAAACCAAAAGTCAAGCCATGCTTTCTGCTTTAACTGCAGCGTCTTGAAATTTTCCCAGGAAACCTCACAATAAACAAAGCTAGGAAAGGTTCCAATGCTTTTTATTTCTGCTTAATTATATCAATTGCTGCAACTATCCCCCCAGGTGAAAATCAAAAAGAAAATGCTCGCTAATCTGATTTGATGATATGGGAGACCCTCAGAGTCATGAACCTCAAAAACAAGTGGATTTGTGTGTGATCCACACCTGAATGGACCCCCATCCCCAGGAATGTGTATATTCTGGGATCTTGGATAAAAGAGGGCATGTATCAGGGGATAGTTTATATTTATCTTTCATGTTGGTTTTTCTCACACAAATATACACGCTTACAACATCCTATCAGAAAGTATCCTTACAATAGTAACGAATTAACATGTCTCTATCTGTGTACTTGCATTTTGTTATAAATCATTATTACCCTTTCCATATCCCTGCCAAGGCTTCAAGCATACTTTGCCTATGGCTGGACTACTACTTTTTGCCACCTGTACAATTACAAAACCTAGACTGGTACCAATGCGGGGTGAGGTGGGGTGGGGTGGGGGAATGAGGGCATTCTACCAAATAAGAATGCTGCCCCCCCCAAAAAAAAATTTTCCTTCAGTCCTCAAATTTCTACCATTACAGCATCTCTAAAGTGTGTCTGACCATTTAGAAATACAGTTAAGCTTCCAAAGAAAAGGGGCAGGCAAAGTTACCAAGGAACTGTTAACACAGAAAAGGTAAGAGCTACAGGTGTGCTCTATTTACAGTGTCTCATTTGTCAAGTCAAAGGAATTCTAGACCATGCCAACAAGCAACAAGTATTCCCAACAAGCAAGAGATAAAAGGAAATGCTTGGATTTTACAAAGCTTGGTCAGGCCAGTTGAAGGCCATGTCAAATTAAAGCTCCTGACATGGCAGCTGTTTTTTCCAAATTACTCTGGGGGCAGCTGTTTTTGCAAATTACTTAGCAGGGGGCAGCTCGCAAAAGGGAGAAAAAACCCTACTGTGTTAAGCTCTGCAAGGACAGTATATGCAGCAAGGATGCGGTTGAAAATTTAAACTTACATATGCACACTGCACTTTGCTCCACCTTGGAACTACCCACCATGGTATTGTCTTCCCAAGAAGGTGTGATTGCACACTCCTGTGGGGCAAGAGTCTTTGCTGATGTTAGCACTGTTGCTGGTGTATCCACATTGGATAGCCTTTTGCAGAGGAGCCAGGCTAACTACTGGCAGCAACAGTATGGGGGGTGGGGCATTTATTAGCAGAGAACCTCTCAGAAACGATGGCAGTGCCACCATTGTTGTCGTTAGCTGCTGTCTTATGGTGACCCTACAAGTTGCTCCAAGTTATCCAAGTCCTGCTCAGATCTTGCAAATTTGGGCCCATGGCTTCCTTGTTCAAGTCTATCCACCTGTAATGCAGTCTTCTTTTCCTACTGCTTTCCACCTTATCAAGTATTATTGCCTTTTCTAATGAGGTATGTCTTTTCATGTTATGTCCAAAGTACAACAGTCTGAGTTTAAACATCTTCAGTTCTAGGGAGTATTCAGAATCAATTTGCTCTTGGACTCATTTATTAGTCTTTTGGTTAACCCATGGTTTCTACAAAACTCTTCGCAAGCACCATATTCCAAACAAGTTGATTCTCTTCCTATCAACTTTCTTCACTGTCCAGCTTTTACAACCATTCATAGAAATCAGAAATACAAGGCATGGACAATCCTGACTTTGGTTTTCTTTAGACTTGAGGATCTTGTCTAGTTCCTTCATAGCTACCCTTCCAAGACCTAGTCTTCCTCTGGTTTCTTGACTATAGTCTTCATTTTGATTAATGACTGAGGCAAAGGTGTATGAAATCTTGAACTATTTCAATGTCTTCATTGTCTCCCTTAAAGTTATGCAGATCCTGTGTGGTCATTTTTTTTTTCTGTTTTCTTAATGTTCAGCTGTAAACCTGCCTTTGCACTTTCTGTCTTGACTTTCTTCAGTAATCCTTCCAAGTCTTTTCTATTTTCTGCTAGTAGCATGGTATTCTCTGTGCATCTTAAATTGCTGATGTTCCTCCCTTCAATTTTCACATCTCCTTCCTCCAAGTCCAATCATGATTTACGTATATGTTCAGTATACAAACTAAATAGATAGGGTGATATAATGCAGCCTTGCCTGCCCTCTTGCCAATTAGAAACCATTCAATTTCTCTGTATTCTGTCCTGACTGCAGCTTCTTGTCCTGAGTACAGGCTATGCATCAGAACAATCAAATGTTGTGGCACACCCCTTCCTTTATGACTGATCCATAGTTTTTCATGATCTATACAATCATAGGCTTTGCTATAAATCTATAAAGCACAGGCTGATTTTCTTTTGGTTTTTGGTGCACTCCATTATCCAACATATATTTGCAATATGGTCCCCAGTGCCTCTTCTTTTCCTAAAACAATTTGGATATCTGGTATTTCTCTCTCCATATATGATAAAAGTCTCTGTTGTACAATTTTGAGCACTACTTTGCTTGCAGGGGAGAGTAATTCAATGGTCCTGTGGTTATTGCAATCCCTGGTTTCCTCTTTCTTGGGGATTCAAATGTATATTGAGTGTTTCCAATTTCGGGGCCCATTCTTCTGTCTTCCATATTTGTTAAAATTTTAATTAGAACTAGAATAGATTCTGTCTCCTTAGCTTGTAGCATATCTATTGATATGCCTTCCTGGTGATTTATTTCTCCCATGTGCCCTGAATAAAGTTTCCACTTTACTTTCTAAAACTGTAGGCTCTTCTTCATATGGTTCTTCCCTGAACGAATCTGTAATCTTTTCATCCCCTTTATATAGTTCTTCAGTATATCTTTTCCCCCATCATTTTTTATTTGTACTTGCACATGTAATTTGTTCCCTTGTTGGTAGTATAACATCCCTACACTCGGTTTAAATTTCCCCTTGATTTCTTGAACCCTTGTGAAAGATGTCTCTTGTTCTTCCTTTTTTGTTGTCATCTTCCACTTCTCTCCATTGATTATTATAGTAGTTCTTTTTTTTTCCCCATTCACAAGTCACTAACAATTGCATTGAGAGATCTGGCTCTACTTCTATCACCTTCTGCTTCTAGTCTGTCCTTTTTTCCTTGAAGATTTTCATCTGTCATCCACTGATGCTTCTCTTTCATTTAGACTCGGGGCCCTTTTTTTTTTTACGTTCCACTCTGCCAAAATCCTTGGCTTCAATCCAGAGTTGTTCTGATTCCCAATCAGTTAGGCTTAATAGTGCAACTTGTCTCTGAGAATTTCCACCAGCGTTACCACCCACTAGTACTACTGCCACCCTGTAACTGTCTGTCACCTTTACTCTGGCTCCTCAGCCAAAGCCTGTCAGACACTGCTGCCATCAGCATAGCCTCTTGCCTCACAGAAGCATGAATCCTACCTCCATAGAAAGGCAGTGCCATGGTGAGAATTTCTAATTAAAATGCATCAAATGGGGGTTTTTTCCCCCACAAAAAACACTTTGATACTGACTGATCATCCCCCCTCCAGTTTTTGTCTCTGCCCTCCAATTTCTTCCTACATCACTGCCAGAAACATATATTTATCTAAATCCAGCTGCTAGTCCAAATAGATAGTCTTGTCCAAACTAAAGTGGATCCACAGAATCAGTCACTGAATGGCAAATCAATACTTGCGTAAATGTGAACTTATGATTTTTCCCGTGGTCTCTGTGCCTTCATACACTAGGAGCTTTAGCGCCTGCGCGGTAGCGTTCGGAAACTTCTAGAGCTTGTTCGCTTGGCGGGAACCCCTCCCCCACCCCGGGGGAGGCATCCCCTCCCCCCGAGCAACGGTCTCTCCTCAGTTCTTTCTCGTCCGCCGCCGCGTACGGAAGGTTCTTCAGTTTGTTCCTCTCACGTTGTGCTTGGCTTGCGGGTTTTTCACGGTTTTACGGACTTTCGGACTGTCTTTGACCTCTCTTTCGGACTCCCCCTTCGGTTTTTCGTCTTTTTGGATTTCGGAGTTTGGCGTTCTTCGTCTTATGTCCGCGCTCTTTAAAAAGTGCGTGTCCTGCGGCCCAAGGTTGCCCTCAACGACGGCCATAAGGAGTGTCTCTTCTGTTTGGGTGAGTCCCACAACATCCGGACTTGCCCAATTTGCAGGGATTTTACCCCCCAAAATTCTCCGCAACCGCTCCGCGAGACTCAAATCTTATTGTTGGGAGAGTCTCGGGGGGCGATAGCCCAGACCTCCACTTCCAAGATGGCCGACAAGAAGACGACCACGCCATCGACGGTATCGGCGGTTTTGGTTTCCGTCCACCTCGTCGGTATCGGGCTCGGTACCGGCGAAAACGCCGATCTCGGCGCTACCGAGGATCCCGAAGCTGTCGGCGGCTGCCAAGTCGCAAAAGGATCCTCGACGGCGAGGAAGGCTGAGGCTCCCCTTACGGAGACGCCTGAAAAACCCCCTGCTCCGGACGGAGGCAAGGGCAAGGAGAAGGAGAAGAAGAAAAAGAAGAAGGAGAAGAAGCGCCCCCCGGCTGGGGACGTTCGACCTCCTACTCCCCCCTCCTACTCAGCAGCCTTCCAAAGGGCGGGGCCCGAGCCGTCGATCTCTCGGAGGATGAGATCGAGGGGGCCCCAACAGCGCCCGGACTCCCCGGGCAGACCCTCCAACCCTGGTGGGGGAAGCCCCACCGCCCTTTAGCCGTCGCAGGTCGGCCGACCTGCAGCAGGGGGAACCCTTGCTTCTCCGGAGCGGCGTTCGACCTCCTTTAGGTCCCGGTCCCGCTCTTCCGAGCGTCCGGTGGCCTCGCCGCCTCCGGGGGAGACAAGAGAGGAACAACCTCGCTCGTCTGCCTCCAGATACACCTCGGCGCCCTACGTGGCCAGGTCCGCGAGGGAATCTAAGTGGAGAGAGCGCCCGGCCTCCTATCGGTCGCATTCGCCATCGTCCCGGGATCGGTACCATCGTGGCCCGAGTCGTGGGAGCCCCTTCCGGAGGTCCCGGGTCACCTCGCCCGACAGCGGGGAATCGCGCTCGCCTAAGGGGACGAGGCTCGGTACCGTCGACGCCGAAGCCGATCTCCGTCGGACCGCCGCTCCTTCAGCCGCTCTCCCTCTCCTCGATATCATAGGGCGAGGGAGCCTTCACCACGGTATCGGGCGATATCGCCACCTCCTAGGGTCACGGCAACGGCGACGCGCCCTACGGAGTCGGTGGTGACTGAGCGGGCTACGACGACGTCAGCCTGCCAGACTACCCCGGTCACCACCAAGAGGGTGAAGTCAGTGGTTAGCCATCCCAAGGGGGGACGCTGCTGCTACCACCCCCCCCGGCTGCGGAGAAGCCTAGGAAGGCAACACCTGCGGCGACGAAGGAGCCGGAAAGCGAGCGGCGAGAGGACTCACCCCCAGCTCGGAGTCGTACGACTCGAGCGCGGATCAGAGGTGTCTGAGGCGGCCTCACAGGAAGGGTTTTCCTCCGCTGGGATTGGGGGCCCAAACCCCCGATTCTGTCCAGAGGACGTCCACCAGTTCTCTGCCCATGCTGCTCCGCATGGCCACTACCCTCGGCCTTAAGATCGCCGATGCGGAGCCGGAGGACGACGACCAAACCTTCTCCGTCTTCGAGGAGAAGCGACCTTCCACGGCCCCGCTGCCTCTCCTGCCCCGGGGGATCCAACCCGGGGAAGGCCGCCTGGGAAAACCCGGGCCCCGGCTCAGCCGATACCGCAAGGGTTTAAAAACCTCAACAGGGTGCAGAAGGATAAAACCCCCGGGTTTTCTCTTTAATCACCCTGTACCGAACTCTGTGGTCGTCGAGTCGGCCCGACAAAAAGGGGTCCGGCAGGCAACATAACCCCGCCGGGCAAGGAGGGCAGGAAATTGGGCGCCTAAAAGGGGGTTCTATTCAGCTGCCTCCTTGCAGATCAGGCTGTCCAACACTCAGGCTTGCCTCGCGGCATACCTGAAAAAAGTGCTCGATCGCCTGCAACCGGCGATGGAGGCGGTACCGGAGGACATCCGCCAAGCCTCCTCCGTGATCTTCAATGAGGCTATCTCCATCGCTCGGCACCAGATGGCCTCCTCCCGGCACGCAGTGGAGATCGCCTCCCGGGTCATGGGGGATCCGTCGGCCTTCGCCGCCATGCTTGGCTGCGACCGGCCGACATCCAGGAGGACACCAGAAGGAGGATTGAAGATCTCCCCTTCGACGGTGAAGGCCTATTCAATTCGTCCACAGACGAAGCTTTGGACAATCTTGTCAAGGCGAGACTGACCGCAAAAAAGATCGGGCTGCAGCCGGCCACGCAGGCCCGCAGGGCCTCCACCTTCCGCCCATCCTGGCGACGATCCTCCACCTCGTCGTTCCAGCGTTTGGCCCAGTCTGGACAGTCGAGACCGTCCTCCGGCTTATCGGCCAGACGCACGATTAGGCGGCGCCCGGCTTCGTCGAAGAAGTCCTCCTCCGAGACAAAGTCTCCCGGTTTTACGTGCCTGGGAGGACCCACCAATACCCCCCTCTTCCCGGTCCATCAGCGCTCGGAGACCGACCGACTCTCGCTCGACACCTAGCGGAGTGGCAATGTGTCACTACGGACTCTTTGGGGGCTTTCCATTTCCGTCCTTGGGTACGCCATCCCAGTTTTTCCCATATTCCTCCTCGAGGCGTTTCTACTTCCCCCGCCGTCGAGTCCGGCCCTCCTGGGGAAAAGATCCAATCCCTCCTCCAGAAAACCACCCAGCGGCTCCCGCAAGAGGCCAAAACCACCGGCTTCTTCTCCAGGTACTTCACGGTACCGAAAGGGCCCACGGTACCCTCCGGCCGATCCTAGACCTCAGAGGGGTGAACTACTACATCCGCCCCAAAAGGTTCAAGATGGTCACGATACCGTCGATCCTGCCCTTTCCCACATCGAGGGGACTGGTTCGCCTCCATCGATCTCCGGGCGCATACTTCCTTGGGGTTTTGCCCGCAGCACAGACGGTACCTCCGCTTTCGCCCTCGACGACACCTGTTACCAGTACAAGGTGCTGCCGTTCGGACTCTCCCACCGCCCCCAAAGGGGCTTCACCAAGTGCATGGCCCCGGTGGTATCCTACCTGCGGACGAAGGGCGCTTCCGTTTCCCCTACCTCCCATTGGCTGTTGGTGGCGTCCTGCAAACAGAGACTTTCCCCCGACGTCCACATGACGTTGTCCCCCCCTACCCGCCTTGGTTACGAAAAATCCGAAGAAGTCCCCCCTCGAGCCGGCGAGGATCTTGGACTTCATCGGGGCGACGCTCGAAATCCACCTCCGCCAGGGGTACCTACCAAGTCTCGAGCACAAACCTTACCCCCGGGGCCCCCGCCAGCCCGACGGCCCCGACGTTATCTGCGAGAAGCGTCCAGCAGCTCTTGGGCTACATGGCTGCGACGACCGCTGTGACATATCTCGCCAGGCTGAG
This sequence comes from Ctenosaura bakeri, assembly GCA_948474755.1. Taxonomy (NCBI): domain Eukaryota; kingdom Metazoa; phylum Chordata; class Lepidosauria; order Squamata; family Iguanidae; genus Ctenosaura; species Ctenosaura bakeri. The sequence goes on from CAOLHI010000644.1 coordinate 439,369, forward strand.
AGCAAGACCTCTTCAACACTGGTTGTCCGCATATTCGACCCCCTGCGAGACGAACAGACACTCCGACTGCAGCTGCCGGGAGACGTCCGCTCATCCCTCCGATGGTGGCAGTCGCGATGCAATCTCATTCGGGGATGCCTTTCCAACAGCCGACACCGAAGGTGACGGTAACGACCGACGCCTCCCTGTATGGATGGGGTGCCCACTGCGGCGATCTCAGAGTCCGCGACAGATGGACCGACGACGAGACCGCTCTCCATATCAACGCGCTGGAGCTGCTCGCCGTCTAAAGCCCTACGGGCGTTCCCCCCCATGCCGTGGCGGGGCGCACGGGCCTGATTCTGACGGACAACACCACCGCTGTCTGCTACATCAACAGACAGGGTGGGACTATTCCACGACCCTGCTCGACATCGCGCTCGACCTGTGGGAATGGTGCATTCGCCTGACACGCATCCCGTGGCGGTTCACCTGGCCGGGCAGGAGAACACCACGGCAACGCCCTCAGCAGGGACACCTCATCCCCCACGAATGGTCTCTCTCCGGAGAGGCGTTCAGACTGATTTCGGGACCGCTGGGGGCAAAAATCGATCGACCTCTTCCCCGACCAGGGAAAACGCGGGAAATGTCGCCGATTCTGTTCCCCAAACGGGCCACGATCGCGCCTCCATCGGGGACGCTTTCCCCGTTTCCGTGGACCGGGGAACTCCTCACGCGTTCCCGCCGTTCCCGCTGCTCGGCCGGACGAATCCAAGATCCTCGCCGACCGAGCCGACCAATTTGGGAGCCCCGTACTGGCCGAGGGGAACCCGGGTTTGCACCCCTGCTACAAGCCGCACGAGACGACCTGCTCCGGTTGCCACCCACACCGGACCTGCTCTCCCACTCCGGCGGCCGAGTCCTCCATCCGGACCTGCCACGCCTGGCCCTCCATGCCTGGAGGATATCGCACTAGACGATCCCGTGCTCGGTACCGTCCTCGTCGCGGCCAGGAAGGAATCCACCCGTCGCAACTATCAATACAAGTGGCGACGCTTCCTGACCTTCGCTAACGAGAGGAGTGAGCCGGTATCGCCCGCGGGGCTCTTGACCGTTCTGCACTTCCTCCTGCACCTCCGGCAACAGGGCCTGGCGTTTCCATCCCTGAAGGTGTATCTCTCCGCGATCGTGGCATACCAACCGCCACGATCTGCTGCCTCGGCCTTCTTTAGGAACGATACCGTTAAGCGGTTCCTGAAAGGACTTCATCATCTCTACCCGCCGGTATCGCCGCCGCTACCGCCGTGGTCCCTCTCGCTGGTGCTCTCGCAGCTGACGAAGCCGCCCTTCGAGCCAATGGCGACCTCGGATGACAGGCTCCTGACAATGAAAACTGCCTTCCTGGTAGCGGTGACCTCAGCGAGGCGAGCGGGTGAGATCACAGCTCTTCGTTCCGATGAGCCCTTCACGGTCTTCCACAGAGACAAGGTGGTCCTGAGACCTGACATCTCGTTCCTGCCAAAGGTGGTGTCCAGTTTCCATCTCAACCAGGACATCATCCTGCCTGCCTTCTTCCCGAACCCGACGACACCGTTGGAGCGGTCCCTCCACTCCCTGGACGTGCGTCGGGCATTGGCTTTCTACAAGGACAGGACTGCTTCCTTCCGACAGACGCCGCATCTCTTTGTTTGCTATGGGCGACGTCGGAAGGGCCTAAAAGTGTCCACCCAGCGCTTCTCCAAGTGGGTGGTGAGGACTATTGAACTGGCGTATGAGCTCGCGAGGAAGCCTCCGCCAGTCCTGCTTCGAGCCCACTCCACCAGAGCTGTGGCTACTTCTGCGGCCCTCCTGCGAGGAGTTGACCTGCATGAACTCTGCCGTGTGGCGACCTGGTCCCAACCATCGACCTTCGTGCGTCACTACAGGCTCGACTGCCGGTCGCGCAGAGATGCCCGGTTTGGACGTGAGGTGTTGGCTTCCGTGCTGTAGGACCTGACCCGCCGTCCGACCGGTAAGCTACACAGTCTCCTAGTGTATGAAGGCACAGAGACCACGAAGAAGAAGAACAGGTTGCTTACCTGTAACTGTGGTTCTTCGAGTGGTCATCTGTGCCATCATACACACCCGCCCTTCCTCCCCTCTTTCTCAGGTCCCTGTAGGTTCTACGGCGGACGACAGAACTGAGGAGAGACCGTTGCTCGGCGGGAGGAGCATGCGCAGTACCGGCGTGGGGGAGGGGTTCCCGCCAAGCGAACAAGCTCTAGAAGTTTCCGAACGCTACCGCGCAGGCGCTAAAGCTCCTAGTGTATGATGGCACAGATGACCACTCGAAGAACCACAGTTACAGGTAAGCAACCTGTTCTTCAACAGGTCTACACTTTTTAAGATTAGCTACTGAACTTAAGCCACTGCCACTATATAAATTGACAATACTTCTACCAGCTCTAAGATCTAGCACTGTGCTGAGTTCAATAATGTAATGTAATTATGGTAATGTATAATGGAATAAATTATCTAGAAGCCTATTCAACAAAAGTAGCTTGCAGCAAGCACTCATGTAGTACACACAAAAGTTTTGATGCATTTATCAGCATTTATCAGCATATGAAATTAACAGCTATAGTCACACCACAAAAAAACTTCAAATTAAGGTTTTTTTTGGGGGGGGTTCGGTGTTTTTTGTTTTTTGCTACTTTGGGTGTAACCAGAAAGCCTTCTAAAACCACTGTATGAATAGGTTTCAGCTCACTTGCTAGATCTGAGGGGGCATCCCTATGTACACGTACTTTCAAGTACGTCTGATTAAACAGACTTGATCACCATTTTTCTTTTGGTAAAAGGGTAGAATCAAAAGTCATCGATTAATCAATGCATACAAGGCTGGTAAAACTTACTATTTTATAAACATGCAAGTAATTTGAAAGCCAAATTAATGTGCTTAAATTGGCACAATTCTTTTGGAGAAAAGTAGCCATATGGTTCCCATCCAGAACATGTTTCCAATCCAGATCAGGGCCCTGCTCCATTTTTTCTGCTCCAAATTGCTCCCTGCCAATGGTTTTTTTTTTCATCCTGGAAAGAAGTGACTATTGGGGTGCCTCAGGCTTCTCCTTAACATCTTTATAAATAACCTGAATGATCAAATAGAAGAAATACTTATTAAATCTACAGATGATACAAAATAAGGAGAAGTAGCTAATACTCCAGAGGACAGGATCAGGATTTAAAACGACCTAAACAGATTGGAGAACAGGGCCAAAGCAAAATTAATTTCAACAGAGACAAATATAAGGTGTCACGTTTAGGCAAGAAAGATGAATATGAGATCAGTTAGAGGATGAGGACAGTTAAATATTAATATGAGATCAGTTACACCTGGTTTGAAAATATCTGGGGGTCACAGATACAGTACTGGATGAAACAGATTGTCTTCAGATCCACTTCAATCTGGCTTCTGGCTTGGCTATGGGACAGAGACAGCTTTCGTTTTTTTGATGGATGACCTACACAGGGTATTAGACAGGGGGAGTGTGTCTCTCTTGATTCTATTGGATCTCTCAGTAGCTTTCAAGACCATCAACCATGGTATTCTTCTGAATTGTGTCTCTGGATGGGATCTGGGGTCATTGTTCTACAATGGTCCACTCCTTCTTGGAGGTGATGGTGCTGGCTTGTTACTCGCTTGCTCAGGGCTTGGGTATATCCCCTGTGCTGTTTAATACTGGCATGCAACCACTGGGAGAGGTCATCTGGAGTTTTGAGGTTCAGCATCACCAGTACACTGACAACATCCAACTCTATCTCTATTTTAAATCTGATTCCAAGAAGCTGTCTCTTTACCAAGCTAAGCTCTGCAGTCAGTAATAGACTGGATGAGAGTGAACAAATTGAAACTTAATCCAAACAAGATAGAGATGCTAAAAGTTATTTTAGGGCTAAATTGCAAATTGTAATGGAGCGTTGTATGAGAATGAAAGAGAGTGCCATAAGTCCATAAGAAGTTGTGAAAGCGCATCTCTCCTTTTCATCTAATTTCAAGGAAGATATTTTGGTGCCACACTAGGGTGAACAACCTGAAGCTTAATTTACAGAAGGCAGAGGTGTTCCTGGTCAGCTGAAAGGCATATCAGGGAATACAGATACAACATGTGCTGGACAGTGTTATATTCCCCTGAAATTTCAGGTTCATGGGGTGGATCTACTTTTGGACTTGGAACTGAGCTTGGATGCCCACATTTCAGCAGTAGCCAGAACTATGCACAGTTAAAACTAGTGCACCAGCTGTGCCCATTCCTTTGGAAGTCAGAAGTGGCTGCAGTGACACATGCCCTGATTTCATCAACCACCTTCACTTGAGACTAAGGTAACACAGTGGATATAAAAGGTATCATGGGAATATTGCAGTGGAATCAGTTAGTCAAGAAGCATATTAAAGCATGCAGGAGTTTATGTTATTTCGTGACTATTACAACATAAAAAGCCTTTAGAATTAATATCTCATTTTGAAAAAAACAATATTCCGATGGAATGAAGAATACTGATTCACTTTGGATTAACAACATAACAGGGATAAAATACTAGTGAAGCATTAATAAATAAAAATGTTAATACAGTTGGCCCTCCACATTTCTGGGTTTAACTTTCTTGGATTTGATTATTTGCAAGCTTCTCCAACTTCTGCCCTCCTCCCACACCACACATCTCAGGTGCTCCTTTACCAGGGGAACCATCTTTCTCAGCAGGTTCAATCAGGCCATGCAGCCTGTTAAAAACCCTCTTCTTGTCCTCATCCTCTTCCACCAGGGCCAGCTTAAAGACATCCTGCAACCCAATTTTTCAGCACTGCAAACCCTCTTCCACTGCCTCCTACACCCAAGGAAAGACACTGGTGAAACAGAAGAAGTATACTGCTACCAGGCCAACCCACTCCCTTTCCCCGACCTCGTTTGGAGGCTGGATCCCCATTCTCCTGTTACCATGCTGTATACCCCCACTCCATTGTATGGTATAACTGGCAAATATCATGTAATTGGCATGAAATATAAATTACACACTACTATGGCTGAAAAGCTATGCTGGCAGAGAGGACTGGTTGAACACATGGAAAGGAAGTCAGATGGGACCTCAGAACATGGCCAGGTCATAGTCAAGGAAGATCTTGTGATAATGAGCTGCAAATGTCCCTCAATGATTCTATCTTTAGAAACAATAGCACTCAAAACTGCCTCAGCAGAGTAACTGATCACCTTCAACCCGTTTCCTCTTCCCACCAAAACTTCCCTTAGTTTCCTTACCTGCCCAGCCATTAAGGAGCTATCGTAATACCCATCAGTTCTTTGTCACCTAATGTCAAGGCCATTAGCTCATTCCAGACCCCATTGGCTTCCAGAGAACCATTAGCACCTTTCCTCTCAGAGTGGAAACAGAGTGTTTAAGCCCAGTCTCTGAGCCAGATAATTTGTAGTATTCTGGACACAGACTGTCACTTTGCTGTTCTGATGCTTGTTCTTATACTAACCTCAGACGCTTAGTCCAAGCCACATCACTTCATCTCTTCTGTGCAGGATAGGTAAATATCACTCACTTCACCCTAATTTCTCACTATCCAATTTTTCCTCCCTTTCTTTACCCTTGTGTGATTGTGAGATTGCTGGGATCTTGTGTGCATGACTGTTAATTCCCCCAATAAAACAAAACATTATTTGACTCGCCAACTGGTCCCTGTATTAGTACCGATATACATAGGTGTAAAAGATCCTGTAAGGTTACCCCACTCTTGCAGGCTTCCCCTTTAAGTTAATAATTCCCCACTGTTTCACAGAGGCATTGGCATCCCAGATGAACCTCTCAGTCACCTACCTTTTGGGGTAATACCCCACCCCCATCATGCCTCATGACCCTTCCCACAGACACGCACACATATTTTGACATTTGCAGTTTTCCCACTTTTGCTGGGGTCCTGAGATCCTAACCCTAGCAAATGTGGAGAAGCAACTATCTTTGAAAAATTCCTTTTCAATTCCACTCAACAGTAATATGTACTAAAAAAAAAGAAAAAAAAAGGAGCAGGCAGACTTTAGAACAGTGTTGAGAAGTGGATGAGAAGGTAAAGAGAAGCAGTCATTAAGAAAGCTCCTTACAAGGTCAGTTAATGTATTTGAGCACCCAGGTTCCCAGCAATGCATCAACCTCCTACCCCATTTTTCAAGTTCAGGACAATATTCTGTTTCTGAAACAGTGTGCCACAATAACATATACTGCCTCTTCAGTCTTTTGAAAAAGCAATAAAAGCTAATCTGAAAGACCAGAAATGTGATTTTAATACAATGTGCCCCTTTTCTGTGACATACTTATGCTGGAGTCATTTAAAAACATTCTGTTTCACAGTCTGTACTGCACTTTATGCATACTTAGTGCTCACATACTGGAGGTGCTATGGAAACCTCCTGTGTGAACAGAATCCTCTTGACAGTCAAGAGTGTTTCAATGTACATCGGACTCTATTGATGTACACTGGCACTACCCAGTCAGTATCCCAATGTGCATCAGGAATGCCCAAAGAACGCTGTTCCTGCTGTACGCCAATCACTTCAGTGGCTTCCCTACATAGTAACACGGTGGCAGCCTTTTGCTGAATATGGGTGCTATCAAACTGCTCAGTTCTATTTCCTGTAGATCTAAGTTTCCTTACACATATGCAATCCTATACTGAATTCCAGTCATAGAACTGGAAGAGACCGCAGAGGCCATCCAGTCCAACCCCCTGCTGTGCAGGAACCCACATCAAAGCATTCCCAACAGATGGCCACCAGCCTCTGCTTAAAAACCTTCAAAGAAGGAGACTCCACCACACTCCAAGGCAGCATATTTATTCCATTGCTGGACAGCTTTGACCGTCAGGAAGTTCTTCCCGCGGGTTCAGGTGGAATCTCCTTTCCTGCAGCTTGAATCCACTACTCTTTGTCTCTGGAGCCGCAGAAAACAAGGCCACTCCCTCCCCAACATCATATCCCTTCAAATATTTAAACATGGTTATCATGACCCCTCTTAACCTTCTCTTCTGCAAATTAAACATCCCCAGCTCCCTAAGCCACTCCTCATAAGGCATGGCTTCCAGACTCTTCACCATTTTGGTCACCCTCCTCTGGACATGCTCCAGCTTGTCAATATCCTTCTTGAATTGAGGTGCCCAGAACTGGACACAGTTTTCCAAATGAGGTCTGATCAAAGCAGAATAAAGTGGTGCCATTACCTCCCTTGATCTAGACACCATACTCCTATTGATGCAACCAAGAATCGCACTGGTTTTCTTGGCCAACACTGCCAACTCATGTTCAGCTTGTGGTCCATCAAGACTCCTAGATCCCTTTCACACATACTGTTATCCAGCCATGTGTCCCCCATCCTACATTTGTGGATTCCATTTTTTCTGTCTAAGTGTAGGACCTTACATTTCTCTCTGTTAAAATTCATTTTGTTAGCTTTGGCCCAGCTCTCCAATCTGTCAAGGTCATTTTGAATTCTGATCCTGTCCTCTGGCCTATTAGCAACCCCTCCCAATTTGGTGTCATCAGCAAACTGGATCAGCATGCCTTCCATTCCTTCATCCAAGTCACTGATGAAGATGTTGAACAGCACCGGGCCCAGGACAGAACCCTGTGGCACACCACTTCTCTCCAGGATGAAAAGCAGCCATTAGTGAGCACCCTTTGGGTTCAGTCAGTCAACCATGTCTTCTCCAAAGTTCCTTACACTACAATGTGAATCTTCAATCTTGATCAGAGACTCTTAAACTAAGCATGACAATCTTTACGTTCTCATTTGGCAAGTGCAAACAGTACCACAAGTGTGGAAGAGATGCAGGCAAGGTGGCCCAAGATGAAAGGAACAGCTACCATAGATGGAAATGTAAGCCATTGTGGAGCATGGATGTGTATGGTGTAAGGTAGCACTGGATTTGTGAATGGAATATTCCAAATGAGTAAAGCATGTGTGTTGGGAGTAGAAGCCGGTTTTCAAGCCCACACCAAGTTCTTCCCTATGGGCCCCACAGTGGAAGTGATGTCATAACACAAATGCCCCAAAAGAGGTATCGGGTGAGATGTGGATGGATTCAAAGAAGAGGAGAAGCCAAAGTGTCACATCTAAGTTTCATTGGACCATTTTCAGGCAAAAACACCGCACAAAATGTGTATTTAAAAACACACACATGCACAAAGACATGGAAACATTTCCAGAAGATTTAGAGAGCTGCCCAACTGGGGTTCAGGAACAAATGCAGTCCATGGCTCACACTCTCCCCTTCCCTGGAGTGATGTAACTTCAATGAGTAATTAATAATTTACAAAGCGGAAATGAAATAAACTACCTTGGAAGGTGTCAAACTCTCCTTCTTTGGAGGTTTTTAAACAGAGGCTGGATGGCCATCTGTTGGGAGTGCTTTAGCTGTAGCTTGCTGCATGGTAGTGGGTTGGACTCAATGGCCCATTGGTCTCTTCCAACTCTCTGATTCTGTGATTCATTTTTCAAGAAACAGGGTGGGAGGGAACAAGGAAGTTCCTTCTTTTTAGTAATTTCCTGATCCTCAGCACTGAATGGACACTTGGACTCTTGCCATTCATGCCTTTGGCAAAAGATTCTGGGACAGCTTTCTCTTTCGGGATCACAGCTTGTTTTAGAACAGCCAGAACTTCACAAGGTTGGTTTTACTCAATATAAGAATACCCAAAGCAATGTTCTAATTCAGACACACACTGCTCAAATCTATTATTTTTGCCAACCATAGATAGAAACCAAATCACTGATTTTCCAAGCCATACTTTAATACTATCTGTCTAATTTCATTTTCTGTATTCTTAGCCCTCAGTCTCAAAAGTTCACTGATAAACATGAGAGACTAACAAAACACAAGAAGCAGTTCAAAAAGCAATTGAGGATAACCAGGCTTTCAGTTAAAAACCACCTGGGAAATATGAGATCTATTGGCTATTCATTGCATAGTCTCCATTTAACAAAAGAATAAATTAACTAGTAACTGCATTCTGGAATTAAGGTAATGCTGGATTATAAATTAAATCAATCAATCAAGTTACCAATAATTCTAATTATGTTGCTCTTTTTCAACGGAAAAATTGTAACTTCATGAAAACGTCACTGTCCTATCAGTGTTCAGAGGATAGTCATGCAAGACTTCCCCCATTTAATGTACCAACTTTTCCTCAAGCCCTGACCTCTTCTATAGGCAGGAAAATATTGCAAGGAATTACTGAAAAGCACAGATAATCAGTAAACTGACCACAGGAGAAGAGAGAGAGTTATCCTTCTATGGACACGGGTTTCAAAGATTGGTTCAGTTTCTAGAGGTGGTGGCTTTTGTTTTGAAGGTTCCTAAGAGTTTATTGCTCATTTATAAAGCCCTCTAGAATATGCTGGATAACTAGTTCTTAAAAGACAGCTGCTATACCTAGTGATTTACTTAGCATTTTTTAAGGAAAAAAAATGCTATTGCATACCATTAAGGAGTGTTTCTTCCCTGCCTCCTGACCACAAAACTATAACACATTCTTTGGCCCTTTTCACATGGGGTTAAGAAAATGGTGTAGACGACCTCCACGGAGGTCGTCTACACCATTACGCAAATTGGGGTGGATTACTCGCGAGTAAATCCACACGCCAATCCGCGGTCGCGCGCCCACAAGTGGTGGCACTGCGTGCTTTTGAAAAACCACATTTTATGTGGTTTTTCAAATGCACGGGGCATCCAGCCCCGTCCAGCCCCATCACAGCGCCCGTGTGTATTTGCGGACGCGCGAAAGGGCGTCCCTGCAAATCGGCGGGAGGGCAGGATTTCCGGTTGGCGAGCTTCTCCAATTGGTGGAGAGGCTCCGCCAGTCAAAATCTGCCATTTTGAGCGCTGCTGGGCACCAGGGACGCCGCGGGACGCTGCTCCATGTAGAGTAGCGAAATGCTCTGCTCCACGCAGCGACGGAACGAGGTAAACCCATGTTTTAGCGTGGCTTTCCCCGTTTCCCCACCCATGTGTGAAAAGGGCCTTTAAGGTAAAAGGTGTCTAGTGTGATTGTACTAGTTTGACCATTAGATGGCAACTTTAGAGACCAGGGTTCAAATCCCCATTCAGTCATAGAAATCCACTGGGTGACATTGGGCAAGTCATATTCTCTCAGCCACAGAAGAAGACAAAGGCAAACCCCCTCTGAACAAATGTTGCCAAGAAAACCCTGTGATAAGTTCACTTTGCTTTTGCTGGTGTGTGCTTTAAAGTTGTTTCTAACTGACGGCAACCCTAAAGTGAACCTCTCACACAGTCTTCTGGGACTGAGAGTATGTACCATGCCCAAAGTCACCAAGCGGGTTTCCAAGGCCAAGCAGGGAATCAAAACCCTTGTCTCCAGGGTCACAGTCCAATGTTCAAACCACTACCCCACACCGGTTTCCCTTAGGTTGGCCATAAATCAGAAACTACTTGAAGGCACACAACAACCATAACAATATAATTCAGAAACAATCATTTCAGGGGTTTAGAATTTTTGAATATACAGTTGTCCCTCCACTTTCATGACAGTTTTGGGTGCAAAACCCTTGCGAAAGTGGAAAAACCGTGAACAACCCCCTCCACTCCCCCTCCCATTCCCTTCCAGAGCTCTCCTCTTCCTATTTCCATGCAAAAGGAAAGGGAACAAGGGTGGGGAAAAGCTCACACCAGCCTTCCTTTCACCCTCTGGAGCTCCCCCTGCCATTTTTATGCATTTTGCCCTGGCACTGACAACTCGTGTGAGCCTTCCTCCCCCTATTTCTTTCTGTTTTGCCTCAGCACATTTGCCTCCACGCCAGGGCAAAATGCATAAGAATGACAGAGGGAGAAAAGGAGGCTCACATGAGCTTTCCGCTACCCATCTCTTTCCCTTCCATTTTGCAAGGGAAGGGGAAGAAGGGAGCTCCAGAGGGGGAAAGAAAGATTCACATGAGCTTTCCCCCACCCACCCCCCTTTCCCTTCCGTTTTGCCTTTACACAACTTCTTTGCACTGGGGCAAAATGCATGGGAATGGGAGAAGGAGAATGGGGGGGAGGTAAGCATGCTCACAAATAATCAAATTCATGAACATCAAACTCGCAAATGTAGAGGGAGAACTGCACATTTATCCGGAAAAAAAATTCACACACTTATTAATTTTTTTTAAAAAAAGATGAAAATGAACACAAGTAATTCAGACAACTACACTCAGTAAAAGTTACAAGGTGAAAATACAAATAAAGCAAATAAATATGACCTTTTACATTCATCACAAGCTCTTGACGTTCTAGAGACTGAATGAGGTCAAACAAATGGAAGCTTCGGAAATCAACTAAACCTGAATGGAATTGCTTTCACCTTGAAAACAGGTCTGCACCTGAAGTAAACAAGACATTTCCTTTTCATCACAGCCTCTTGAGCTTCTAGAGATTAAATAAGGCCAAACAAATGGAAGCTTCCAGTCAGTAGACCAGTAGATCATAGAACAGATGGAATTCAATTCAGCTTGAGTGGAATTGCTCTCCCATTGAAAACAAGTTTGCACTTCAGGTGTGCTTCTGGAGCTTTTCCTCAGCTTGCATGTCCATACAGTAGTAGCCAGCAGCACTTTTTGATAGGGAAGGCTTCTGTGCTAATTGAGTCTATTTCCTGAGGTGTCAGCTCTGGCCTGTATGTTGCCTACAGCATAGGATAATGTAAGAGCATCATGCATAACTCTTCTCCTCAAAAAACCACCAATTGCCAGTTGCCAGATTTGGTTTTCTTTGACTTTCTTTAAATACCTATAGGTAGTATTTCATATGTATGTAATTTTATTTATCTTATTCTTTCATCTTCTACAAAGCCAATCTGACAGTTTATATCTAACTTTTTTCTCCACTTAATTTATGTCATATCTTAAGTATTAAGGTATGCATATTGTCTCCCTTTTGAACAAGCCCTGGAGAAAGGGATCCAAGTATTTCCTAACTGAAATGTGTTGGGATATTCTTTTAAAAAAACAAATACCTTCTTTGATATGTGTCTCCCTCTTTTACATTGGGTCTCAATAGATGTTTACAAGCTACTTTGCTCATGTCTCCTGTCCTGTCTTGGTGGGAAGCATGCAGAGGGTGTTTGATAGGCATCTCGGATATAATGTGAGGAGGCAATCTTTCAGATATCCTGACTGCAAACACTTTAAGGGTTTTCTAAGTCATAGCCAATACCCTGAATTGGGCTCAAAGGCAAACAGAAATCCAGTGTGTTTGGTTCGGGACTAGTAATAAATGGTCTATAAAGTGCACAAGTGACAACAGCCTGGCTGCTTGCACTTTTCACTAACAGTATTTCCAAATACTTTGAAGGAGAGACCATGTTACTGCTGAAGTTTGTCAAAAGCATCCTGGTCAAAGCAACAACTTGGCCCTTCGGGAGCAATACTGGGCTTAGGAGCATCCCTAAGCTATTAAACTTTCAGAAGACGTTCAACCCCATCTAGAACAGGATGTAAACCCTACTGTAGGTTGGCTTATTTACTGATGAAGAGAATTTCAACCTTGCCAGAACTAAACTTCACCAACATCCAGTCCCTCATGCATTCAGTTCAGACCTTCCATGGCCTTCTTGACAACTACTGCAAAAGGGACACAGACCTATGAATTATCAAGCCAGACCCAGAACTAGGGATGACCTCCCTCAGCAGCTTTGTATAAAGTTTTAGTATGGAGGACAACATTGTGCCCATAAGATAATGGTGACAAGAATGAGCAATAATCAGCCCAGTACACAGATATGAACTTTCAGCTGGACAGAGTCATCATAAAATGGTTCCTCCAAAACCTGTATCTGCAAAACTGATCAGAAAAATACCATGAACAACGATGATAAATGCTACTGAGCAATTCAAGCAAAACCAAGGGACGTAGTCTTCCTATTGAGTTCTCAGCGCCAAGGTAACTAACTCTGTTTTGTCCTAAAACAAGGCCTGGACCAAAACTGGAAATAGTCAAAAGATTCAGACATAGAGTCACTCCTCTACGTCTGATTTTTTTTTTTAATTCAGAGGGTGAGTTTTGACACTAGGAGGAGATTCAAGGCTTTCTTGGATGAAGCTGATTGTTCAGCAATGCATGGCTCCTGATGACAGGTCTAAGGTGCTGGGGGCTAAAGCAGTGGGAAAGCCTTCTCCCCAGCTGGAAGTGGGAGACACTCAGGATGTGCTGCCATCTTTCAGTGGTCAACAAAGAGTTAAGTAGAGGCTATGCCTATCCCTGAAACTGTTAAATAGGAGACGCTGATTTATTAAACACTTGGTATCTTGAGATGGCTTCCTATAACTGCACCACCCTGGTATCTTTGTTTCTTGCAACTGTGCTGCCTTGGTGATTGGCAGTAATCTTCAGCAATAGTGTTTTCTTGACCTTGGCCTGGCATGGCTACAACTGACAACTCTGTTTTATTCCTTGCTGACTTTGTTTATCTGGACTACCCACTTGCTGTAACAATTTCTGAACTGGCTGACCATGACCTCTTGTTTCTCACTTGTTCTTGCTGGATAACTTGTGACTGGCCTGAACTAGATTAACTACTCAACAGCTCTTGCACTCCAACCACCTGCCTCCTGAATCACTTGCTGAATGGAACATAAGAGACTTTGCTTATGTTGCATGTGCCTCCAAGTCACCTGTTGACTTGTGGTGGTCCCATGAATTTCATAGATTAGTTTTGCCAGTTCCCTCCTCTGAAATTATAGCTGACAGCACCTGGTATTAATTGGTGGTCTCCCATCCAATTACTAAGCAGGATTGAACCTGCTTACCTTCCAAGATCAGGCAGGATTTGGTGCCTTTAGAATATTTACTTTAGCTTAAAAAGGAAGACTGTAAACCAAGTAATAGTTATTTAGGATGGTGGGATCCAATGAAGGTTTCTATATTCAGTTTTTATAACACCTTTTTTAGAGGAACTGGAACATAATTCAAAGAAACATTTACAATGCCCACCATCCAGCTGGCCAGTTCTCATCTAGCAGTTCTTGATGGCCAAGGCAGACAATGAAGTAGATGGTCTCATTCCTCCAAGCAACTTGTCCAAGTAATTAAACTGAACAAATAGCAGATTATCCATCAAAACCAGGCAAGGGATTGACTCTAAAGACTATAACAATACCTCACACATTTTTGTCACATTCAAATTTACCTTTACTAACAGGCAGGATAAAAATATATTTCCCCTAAAATAAAGAGATCATTTTCATGATTCTAAATGTTTATTTCTTCAGGTATTTCTTTGGCTATTTATAAACTGTATCAATCAGTTAAAACTAAGATGTTTGCAGAAACAATGAAGTTTCGAGTTAACATTGACACAATTCTAAAACTAGTAGAAAGTTGCACCTCCATGAAAGAGGCTGTTGCATAAGTAAGATGGCCACAGAAATGGCTCTCTCCTACATAAACAAAGGTGCTTGGAGAGGAGCCTCTCTTGACAATTTTAAGTTAGAAGGAGACTGTCAGAGAAAGGGGTGGTCCTGCAAACATTTGGTCTCAAATCATTTAGTACTTTGAAGGCAAGCAACGGTACCATTAACTGGACATGAAGCAAAAAGCTGTCAATCTAGCTTTCAGAATTGTCATAATATGATACTATCTGTCTATACTGCATAGTGAAATATAAGAGTGACCCAATTTCTAGTGACATCTTTAAAAGCTGCAAAGGGATTAAAGAGAAACATAGACCGTTTCCACACTCCATTGTTATAGTGCTATTATTCCACTTCCAACACCCTGTGGAATTCTAGGGTTTGCAGTTTACTGAGGCCCAAGAGCTCTCTGGCTGAGAATTCTAAAGGCCTCTCACTAAACGGTAAACCCCAGGATTCCACAGGATGTTGAAAATGGAATAATAGCTCTATAACAGTGTAGTGAGGAAATGGCCATAGTATCTAGTGCCTACAAACTTGAGACCAGGAACTTCATGACTCAGGGATCATACATACATTTAGATTCAGTTCAGCTCAGTTAAGCCTCCAAACCACAGTTTGGGAACTCACAAATGAATCACAGGCTTTCAATATCATTTATTTACTTTATTTATATCCTGCTTTTTCTTCTACGATGAGACCCAAGAAAGACTGCAGCACAGATTAAAGTACAGCTCAAAAACCTGATGAAAAACTCAGTGAAATAAGCTATTCTATTAAAAAGCTATTAATTAAAACTGTTTAGAAGGCAACAAAAAGAAGAATACACATGGCCCATTTAAATACCTTTCTGTTCAACCAATTAACAGCCCAATGCCTGTTTAAATAAAAAAGCTCTACCTGCTCCCAAATGGGGTCAAAGAGAAATCCAGCCTAGAGTCCTGTGGAAAGGAATTTCGGAGCAGCCACTGAGAAGGTCTTCCCATGTGTCCTTACGTGTGACTGTGGTGGGACTAAAACAAAGCCCTCCTGCAAGGATCTCAAAATTTATACAGGGAGGCTTAAACAGGGAGATGCCATCTTTAAAAGATAGTCTTAACACAAGCCAGATAGAGCTTTCTGGGTGATAACCAGCATTTTGTGTCTGGAAGCCAGTGAAGCTGCCAAAATATGTGAGTTATGTGTTCTCTGTAATCAGTTCCATTCAGCACTCTAGCCACAGCATTTTGGACTCACTGAAATTTCCAAAAGGCCATACAATGTGAAGTGTGTTGCAGTAATCCACTCAGATTATGATAAAGGGATATGTCTATCAAGCCAATTTCAACATTTTGAGGAACAATTGTAACTAATGCACTAATTTCAACTATGCAAAGGCACTCCTGGATGCTGCTGAACCCTGGACACCCAAGGCTCAGGGTTAAGTCCAGGAACATTCGAACACTTCATTTAACAAAGTGTATGCATTCCTGAAATTATGGCTTTCACAGACAATTTGGTAGGAGAGGTAAAAATAACAGGAATAGTAGTTTCCTACACCACAAAAAAGAACAGCCATTCAATATAAATCCACAAATTTTATTCAAAACTAACCATCTGCAAATGGGAAATGAAAGAAGCTGATCAGGTAGGCCTTGCATAAGTACACAAAAACAGTTTGAACTTTCTAGAGAACACTTGAAAACTACTTTCAAAATGCAGGCAGGCATGATTTTTTTTCTTTCACTAGCCCCCATTTGTCTTATGATTTCCATTTTTGTCTGCAGATATACGCTTTTTAACATGCTCAGAAATGGTAGCCTTTTCTCTTTCTGTTTCACTGTTTGTACATTTTCACACAAATTTTGGAGGCAGCTGTTGTTTACATTGTCTCTTGTAGGCAGGTACACACAATTACAGCAGGATCCCTTGAAAGAGAATCACATTCTTTCCTTCCTCAAACTTTATGGCAGTTTACTATAGATAACTTGTTGCAAACTGTCATCAAAAGTCTATGGCCATTTCCACATTACACTGTTATAGTGCTATTATTCCTTTGTCAACATCCTATGGAATCCTGGGGTTTGCAGTTTAGGGAGGAGCCTTTAGAATTCTCAGCCACAGAGCTCTTTGGCCCCAGAATTCCACGGGATGTTGAAAGTGGAATAATAGCACTATAACAGTATAGTGCGAAAATGGCCTATATTTCTCCAGCTGTTCTTCACCATTCTTCCCATGCTGATGCTGGTTTTAAAAAAAAATTCTTTCTAAAAGACAAGAAGGAAAGGGTGCTGGTGGCATAAAAACACTGTAAAGAAGAGCTTCTTTGTCAGAGGCTTTATTAGCAGAGGTGTCCTTCTACACACAAGCTGCAAACCTTCTATTTCTAGGCGACTGTAGACTCATCCAGCACAGGCTAAATCCCTGTTCCCTGACCTACCTTACAATTGACCAGGAACACCTCTTCCTTCTGTAAATTAAGCTTTAATTTGTCCACTCTCATGGAATCCTTTACTGAAAAGTACATGCCAGTTTAGCACCAAAATAGCTTCCTCGAAATTAAACAAAAAAGAGAAATCCACTCTCACATCTTCTTGTGGATTTATGGCACTGTCTTCCATTCTGACACAAAACT
Source organism: Ctenosaura bakeri (assembly GCA_948474755.1). NCBI lineage: Eukaryota > Metazoa > Chordata > Lepidosauria > Squamata > Iguanidae > Ctenosaura > Ctenosaura bakeri. Next base: position 456,398 of record CAOLHI010000644.1, read on the forward strand.
CCATTAGAATTTGCAATTTAGTCCTGAAATACTTTGGCATTATATCCAAATAAACAAACTGTGGTTAGCATTTGTCCTTCATACCAGAATCAGAAAACATATACAATTCAGGTTCTGATTCGGAGGACAAACGTACTTTTTAGATTATAAAATCACAACAAACTATAGTTAATTTTAAATAGCAAACTGAAATGTCTAGGAGATTAGGAGGGATCTGTAAGGCTTGCTAGTTCTCCACACTATGGTTTGAAGGCCATCTGAAATATGTCAGGTGGAAGAGGGAGATTTGCGGCTTGCTTATGACTTCACACCAAGAACAGAAATGCAGCCATTCCACTGCACTTATCTTCACAGGAAGTACAACTCTTCCTCCATTAAAAGAAGTTGGTTAATCATAAGAGTTTTAGCAGATTAATCACATTTGCTGATTCTGAAACAAGAAGCATACGTTCTTCTTTTAGATCATCCATATCATCATCGTGCGCTGCAGGCTTCTTTTCAGAAAAGATGTAACTTCCTACGCACAAGAGGCTAAGGAAACCCTCTTCAGATACTGTTTAGCATCTACAAGTTTGTACAGGTACTTAAACTGAAAATAGTTGTTTAAGTTCTTCCTGTCTAATGTCAGTAGTTCATTTTTAGTCAACTGAACTTTTATTGACAACTAACCAATATACTTGGCATTGCCTAGGATTTTATTTTCTCATAGGTAATACTTATTAGAAAGCTTTGAGATCCTGTATCTCTAATTCCCCAAACTGTCTTGTCTAGTACCTGTAACTTTTCCCCATATTCCACAATCCAATCTGTATTCAGAGTTATAAACATAGAGAGGTTGGTTTCCTGAGGGAATGCACTGCCCTCCTCCTTGCTGCTAGGCCTCATCTCCATAGCAACTGGCCTATTCAAGTCAGACACAATTGACTGAAGCCCAAGAGTTCTCTGGCTGAGAATTCTAAAGATCCCTCCCTAAACTGCAAACCCCAGGATTCCATAGAATCTTCTTAGGCAGCCAATCATATGAGGTCTTCACCTGACACAGACAAACAAACTTTTATATATTAGATTGACTAACTTTTAATCAATCTATACTAACATATTAGTCAGGTCAAGTTTTTTAAATCAATTTGTTACTGAAATTCTAATGGCAATACAGTGTCCTTCACAATGAGAATACATCATTGACTACCCTCACTGGTCCACTGATTGGTCCACCAATCAGTGAGAATGTGAGCTGAAAAGCAGTTAGTCTTGTTGATATTAATAGTTTGCAATGAAGTTCAGTCTTTATAAGTGCTTTCAAACACACCAAAATCAACATCTGTAAGGTTTCTTAGCATTTTCACAGCAGACAAATACTTTAGTCCCTCAATAATCCAAGTAGTCAAGATATGCATTTAAGTGTTTTCAGCAACTGATTAGCCTTTCTGAAATTGATGATATAAAACTGGACAATAATTTTCTGGCAGAATCAGAATTTCATGAAATACATTTATAAAGAACACACAACAAGAGCTCTTTTTGAGATGTTACCACAGTTCTATTACTTTTAAAATCTGCCTTTTGTTCTCAAAAGAGAAAACTTTAGCGAATCATAATACAAATTATAATAATTTTCCACACATCCTGCACAGTTGCACCTCTTCTTCTACATAAAAAGAAGTCAATATTTTTACTTCCCAAAATTCAGCTTTGACTTGTTGCTGAATTTTAGTAAAAATCTATTTCACTTAGTGTCTCCTACCAATTCCTCAGTTCAAGGTCAAATGAGAAGGCTTTAAGGCCTGAGACCACAGCCCAGGTATACCAAGTCTGAAAGGCTCATGACTCATATCCCAAAGTTCTCTGTATCTTCCTTAATTTGTTTATTAATTTCTAGAATCTGAAGTGTAAACAAACAAAAAGCAGTCCCTCAGATATTCCAGATCCCTGGTATCTATTTCTAATCAGTTCAAGCTCAGGAAACAATGTGTCTGGGATTTTTCTAGCCATGTAATGTGGTGGGTACAAGGAAAACAATGTAATCATACAAGCACTCAATGTAGTTTCCCAGTTATAGTTTCCTTTTAAAACAATCATTGGAATTCAGCTGATCTGCTCAAACTTTCTGAATATGGAACATGTAGCTGTTGACCAAATTTCAGAGAAATAACTACGAAATGTCAAAAATACAACTTGTGTCACACAAATTTCATAAAATCATAGAGTTGGAAGAGTCCCCAGGGGCCGTCCAGTCCAACCCCCTGCCATGCAGGAACACACATCACAGTACTCCCGACAGATGGCCATCCAGCCTCTGTTTAAAAACCTTCAAAGAAGGAGACTCCACCACACTCTGAGGCAGCATATTCCACTGCCAGACAGCTCTGACCATCAGGAAGTTCTTCCTCAGGTTCAAGTGGAATCTCCTTTCCTGCAGCTTGAATCCATTGCTCCTTGTCCTAGTCTCTGGAGCAGCGGAAAACAAGCCCACTCCCTCCTCGACATGACATCCCTTCAAATGTTTAATAAACATGGATATCATGTCCCCTCTTAACCTTCTCTTCTGCAGACTAAGCATCCCCAGCTCCCTAAGCCGCTCCTCATAGGGCAAAGATGTGCTAGCCATAGGGTCCTATAGAAGGAGAATGCTACGGTATTAAATAAATAAGCAAACCACGATTACGCACAAACCTTGGGTAGCAGAACCATTTTTTTCCAGCTGATCTCAGTGATGTGTTGACAGCTGCCAACAGAACTGCTCTGCTGGCTAAGATCTGACAACAGAAGAATCCAGCCCAGAGACACAAACAAGATAGTGGCACAAATTAAGGTAAAGGTAGTTTTAAGTAACTTCCAATGTGTCTGTGTGTACATGCATATATTCAGCACAGCTTCAACCGTACCTAGCATCAGCACATTTTGGCCAATTATGACTACACTGTTCAACTGATCTTCAATACCATCTTCCTTTTTTTAATTTACCCTTTTCAATACTCCTGCCAGTCCCTCCCGTCCCCCATTTAAACAGATTCATTCATGAGGACACTCCTTCGACCAAGGCATTTGGGACTCGCCATCACAGTAGGCCACGAGAAGTGTGAAGAAAGAGCTGCCACTGCATCACAGCACTCTCTCCTGTGCTGAGTTGCATCATATCCCAGGCCCTTCTCAAATGGCATCTGCCATGCGAAAGAGGGCCTGGAGCCTCGCACGATTGCGAGGAGCGATCTGCATGATGCCCTCGCAATCACGCAAGGCTCCAGGTGCCGGCAGGCAACGATCATGCACCTTTGCATTTTTGGCTTTAATCCAAAAATGCTGCATGATCACACATTGCTCCCAGGCCACGTGCAAACTTACCTGGCATGTGGAGCCTTGGGAGCCAGGCCAGTTGCGCTTCCTGTCCCAGGCTGCACTGTGAAAGGAAGAGGCAGGGCTCTCACGTGAGCAGGAAGCTCGTGCAGAGCTGAAGAACCAGGGAAGTGAGAGCCTCTCACAAGAGGCCGCTCGCGCGATCACTGCACCCCAGCGCCGAGAAGAAGTAGGATGCAGAAAGGGCCCCAGTCCTTCACAGTGAAGAGCAGGAAGGGCCACAGCTAACACCAGCCCCAAACTCCCAACAGCAGGTACAGACTAAGTCTGAAGAGCATCCTGGCTCAGATCTACACAGGTAAAAATTCAAAGCTGCCCACGCCCACACACCTCATGGCATTCTTTTCTTTCTCTAGCCAGAGGCAAAGAGGAGGCTACAGAGAGACACAAGGCTCTGTGAAATGGCACAAAAAGTCTATTTCATTTCTCTAAGAAGGACTTGAGTGTTCACTTTTTTCTTTTTTCTTTCTTTTTTTTTTATCTTTTTTTTGTTATCCATACAGGATAACAACCAAACCCCATGGATACCAAGGGCCCACTGTATAGCTAGAATCCAGCTGGTTGGCGTAGCAAGTTGGGCCCTGATGCCAGGTAGATGGGTTTTTAAGTAGTTGTTGGCATCATAGCCAAAAATTAACACCTCTTCAGTGGTGTGAAAGAGTTAACTTGTATTAGCAATGTTGCTGGATATGTTCTGAATTCACTTTGCAGTTTCAGGCTGGGAAAAAGACTGGGGGAAAGAGGGTTTTTCTCTGTTGCTATCCCACATGCATAGTTCTTATAGCTATTGGGGAATAGGTGGATCATACCTGTGTGCTTTGATTTTCTTTGTTTGCTTCTGCACTATATGACCCCTGGGAGTCCATCTTCCATGGGACTCACCTTGCAGGGATTTACCCTGCTCAAGTGCTCTGGCAATGGAGACTATCTGTAATTGTTGGCTGAGGTTTAGTGTGGATAGAATTTCTTTGGGGTCCAATTATACCATTACCTGTGAGGGGATGCTGGATGCTATCAGTGGAATCAATTGAATACTTCCATCTGCTGCATCATTTGCCATCAATAAACCTTATGCTATAGCAGTAACGTATGTCAGTGTTCAGCAATGAAAGCAACCTTGGATAGGCCTGAAACTACACCTAGTTCCAAAACAAGACAATTGCTCTCAACCAGAGTAAATCCACTGAACCAGCTGTTGAATGGTGAGTCAATAACAGGTAAATCCCATTGGTTCTGTAGTCAACAGTAGCAATAGCATTTAGGACAATATGCATGCATGTGTGTGTGTTTTGCAAAGTAAAATAATTCAGAGAGGTGGAGACAGAAAAGTAGGAAAAGAGTCTTTCTCACTTCCATTTGTGGGTTTAGTATAATCAAATAATGTACTAAGCTCTGGAGACCCATAAAACAGATCTTTTATATTTTTAAGAAAATAATCATTCTCAAATAGAGGTATTTCTACAGAGCAAAAATATCTGACATCAAAAAGTACTGTTTCTCAGCAGAGATTCCCCCAATACAAGTTAACAACAAAGATAAAAATGTATATCAAAATATTGTGAATAGTCTCACCGTCATGTCAACATACACATTCTGCTCTCCAGTTCTTACTTTTTTATTGCCCTCTCTCATCCACAATGACTCTACCAATTCCCTTGGATAGATGGTCTCAAGCCCCTGACAATGGAAATGAATTCTCTTGTAATGTCTTGTTTTCCATACAAAACCCTTAGACTAGAGAGCCCCAAATTGCCAATTGTGCACCTAAGCATTAGTGCTGGCTTCATTTGTGACTGAAGCACACCCATCTTACTGGTACCCAGTAAGTGGCTCTGGGTTGCTTTCAAAACATTAGTTGTACCATTAATGCACATCACTAAACAGCACACTTAATGATGTTTTACAGTCTATCCATGCTAATTCTTTGCAGCTGTACAGCACAACACTTGATGGACATTCTCCTGATGACATCATGGCCTATGAAATGTACAAGCAATGTACAATACAGGCTGCCAGGAAACAAAGGATTTGGATCAAATCTCATCTTCCCAGAACGCCCTCAGAAAAGAGCAACAGAAAATGTTACTCTGTCACCCCTCAAAGTTAGAAACCTCAAAATGAAACACCAACAGGAAAAGCCAACAACTTTTTCAGAATAATGTATCTCAGAAGGCATTGTAGGCAACGGCATTCCAAAATGATGCAAAATCTTCAGGTGATACAGCTCTGCTCCTATGCAACGAAAACCCACACACATCCTTATAAAACACAGTATCGTTTCTTTCTCTTTACCTCAACTAAACATGATTTCTAAGAATTGGCAGGCCCATGTTTTCTTCTTAAAAACAACAACACTCACACAAATGCAAATCAGTTGCAAATATCAGTTATCTCTGCCTCTTTCACAGGATGTAACACAACAGAGGTCCTTTGAGTGTGCCAGGCTAAATAAAGGAATAACGCTCATAACAAAAAACAAAACAGCAGCAGCTGAAGCCACAAGAGAGGGATTGCATCACCTCAGCGACAGCAACACAGCAGGCAGAGAAATGGGAAGGGAGTTGCTTTACCTTAAGGAAAAAATAAAAAAAAAATAAGAAGTTTGAATATCCACCTCCGTTTGATAAACATGCCTTTGGCCTGGAGAGCTGCCCTGCCTTGTTTGGATTCTGTAGGAAGAAGCAATGTGAGGGGAGGGCATAAAGACCCATTTACAAGCACAGCTGATGGAGCGCTCTGTGAAACGCTCCTCTGTGGAAAATGGCAATCTGGCCTTCCCTTTCAGGCACGCAAATAAATATAAGTGACAATCATCTGGCCTCTAAGCAAAGAAATCCCTCTGATGAGGTGGGCGTAAGCAGAAAGAGCAACAGTAGGACGAGGGAGAACGCTGGACGTTCCTCCCTGACAGGTATCAGGAAAGGCGCATTTCTGGTGTGGGTTGGGGGGTGCCCTGACAGTTCCGGCCACAGGCTTGCCTCATCTTCCCTTCGTTTCCATGGCTTCCCAAGGAGAATTCCCCCGGAGAGGCACTGCCTGCCCCCCGCCCCAGCAGAGATAATCGTCCCTTGTCTTTCCAAGGGGAGCTCTGAGCATCTGGGCCGCCGCATCTTTATGGCGACGAGGCAAGGAGGAGAAGAAGCTCTGCCGTTGCTATTGGCGACATTGAATTCCCGCCTGTTAATGAGAACAAAACGCCAGGTAGGGCCAAGACTCGGGCGCCGCAAGCCAGGCTCCCTGCACGGGCAGAGGGGAGAGCCCTCCTCCGCCGCTCCCTCCGAAGCGAACCCGAGCCCCCGGTGGCACCAGCCGCCCGGCAAGGCAAGCCGAGGAGGGCTAGGCGCCCGGGGCCGGCGGAGCCTTCCTCCTTCAGTCGCTGAGGAAACGGGGTGGGGGTGGGGGTGGGAGAGGCGCCCTCCCTTCCCTCTCACTCGCGCGCCTCAGCCCCTGCCCCGCTTCTCCGACGCCAACCAGGGCCGGGGAGGGGAGGGCGGGCGCGCTCCCGGTCTTCGCCCCTGCCCCCTATTCCTAAGATGGACCCTTTCGGCTTACCTGAGCCCCAAGCGGAGGGAGGGTCGTCTCCGCTGAGGCGGCAAGCCCCCCCCCGGCGCGCGCGCATCCCCCGCCGCAGAGCTGGGCTTCTGACCCCCACGACAGCGCGCGCCGCTCCTAAAGGCGGGCCGTTCTTACCTGCGGCCGGAGAGGCGAGGGCTGCTGCTGCTGCTGGTGCAGCGGGAGGAGGAGGAGGAGGAGGAGGAGGAGGAGGGCAGCAGCATCGCTTCGCCCAGCCGAGCAGCCCATCGCCCGCTCCGCTTCCCCTCCTCTCTCAGCGCCGCCGGGGAGGACGCAGTCCAGGGGCCCCCCAGCCCAAGGCCATCTCTCGCGCGGAGCCCGCCCGGGCGCATTGGGGAGGAGGCGCCGGGATCCCTCCCGCCCGAGGAAGCCCAACACAACACCGCCGGCTCCCGCGGGAGAGGAGGGGAGAGCGAGAGAGCGAGAGAGAGAGAGCGCGGGGGGGGCAGAGGATGAGAGAGCGGGAGAGGCGCTGACAAGGAGGGAGGGGCCGGCGGCGGCGGAGAGCATCGACGGAGACGCGCCGAGGCAAGGCGGGGAAGGCGGGCTGCGCTTACCTTTCGGGGCTTCGGAAGAGCGACTCCCGGACCGCCGCGCCGCCCAGGCCAGACCCAGCGCGAGAGGCCGCTCGCTCCCTCCTCGCTCGCCGCCCGGCTGGCCCTCCTGCGCTCCGTCGTTCCCTCCGCCCCGCTCGCCGCGACGGCCAGCCTTGCGCCCTGACGCGCGCGCCCCCCGCCGCTGCGGCTGCGCTCCACTCAGTGCCCAGAGCTGCAGCGCCGTCGCCTCCGCCTGCCGCCCGGGCAAAGGCAGCCCCCGGCCCCCGCCGCCGACGCCGCCGCCAGCGCCGACGCCGCCATCCCTTCGGGCGGCCGCTCCACGCCGCCTGCGCTGCCTCGGACCGGGAGCCCTTCCAAGCCGGCGGCGGCGGCGAGTCCGGAGCGCGAGGGGCTACGGAGCCATGAGCCGGACCGCGGGCGCTTCTGGAATGCCGCGGCAGCGGAGGGCGCCGAGCCGATCCTGGTGGCCCCTCGGCCGGCAGCCGAGCCCGCGAGCCCTGCAGGAGGGGGCCAAGGCCGCCGCCGCCGCCGCCGTCCCCGGAGAGCGCTGCACGGACCCCCCAGACCTCAGCCCCGCGGAGCCCGAGGAGGAGGAGGAGGAGGAGAGACGCCTGGAAAGCCCGGATCTGGAACAATTGGGGGCGCGAGCTCCACCTACAGCTTGGAGCCGGCGCGAGGGGAGGGGAGGGGAGGGGAGGGGGCGCGGCGGCGTGACATGCGCACCCGGCGGGGGGGCGCTCCGTCCCCCTCGGGTTGCTCGGGGAGATTTCCCGGCCTCGGGTCTGGTTTCGCTTCTTTTCTTTTTTTTGAATGGGGAGCCTGATTTTGAGCCTCCCTCGTGCGATGAGCCGGGTGACGGAGCCGACGGCGAGCCTTCTCCGCGCTGCCTCGTCTTTCCTCCGCCCCCCCCCCCGCGAGTGGCGTTTGAGCTCCTCGGACCGTCGCTTCGCCCCCTGGACGTCCCTTCCTCCCTCTGTTCCGGCCTCACCGCCTTTGCTCGAGGCTCCGATTAGTATTCTCGGGCCGCCTCTGATTTCCTGTGGGCGTTCAATTTGGGGAGCTCGCTCCGTTTAGAGAAAGGAAACGCCCCCCCGTCTCCCTGGTTCCCCCCCCTCCACTGGAGGGTCCTGCAGCCTTTTCCCCTTGTCTCCAGCCTCTGCAGACCTCGATCTTGTCTTTAATCAACCTGCTGCAGGGACCCTCTTTTGATCCTGAACCACGTAGGTGTTTGGGTGTTTTTTTTTTCTTTTGGTCTCTGTTGCCTACCTTGCCCTCTGGGCTACTCTTCTATCCACCTGTCACCTCTTGCCCATCCTCCCACCCCACAAACGTCTTAAAATGATGGATGACAGCAGGAGCAGCACTAGGCCGCCTAGTAGGCTGGCGGTGAGGGTGTGCTGCAAGGCTGGCTGGAGAATCCACAGGGGTGAGGCACATGCTCTCCCTGTGTACCTCCAACCGCACAAGACCTCTCCTTCTTGCTAAGGCTCCCAGATCACAGGACCTGACACTAGATCTCAGGGTGGTGGGAAGGAAGCTCCATGTGAGAGCATTGCCCTGATACACATCTACTGGTCCTTTAGCTGCGAGATGCTTCAGAGTAACTGCTTTAGACTTTCCAATGGTTCCAGCTGGCCAGATTCTTCCCTGCCTCCTTCCCCTCTGGAAAGTTTTCTGTCCAATGGCAGACTCAGGAACTCAGAGGGATGGAGTGGTCAACATGACAAAATACTAAGCTGCCTCATGGAGTTCTGAATAAAAATATTGCTATTTTATGGCTTTTCCTTTCTTAGTGTTAATTACTTTGCCCAGTTCTATTCCCATCTTCTTCATCCCACCTGCATGGTTAAAGTTGCGGGACAAATTGCCTTTCTTGGTCTGGTAGGTTGTAGCAATGTTTGCAAAAAGTGTGGTTTGGGCCTGGGATGCTCTTGCTGGCAATTCTAATTCTCACTGATTTGTTACAGTATCTTCCCACTCACTCTGTGCCTCGTCAGCACATCCGCTGCGCTCGTCTTCCAGCTGAAGGAAAATTCCTTCTGGATGCTTTCTTGTAAGTGGCTGTCAGTTAAAACTGTATAGTGTAACCTACACACTGAAATCTTTAAATTACAAACTGAAATCTGGACCGTTCTGTCTACACACACACTTCTCTCTATGGAAAGTTGGTGGTTGCAATTGTCAAGTGAAACTGTACATGTGAGTGGGGCATGGGAGTCCATATGGTTTCTCTTGGATATTGTAAGCTCCTGCCTTTAGAATATATCAGTATGAGGCCAGTCGTTTAAATTGCTGTCCTACACCTTCCCCAACCTGATGTCTTTCAGAAGTATTGAACTACAGATATGTTACATGTTACAGTTTTTGTCCTGCCAAGTGCACTGGAGTGGGACTGGGAAGGCTTTTATAGAGATAAATTAGGAACATCCCCAATAAGTCTAATGGGGTTGATCATATACTTCACACTCTTTCTGTTCTCTCTACCATAATGGCCATTTGAAGGGAAGCAAGGGAAAGTCAAGGAAGTTCTGACCAAAGTATCAATAAGAATGAATGTCAGGAAGATGTGGAATGGAAAGTGGGCAGAAAAGCTAAGATTATGGCTGAAATAGTAGGAAATTAATGTGCTACTAGACATGGTTGCTATGCTGAGTGCCATACCTTTGGTATCGAGCATTAGAATATAAATTCTTGCACATTAAGGAGAGAATGAAACCCCTATTGTCCAATTTGGAGCTCACATTCTTAGAATAATTAGCCACAAACAGAGTTTTGGTAGTAAAATGTATGTCTTTATTATAATGTAGGGTAGAGTCATACACTTGCCTGACATGTAATATGCACATGTGAACTGCAAAAAGAATCTCAGTATGTCTCAGTCTATGTGTAGAAAGCAGCTTGTGAATGGATGCATTTCCCTGTGCCTACATTGGTAAAGGAGTCTCTTCCCATCTTTTGTCAAGAGGATGAATTAAGATTCCCTAAGAAAAAGAGACGTCAAATCATGCTGGGCTTTGGATCAACACTTTTCAAACTGTTGGCAAGTTGCTTGATAAGAAAGCAAACCAAGTCACAATTTCACAGCAAAAAAAATTTTAAAAAAAATTTAAGCAATACTATTCTTTTCAGAGAAGATTTCACATAACTCCCCATCTGTAAACTGGTGCCTCTTACTGAGAAAAACAAAAATTCTGGGCATCCTTACTAGAGTGTACACTTCTCCTCCCATTAAAATCAAGCCATAGTCTGTCAGCTTGTAAATGAGAACTAGCTACACACTCAGTTATAATAGTATGATTTCTCTTGACTGCCAGGGCAAGGCCATATGGAATTCTGGGATTTGTAGTCTGGTGAGGCACTAGAGCTCTCTGCCTGAGAATTCTGAAGCCCCTCCCCCTCCAACTTCCAACCTGAGAATTTCCAATCATCAGGATTTCAACCCATTCACCCTGAAACCATCTCCATGTCTGAGAATATGTTTTGGAGCATTTTCCCAGCCTCTGAGGGCAGCTTTTCAAGGAACTCAAGGGGCTGCAGAGTACAGGGGGATTTCATCCCTGTCTCTTATGGTGAATACTCTTGATAAGTGGAGGTCCAGCATCAGCTATAGCCAGTACAGACCAATCTTGCTATTCTGTGCCAGCTATAAAACCCTGGCTAGCATAATGGGAACTAGCACCTGTGTGAAAAAATGATTTATGGCTTTTGATGCCTATCAAGAATGGCAGATGACCTGTCAAAATGATTGAAGCTTCTATAGCCTCCCCACCTAGAAGTTTCTCCTGCTAGGGTGGGTTATCTTGATTGGGTCATGTAACTCCTCCCAGAACTTACCCCATCAGTTCCAACCAATATGAACTGTTTTCAGATCCCTTGGACCCATATAGTCCAAACCAGCCAATTGGCATCAATTTCAAATCATGCTCCAATTGTTCCCAGTGTGGTCATGTGACCCCCCCCAGAAACTCACCCTACCCCCTTCGGCCAATAGGAACTAGTTTTGCACCCCTCAGACTCTCATGGCCAAAACCAGCCAAATGGAAGAGAGCCTGCAGAGACATTCTTGACTCTTTCACTGTGTTTTTTTAAAGGCTTCTGGGGGGGCTTTATTTGTTTTTCACCTAAGTGCATGGTCTAAGGGGGAAGGGCTTATGTTGAGTCACTGGCTTGCTTGGAGGCATGGAGCTAGCAGCTGCAGCATCATATCATCATATCAGTAAAAGTTATTACAGTCCGAAAGGTGAGAAAAAATATCTGCAGGAAAAGAGACAAAAAGATATGTCGTCATCTACTGAAATGTGGGTGCAACATTTGTCGTCTTCCCAGAAAACCTTATTGACTACACTTGCAGCAAGTGCAAATTGGTGACTCTCTTGGAAGAGAAGATCAATGCACTGCAGCTACATATTGAGACTCTTCAACATATCAGAGAACACAAGGACTTGCTGGATAGAACAGAGGGAGAACTGATCCTATCGAACTAGCAGAAACTGCCAATGAAAATGAAGAAGGTTTTAACAGTGAGGGAGGATCCTGAAGGATAGTCACTGTCAGAAGCAGACCATGCACAAGGGATTTGGAACTGCTTCAACTAAGCAATTGCTTCCTACATCTTCCTGAGGATAATGAGGGTGAAGAGGCACAAACAGGAGGCCCACAGTAAGAGATACTGAATGCCAAGGAAGGAGCCGACCCAACCACCACCTGCAGCAAGAAGAAAACAAAGGTACTGTTTTGGGGGAATTCGTTGTACAAGGATCTAGAGGGATGTCACCAGCCTGACATGATGAATCAGGAAGTATGCTGTCTTCCGAGTGCCTTTATCCAGACTATCACTGACAAGTTGCCAAATCTCATCAAGAACACAGCGCAATCCCCTTCTGACCTTTGAGCAGATCACCCTGAACTATGAAGCCCTGGTCAGGGAAGCCAAGAGCCTACAGGCACAGGTGGTATTCACCAATTCTACCAAATCCTTGGGAGCTTGGAGAGGATAGCTTAAATATCTGTCCAAAAGCGAACATAAGGATTTGTTTTCTGTGGAGAATTCCAGAGAAGCTGAGGGAGAAAATGGCAGCCACAGTAAAACTCACAGTAGAATAAAAGATGAAAGCTAGCAACACTTTTGATGTCGATACAGTAGTGCACAGAGTCTGGAAACAATAAGATGACCTTGAAGTCCTTGTCCAAGAAGGTAAATATGACTTTATAGCTATAATGGAGATTTGGTGGGATGATTCTCATGATTGGAATGTAACAATTGGAGGATATAATCTGTTCATAAAGAACAGATGAGGGGAGGAGATGGAGTAGCATTACATGTCAAAGACAAGTTCAGAAATGCACCCCAGTGATCAAATGTACAGAAATGCACCCCAGTGATCAAACTGGATGAACAGAGAGCATTAGGTAAAACTAAATGAGAAAGGAATAAAAGGAATAAAAACAAAATTGTAGTAGGAGTTTACTATAGACCACCAATCCAAGACAAATGGATGGTTGATGATGTTTTTCTGAAATAAATCTCAGAAATCTCCAAGAAGCAAGAACTGCTAGTTAATGGGAGACTTTAGTTATTCTGATGTTTGCTGAGAGATTCGCTCTGCTAAGCATAGGTTCTCCAGCATATTCCTGGTGTGCCTTGCTGATAATTTCTTCTTCCAAAAGATGAGGGAAGAAATGAGGGGATCAGCAGTATTGGATTTGATCCTAACTAACAGGAAGGAGCTGGTAACTGCAACCAAAGCAGCTGATTCCTGCTTTTCCAGGAAGTCCCAACAACTAATAAACAAAGTTTTCTGTTTACTACTGATCCCCTGCACCTTTTTTGAGGGGGGAGGGGCAATACTTTGGTACATCCCTGAGTTAATTGTGACTGAAAGGAGCAAACTAAAATCATAGGAAAGAAAGAAATGAAAATCTGTCCTGCGGAATGGAAACACTGTTGATATTGAAATATCCTTCCACCCCACACCAAGGAACAGGGGAGGAAACACTTTTTTAAAAGTTCATATCTTGAATTGTGGACAACTTTGTTAAACTAGAAATAAGGTCCACAATGCTTTAACTTCTCTTAATTAACATTAAATCTGAACCAGCAGGGCAAGTAACTCTTTAGTCAGTGGCAGTGTGTGTAATTTTACCCACAGATACTATGCAATATTTGAAGGAAGTCTAGTGCTGCTGCTAACACAAGTCCTGATCCTGGTACCTCTTATTTCTATTTGTCCAAATGTCTTGAGAAAGTTCTGCCCTCATCATTGATGTCTAAGGGCTTTTCTGCACTACACTGTTATAGTGCTATTATTCCACTTTCAACATCCTATGGAATCCTGGGGTTTGCAGTTTAGGGAGGGGCATTTAGAATTCTCAGCCAGAGAGCTCTTTGGCCTTAGTAAACTAAAAAACCTCAGAATTCCACAGGAGGTTGAAAGTGGAATAATAGCACTATAACAGTATAATCTAGAAAGGCCTCAAGGCTTTTACTGCTGGGTAAGTGAGTCAGGTTGTCCACAAGAGATTTTTTGGTCTAAACACTCCCCTCCTTGGAAATCCAAAAAGTTCTGAGGGGCAGGAAAAGTCCTTATTCCTATGTTTCTTTTATCACACTGATTCTGACATATATTAACATATTGTCCTTTATACACATATCATAGGCCATGGTGTGTGTGGAGGAAGGGCAGGAGGAAGGCAGGGATATAGCATGAGGGGTGGGGCCACTGTGTATGGGGATATTGCTGCGGTGCGTTGAAGCATGGCCAGGGTGCGCAGGGGCATACGGGGCATGGCTACAGGCCAGGATGCCCCCAAAATATTGTCACCCAGGGCAAATTGCCCTCCGCTCACATCCCTACATGATTGCCATGGTCCATGAACTCAAACACTGTCTCTTTGAAAGATTAATACTAAATTAATCTTTTAGAGTAATCTTTTTGCTTTTCAGAAACAAATCTCAGAGATCTCAAAGATACAAGAGTCAGTAGTTATGGAGTATGTCGATTAGCCTGGTATCTGCTAAATCTTCTAAGCATAGACTCTTTAACAAATTCCTTGTAGACAATTTCTTATTTCTAAAGGAGGAGGAATGGACAAGGGGATTGGCAATCCTGGATATTATCCTAACCGACAGGGAAGAGTTAAGTCACTGGTATCAAAATAGTCAGTACTTTGTGGGAAGTGACCATGTAATGCTAGAATTCATGATTGTGGGATAAGCCAAAGAAAAGTACAATCAAACACAAACCTTGGATTTCAGGAAAGCCAATGTTATCAAGCTCAGGGAAATATTGGGCAGACTCCCATGGCTAGAGATGGTAAATGAAAAATAGACACAGCGTGAAGAAGGAACTGCTAAAAGCACAATCAATCATGAATAATTTCATGAAAGAAAAATGGGAAACATCTGAAAAAGCCAATGTGGCTGTCCAGTAAACTCAAGGAGTAAGTGAAAAGAAAAAAGAGCGTGTATAAAAAAATGGAAGGAAAGACGGAACACCAAGGAAGAGTACAGATGTGTAGCCCAAGCTTGTAAGAAAAGAATAAGGAAAGCTAAGCTAAAAAAAATGAGCTGGGAGAAGCTAGGGAATCAGGAAGCAGCAAGAAGGATTGGGGTTTTTAGATACATCTGAAACAAGAGAATGACCAAGAAAATGATCACAACAGATACTAACAGATCGCAATGAAAGGGCAGATATGCTCAATATCTATTTTGCTTAATTTTTTTTCCCCAGAAGGAGGACTGAATGCTTCCATGCATCAGCACAGACCTTGGCAAGGAGTTGCAAATCAAGACTGATAAGTAATTAGTCAAGAATCACCTAGTTAACCTAAATGAGTTCAAAACTGCAGGGCCAGATGAACTGCTTCCCAGGTATTGAAGTGACCTGCTGACATACTCACAGAACCACTTGCCATTATTTTTGAGAAATCTTGGAGAACGGATAAGGGCCAGAGGACTGTATACAGACAAACACTGTCCTGCCCTTCCAAAAAACAAAAAACAAAAAAACAAGTGGTGGCAGGGGGGGGGGGGGTCCAGGAGACTACAGGCCAGTCAGCCTGATCTCCAAATCAGGAAAAAAAATATTAGAAAGGATTATACAGGAGTCTGCAAGTATCTAGGTGACAATGCAGTGATTAGTAAGATCCTGCCAAACCCTGCCAAACTAATGTTATATCTTACGTTGATTGGATCACTAGTTGACAAAATGGTAGGAATGCTATGGATATCATTTATCTGGATTTCAGCAAAGCATTTGATAAGGTCCCCCATGGTATTTTGATTAGCAAACTGACTAAATATGGAATAGATAGAAACAGCATCAGATAATTGGTTGGAAAATTGGAAAGGGGGTCTCAAGTAGAGTGCTGCATGGTTCTGTCCTGGAGCTGATGCTCTTCAATATTTTTATGAGTGATTTAAACAATAGGATAGGGGAAATCTTTCTAAATCTGCAGATAATACAAAACTGGGAGGGATAGCTAAAACTTTAGAAGATAGGAACAGATTTCAAAAGGACCTTGATAAACTAGAAAACTGGGCTGAAATTAATATAATGCATTTCAACAGAAACAAATGCAAAATTCTCCATTTAGGACACAAAATCAAATGCACAGGTATGGAATAAGAGACGCTTAGCTCAGCAGTTCTACGTGTGAAAAGGACCTTGGCATTATTGTTGATCACAAGTTGAACATGAGCCAGCAGTATGATGCTGCAGCAAAGATGGAAAATGCTATCTTAGGACTTTTCCACACATTACCTTATCATGGAGGTGGGGGGTGCCATTCGTGCAAGCAGGTTCTTGCGTGAGGCACTCTCTTCGCTGCTCCTTCATCCCGCAGCTGGCTTCCTGGTCACGCGACTGCCCTGCCCCTTCCTTCCGCAGTGCAGCCTGGGAGCTGTAGGCTGCGCTGGGGGAGGAAGCACTACCGGCGTGCCTGGGACGACGTACCGCAGCACAGGCAAGTGCGCGTGGACCCCGGGAGCCTTGCGCAACCGCGCACCATTTTCGGCTTGAAGCCGAAAATGAAAAGGTGCGTGTGCGCTTCGCGTTAGGCTCGTGAGCATCGCGTAAATGGGAGTGTGTCGTACGGACCACCGCTCCCATTTACGCGATGCTCAAGGGGCCCTCTCGCAAAAGAAACTGCATGTGAAAAGGATATTAGTCTTCATTACTACAGTCATAATTTCAAACTCAAAGGAAGTAATAGTGCCAATACATTCTGTCCTGGTCAGGCCTCATCTGGTGTCCTGTGTTCAGTTCTGGATGCCTCATTTTAAGAAAGATATAGACAAATTGGAATTAGTTCAGACAAGGGCAACGGGGATGGTAAGAGGTATGGAGAACAAAACATAAGAGAAGAGGTTAAAGATGCTGGGAATGCTTAGCTAGAAGAAGAGAAGACTGAAGGATGACATGATCACATTCTAAATATCTCAAGGGTTTCCTCTGCTGCCTCAGAGGGTAGAACCAGGTCTAATGGAGGATAGGTTTCAATTGAACATTAGAAGGAACTTCTTGACAGTAACAGCAGCTGGGCAATAGAACCAATTGCCTAGAGAGATGGTGGGGTCTCCTTCTCTAGATATCTTCAAGTAGAGTTTCTGGAGATGCTCTAGCTGGAGATCCTAACTGAGCAGGGGCTGGACCTGATGGCCCATAAGACCCCTTCCAACTCAGTGGCCATTTCCGCACCACACTGTTATAGTGCTATTATTTCACTTTCAACATCCTGTGGAATTCTGGGGTTTGTAGTTTACTGAAGCCAAAGAGCTCTCTGGCTGAGAATTCTAAATGTCCCTCTCTAAACTGCAAAGGCCAGGATTTCATAGGATATTGAAAGTGGAATAATGGCACAATAACAGTGCAGTGCAGAAATGGCCTATGATTCTATGAGTTCTGCAGAGACCCTACTAGTGCTGAGCACCCTCAGAGTCATACATAGGTCACTATCTTTTCAAAAGGGCCTGAAACCTAAATTCTGATAAAGAGAATTATTCATCAGAGTTTCTACAAGAAAAAAAAACTCCCAAATGTGCCAGAACAAAGAGATAGAGGACAACGAAATCTTTGATATATGGGAAAATTTATGTTAGTATAAGACAGGTTATGGATCAGCAGTTAGAGAAAATTGCTCAAGATGTAGTATAGAATATCCAGCACAAGCCGCACACCCATATCTTGCGTGGAAACATCTGAGAAATATATGCAGACCCCTAGTTAAAAAACACTGCTATAAATGGTTTTTGCAAGACCCTTTTCGCATGCCGTTTCTAAAGCGAAAGGGCCCCTTGAGCATCACATAAATGGGAGGAGCAGTCCAAGAACCTAAAGCGGACTGTGCACGCACCTTTTCATTTTTGGCTTAAAGCTGAAAATGGTGCGCAGTCGCGCAATGCTCCTGGGGCCCGCACGCACTTACCTAGTGTGTGGTTCGTCGGGAGCCGTACCGGTCGCGCTTCCTGCCTCAGTGCTAGCCTGTAATTCCCAGGTTGCACTGTGGTAGGAAGGGGTGGGGCGTTCGCGTGACTGGCAAGCCAGCTGCGATGAGGAAGCAGAAGCGAAGTGAGCACCTTGCGCAAGAAGCTGCTCGTGCGACTGCCACCCCCCACCTCCGCAAAAAGATAAGGTGCAGAAAGGGCACAAAACAAGTACGTTGAACAAAACAGTTCTGCTTTTGCTCCTGATGTCCTAACTGTTATTCAAAAGTGGTCCTAGAAATGGTTTCTAATATCTGTTAAAGAATGTGGAACAAGACAATATTGCTGTTGCTTTCATCTAATATATAAAAGTCAAAAGTTTGTGAGTTTGTCTGTGGCCCTATTCGCATGGCATTTGCAAAAGGGCCCCTCGAGCGTCGCACAATTGTGAGGAGCGATCTGCATGACGCACTCACAATCACGTGACACTCCAGGGTAGGGCAGGCACTACTCAATCACTTTTTCATTTCCGGCTTTCAGCCGAAAATGGTGCGTGATCACGCATTGCTCCCAGGCCCCGCATGCATTGGCCGTGCGTGCAGAGCCTCCGGAGCTGTGGCGGTCACACTTCCTGCCCCAGCACAGCCTGGGAAACCCCCAGGCTGCGCTGTGGAAGGAAGAGGCAGGGCTCTCGCACTGCCTGCTCAGGAGCAGGCAGCTCGTGTGGAGCTGAAGCAGTGGGGACGCGAGAGCCTCTTGCTGGAGTCTGCTTGTCCAATCCCTGCACTGAAAAAAGGTAAAGTGCGGAAAGGGCTTCGGTCAGGTAGGCAAGAAGACCTCACATGATTGGCTGCTTGTAAAGATTCTATGGAATCCTGGGGTTGGCAGTTTATGGGGGGGGCTTTAGAATTCTCAGCCAGAGAGCTCGTGGCCTGGCCAGTTGCTATGGAGATGGGGCCTAGCAGCAAGAAGGAGGAGGAGAATGTATTCCCTCAGGAACCCAACCTCTGTATGTTAATAACTCTGAATACAGATTGGATTGGGGAATATGGGGAAAAGTTACAGGTACTGGACAAGATAGTTTGGAGAATTAAAGACACAGGATCTCAAACCTTTCTAACAAGTATCACCTACGAGAAAATAAAATCCCAGGCAACACCGGCTATATACGCTAGCTTTCTATATTTAACAAAAGCTGTCCATGAATCAATGTTTGTAAAACTAAGAGATAGGTTTTGCTAACCTGCGGTCTTTTGTTTTTTAGCCATTTCCACTAAGAATGACAGGGGGGAAAGATGTATCCCTCGTTAGGTCCCTTTTGTCCAAACATAATTAACTTTTCAGAAAATAGAAGTGTCCACTATTTAGGGTAGATGATGTTAGCTAACATAAACATTTTTCTATTTTTTTATACAAGGGGAGTGGAAATAGTATGAGATATGGGTTTGAAAAACAGCTAAATATCCTGAATTCAAAAGGAGCCAATTCTGGTACCCTGTGAGGATGCCTGCCAAGACTATAACGTATGCTCCATTGTCTAAGCCACCAGAACAATCTGGAGTTCAGAAGCTTATCTCCAAAGGTCCTAAATTCAGAAAGATAAGCCAAACATTACAAGTGGGCTTGAAAAACAAGAAAATATTTTCTATTCAAAAACAACCAGTTCTAGTACCCTCAGAGGATGCACGCTGTCTAAGCAACCAGAATATTCTGACTGAAACTGGTGAGTTGCCAAGATAAAAACATCAAAGGCCTTTTTTCTGCCATTTTTTAATTTTATTGAATATAAATTGAAGACATAAAACAGCAAAACACATAAAATACAAAGAAAAAAGGACAAAAATATATCAACATCAGATGAACAAGTACAAATAACAAATATTATGTCCCCCCTGTTAGGATTTAGAACCTGATCAATTAAAAAACTTCCCATCTGTTGAGGGACCAGCTTAAATTATTATTCGACTTTTGCATTCCTTTCTTTTTTTTTACAATATCTAATCAATTTGATTGATTTAAGATCCATATGCTCAAATGATTTTGGTTTTAACAATCATGTTTTTAACTTTTGTACTAACTACATTGTTATTGTTTTGCTTGCTTTATTGGGTCTGTGACTGCACAATTATTTTATATATATATATATATATATATATATATATATATAGGCAATTTGATTCTCCATTTATCATTTCTTTTTATTTTACCACTTCTACCATATAAGAGAAAAAAAAATAAAATGTATTCTTCTCTAGTTTTTAACAAATCAGAATCATCCATATATATGTGTATACATGTGTTTGTGTATAAAAAGAAATGAGTCTAATACATAACATAACTAGTGCTTTGTAGCTGCTTGTTAGCAAATCCTAAATATCATCCATATAGAATAAATAATTGTTAATCATCAAATCTTGAAATCAATAGTTCTCCATACTCCTGTTGCAGATAATCCTTAAAAAATTCCCAGTCTGTAATAAATTTAGTATTAGCTTTACCATTCAAAATATGTGTAAGTTTGTCCAATGCTCCAATTTCCGTTAATTTTTCTATCCAGTCTTCTTCTGTGGGAACTTACGTATTCTTCAATATCTAGCTAAAACTGTTCTAGCAGCTATCACTGTATGCCAACACAATCTATCAATTTCTCCCTCTGTTTTAGAGTCAAAATCAAAAAGACCTAGCAGAAAAAATTCTGGCTCTACGTGAAATTTTCTCTGTAAAATTATTTGCATTTTTTTATCTCACCAAGTACCAGATTTTTTCACTCTCTCACAGTTCTACCACATAGGAAAAAGGCTTCCAATTTCCTTACCACATTTCCAATACTTATTATTTGTATCTTTATTTATCTTGGCTATCTTATCTGGGGGAAAATACAATCGTATATCGTTTTCAGGAAATTTTCTTTTAGATCATAACATCTCAAATTTTTATTATTTCTTTTCCAAAGTTTTCCCCGGTTTTCAAAATCTATATTAGGATTGAGATCCTTTGCCCATTTAAGCATACATTCTTTTGTTGTTTTGTCTTTTAAGTTAAGTTTTGATAAAAATTTGTAAATATTGGCAATCAGACTTCTTTTCCTTTTAGAAGATAATTATCAAATTCCATTATTTGTAAATCAAACTCCCAATTTTTCATATCCATTTTAAATGTCTCTGAAATCTGCAAGTAGGAGGACCATTGGATGTTTATTCCTTCCTCCAGTAACTGCTGCCTTTCTTTTAGTTGATACCATTCTCCTTTTTACATCAAAAGAACTCTGTAAGTCTTCCATTCTCCTTGTTTTTGCAACCATTTTAAGGTGAGTGCTTCAGATGGACATAACCAGTGTGTGTGTGTTTTGGTACATAAAAATTATTAATGCTTAACCTATAGAGCTTATAAGAGAGACATCCTGTGCAGACTGAAACTTTAAGAAGATGCTCAACTAGACTGTGTGCTGATCTTCTCCCTCTTCAAGCTCTTTCTTAGCCTGGCCTCCTAAGTGTAAGCTAGGTAAGTACAGCATGACCCCCGTATCCACGGAGGATTGGTTCCAAGCCCCCCCCCCATGAATACGGGAATCTGCGGATAGTACCAAATGCTGCGGAGATTGGGCCCTGGGCCTGTGACTGGAGGAGGGGAGACAGCGATCAGCGTGATTCCTCACTACCTGCTGTTTTCCCACTGGGCACCACAGTGATCAGGCCTTGGGCCTGCGGCTGGAGGGAATACAGCGGGCAGCGCAATGTCGTGCTGCCCGCTGTTTTCAACCGCAGATAACAAATCACAGATTATGAATCTGCAGATATGAGGGTCATGCTGTATGTTCTTTAGGAGTTCTTCTGTTCTGTCTTCACCCTCTCCTTGTTTGTGTGTGTATGTGTGTAAGAATCTGTTTTGCTGCCCTTCCCCTTCATTCATGTATCTTTTCCTTGTGATTATTTATTTGTATGCATGCATGTATGTGATAAGGAAAACAGAAAAGTTTTTAAAATATGCCTGCTTGGGATGTCTCACATTTTCACCCTCTATTTTGTTAAACTGTAATATGTTTTTATTGCTGTTAATGGAAAGCTTAATTCTGAGAGCGAAGTAGGTTTTTCCGTGCCTTAAGATTTAATTGTGTTTTAAGATTGTGCCTCTCTGTGTCTCTCTCAATTTATAAGCAAATCTTTCATATTTCATATTATGCAGTTTTTAATAAAGACTTAGAGAAGTTGAAGTCTGAGCATTTGTGATTTTGTTCTATTGGATGTGTGTAAGAATATGTTTTTCTGCCACCTCCCCAATTCAGCAGGAGAAACTTGAGTTGGGAGGTGCTATAGAGTCATCAATCATTTTGACAGGTCTCAATCATTCTTGACAGGTTATCAATAATTTTTGATAGGAGTTGCACCCTCCTCTACTTAAATAATTGTTGTTGTTGTTGTTGTTGTTGTTGTTGTTGTTTGCCTTCAAGTCACTTCCAACTTATGGCAACTCTAAGGCAAATCTATCACAGTTTTCCTGACAAGATTTGTTCACAGATGTTTGCCTTTGCCTTCCTCTGGGGCTGAGAGATTGTGACTTGCCAAAGGTCAAACAGTGGGTTTCAATGGCCAAGCAGGGAAGCAAACCCTGGTCTCCAGGATTGTAGTCCAGAGATGAAACCATACATCATGCTGGCTCTCACTGAAATAATCCAATCAACTAATTTCAAAATTTATTAAACCAGATCAAGCTGGCTTCATACAGGACTGTTGTACTCTACTATAACGAAAGTAGTAGATATAGTTAATGAAGCACTACTACTATACTACTAAGGCATTTAATATTTCATGTTTTATTTATTTTGTTGAGACTATTCATTCATAACTAAAGGCAAAGATCAAGGCAAATGGTCAGTCGAGCTAGAAATTTGAAAGGAGACACAACAGAGAGTTCTCCACTCTTAGTTGTCAGTTTAATCACTGATCCCCTTGCAAAGATAATATATTAAACATCTCAAATAAGGAGAACACAGGTGTCATGCCCAGAGCATGGATTCTGACTTAGAGTCTGAAACAGAGGGCATGCCAGAGATTGAAACAGGGGGCATGCCAAGACCTGCAGTACAGAGAGAGTTTACAGTGCCAGAAACAGAATAGAGGGTGGCACCAGCTCCAACAAAGAGTCCTGCCTCTTCAGATACAGAAGAACACTTATCTAGATCCAGCTTCACACAGCACAGGCAGCAAAGAGAGACCCAACACTGCTCTCTCAGAATTTTTAACTGGCAACAATCAATCAAGGCACAGCTGTGCTAAGCCTTGGGTCTATTAGCTGGTGTCCTTCCCCTTCAGGAGTTGTCAGAGCTTATCTGACCTTCTACCTTGCTGGATGCTTTGATGAATGCTTGGATTAACCTTGGACACTCCCTTGTCGTGAAACTCTGTGGGACTTTGTTTATGTTGGACTTTATTTATGCCTCTGTGCTTACTGCCTGAAGTAACAACCTGGGAGATATTTAGTTTGTTTTGTTTGTTTTATCAGCTGTGCCAGGACCGAGATAGGACAATGGCCATTTCCGCACTAGCCTATTATAGTGCTATGATTCCACTTTCAGCACCCTATGGAATCCTGGGGTTTGCAGTTTAGGAAGGGGCACTTAGAATTCTCAGCCAGAGAGCTCTTTGGCCTCCGTAAACTACAAACCCCAGAATTCCGCAAGATGTTGAAAGTGGAATAATAGCACTATAACAGTGTAGTGCGGAAAGGCCCAATAGGTTAAAAAGTCACAGTGCAAGATGCATTTTTTTCCTGTAAAACAATCAGAGGTATCTTTATCTATGTTGTTTCAGATTGATTATTATAGAATGTTATCACACAGAAAATATTGTGTGTTATTCAATTTTCCATAAAACCTGTTAGATATTTGGGAGTTTATATTAACTCATATATCAAGGAATTAGCCAAATTTACTTATTTTTTCCTTACTAAAAGATTTAGACTGGAGAGACTGAAGCTGTCTTGTTCAGCCAGAATTACAAGTGAAATAAGGATTTTTAAAAATAATATAGCCATTATACAAGAAAAATAAAATGAAGTATAAATAACAATTATTCAGATAAAGCAAAAGATCAATAATTTTAAAATTTCTCTGAGTTCAATAGAGAGAAATGCCTGGACTGTCTGTTTGGTTAACTTACCAGTTTCAGAAAAAACTTCCTCAAAAACTGTTCAATTGTTGGGCAAAGCCACCATACATGAATATATATACCCAGGCTCCATATATTCTCCAGCAATGCAAATCTAAGGCCCTTTTTGCACAACATTTCTGAAGCAAAAGGGCCCCTTGAGCATCGCGTAAATGTGAGGAGTGGTCCACACGACGCATTCCCATTTGCACGATGCTCAAGGGCCTGAAGCAGACCGCACATGCATTTTTCATTTTCAGCTCAAAGCCGAAAATGCTGCACGGTCACGCATTGCTCTGGGGCCCCGCATGCACTTACCTCGTGTGTGGAGCCTTGGGAGCCGGGCCAGTCATGCGTCCTCTCCTCAGTGCAGCCTGGGAGGTCCCAGGCTGCATTGCAAATGGAAGAGGCAGGGCACTCGCGTGACCAAGAAGCAGCTGTTGAGCCGAAGCAGGAGGGATGCGAGAGCATTCATATGAAGGCTTCCTGCATGAGCTCTGCAGTCAACACTGGGAAAAGGTAAGGTGCAAAAAGGGCCTAAATCTTAATCATACTGGAAATACCACCTATGTAGAACTTTCAAGTGATGATCCATATCCTTAAAAAAAAAGAAAAGAAAAGAAAGAGCTTTTGACCATAATGATTCTGACTTTTGTCCTCTTTTGTAATCCAAGGTCTGTTTTTCCATGTTTCATTACTTATATAATTTCAAAAGACAGATCACACAAAACAATATTATAGAAGAGACATATTTGCTGTTACTTTGTGCCAAAATTGGTAGCTTTTCAAAATAAATTAGGTGGAAGTAGAAAAACTCTGGACCAGTTACATAGGGTCAGGGCTGGGGGGGTCACCCCGGGTGGCAATGTTTTTGGGCATCCCGGCCCGTAGCCATGCCCCCATGTGTCCTGGCCACACTCTCATGAGCCCAGGCGATGCCCCCATGCTCCCTGACCACACCCCCATACCCTGCAGCCATGCCCCCACGCACAGTGGTCACACCCCTCATGCTGTAGCCCAGCCCCCTCTCACCCACACCCCACACCCCAAGCTCTGCCACTGCTCCGACCAAAACTGGGGCCATTATCAGGGAAGAAAGCAAGACTCTTATCTATAGCCAAAAGTAGGGGTATAAGACATACTGCATGGCAATGTTGCAGGTAGTGGCAGGAGGTACATGGTAGTGGTCCTCTTCCTTCATAGCAGGCCACCGAGTTCATTTTTGTCCCCCATGCTCTTTAACATATAAATGAAATCACTGGGAAAGGTTGTTTGGGGTTGGGGGTTCCAGTGTGCTAATGATACCCAACTTTATGAATTATTTTATTTTATTTTTTAACAGTCAAGTTCATGGAGACAATTTTTCCCAACTCCAGAAATTTCTGCTGTAGATATATTGAATGTGTAGCCCCTGAAGAAGGCCATTCGATTTAATGTATGGGGTAAAATGTGTTGGGCTTTTTACAGAATAGAATATTCATCAAGGCTTTTTAAAGAATAAAATATGGATCATCAATGTACATAGAGACTCATCTCCTTCTTTGCTCATTTACCATTAGCAGCATTTTCAACCCAGAGAGCTGTTGCTATATTGTTTGAGTTGGGAAATAGTTTTGGTGCAACTAGCACCCTATTCCTTTCTATTCTCCTATTAAAGTATAACTGTCTCTCCTTCTCATACCTCGCTCAGCTCTGTACAATTGTAGTGGACAGACTACAAAAAAATACAGAAGGGACAAAACACTGTCCCTTCTTGCAAGCAGCAGAACTGGCTCTTGCCCCTGTGATCCTCCAAGAGGTGGCACTCCTTTCATGTTGTCCCTTTGGTGGTGACCATGCTAGCAATAGATCATATAAAGAAAGAAACAAAGAATCACAAACTGTAAATACAACTATGGCTGGCATTCTGTTAGAAGCAAACTCGTGCAGAAGTTTACCTTGCATGTGCCTATATGGGTCTTTTTGGGGATTGGCATTCCTTTCCACACTCATTAGTACCCAAAGCCCTCTACAATTTACTGAACAGCCTCTGAATCTCATTCCATGATAATTCCCTACTTTGTGGGAAGCAGGGAGCATTGCAGAAGCTTCTCTCAACAGCCAAACATGAAACAATGACACCAAGTGGTGAGATCCACTGGGGTGTGATGGAGCTCTCAGCACTTCTCCCATCCTGCCTGCCTGCTGACCTACTATACTCCACCAAGCCGTGCAGGATTGCACCCTATATGTCAGAATGTATTCATTCTTTTTGTGGTTGTTAAATTTGCAATCGTGATTTGTTCTGATTTGTTGTCAAGTCAATTTTAACTTCTGGTGACCCTGTGAATGACAGACTGCCTGGTCACCAACTGCCTGGTTCAGGTCTGCGTGCATGACTGGGGCCATCAAAAAGAGAGACATACTGGTGCAGTGATAAGTGTGTTAGACTGGGACTGGGGACATTCAGGCTCAGGTTCCAGTGAGCCACAACACCGTCTGGGTCTTTGACAGCACTCACTTTCTATCTGCCTCATAGGGTTGTGAAGATAAAAGTGTGTAGCAAGAGAATCGTATACACTGTTGAGATCAGTGAAGGAAATGTGAGATATGAATGCAATTAATAACAGTAATAATAATATGGAAATACAATATATGTGGTCTTTGTTGTTCTTTAGCTTCAAGTTATTTCCAGCTTATCGAAAGCCTAAGGTGAACCCATCAGTTTTCTGTTTGTTTGTTTGTTTGTTTGTTTGTTTGTTTCTTGTTTTTTATTTTTTGGTGGGAGGGTAAAGATTTGTTCAGAAGTGGTTTGCCTTTGCCTTCTTCTGAGGCTGAGAGGTATGACTTGTCCAAGATCACCCAATGGGTCTCTATGAAGATTTGAACCCTGGGCCAGTTCTGCACTAGCCTGTTATAGCGCTACGATTCCACTTTCAACATCCTATGGAATCCTGGGGTTTGCAGTTTCAAGAGGGGCCATCCGGCCCCTCCCAAAACTGCAAACCGCAGGATTCCATAGGATGTTGAAAGTGGAATCATAGCGCTATAACAGGCTAGTGCAGAACTGGTCGTGGTCTCCATAATTCTAGTCCAACACTTAAACCATTACACTATGCTGGTTTACCTGTATGGTCTTAATGGACTTTTAAAATATGTTTATTTTTGTTGCTTAATTGCTTTAAGATATTGCAGACAGTTTGTTAGGAAACACAATAAAATATTTGAAAATGAATAACTAAAATGTATTTCATGACATAATACAGGTATATCTCAGTTAACAAAACCTGGGACAAAGAAGCTCTTTTTTACAATGTCATGTTATGCCTGCCCAGCCTCCTTTTTCTTATCATCGCTTACTAGCTGAAAGTTTTTCAGACACATTGGCATTGAGAGGATGATGAAGGAGGCTGGAGGAACATATATTTATAGTGTCAGATTGCAGCAGCGTGTCTGCAGCAAACAATGCAATAAACCTTGAGCTGGAAAGAATGCTCCAGCTGATCCTACTATAGCTGTGTGTGCCTCCTCATAATGGGGCAAAGTATAGAGCAGCTGCCTGCAGAATCCCTTGCTGAACATGTGTGAACAGCAAAAGAAGGGGAAGAAAAGAGAGAGCAAATGAATTTGCCTCACTAGCTACACCCAGTCTGTCAAAAAAAAAAAAAAAGGAAAAATCTATAAGCTTGGCCACCAAAATTAAAATCATGAGGATACTGAAGGGTGGCAGAAGAAAAAAAATCCCTGGATGCATTCTGGGAAAAGTTTTCGCATGGTCTCTAGAAGGTTCAAGAGGTTTTTGCCGATTTATCCCAGGCTTACGGATGTTTTACATGTGCATATTTTTAAAGCTTTTATTTAAAATGTTTGCTGAAACCCATTGAACTGCTCTTCTTTTTTTGTGGTGTAGGAACCTATTCTCTATTCTTCTAACTTTTGAGTGAATTTTGACACTAGGGCCCTTCTCGCAGCGCCGGCACTCACGCGACGGAGGAGGGCGGCTCGCGCAAGAAGCCTTCTCCGGGAGGCTGCCGCTTCCCCCTCCTTCCTTCCGCAGGTGAAGGAACAAGCGGGGAAGCGGCAGCCTCCCGGAGGCGGTGGCGGCTTGCGCATCCGTCCATTCCCCCCCTGCGCGCGCGAGAAAGGAGCCTGTCCCCTCCATCCCCCCCCGCGTGCACGAGAAAGGCGCTTGTCGTGCCCGCCCCCCCGCGCACGCACGAAGCAGGACGTGTCGCGTCCGTCGCGCTAGCGCCCCGCCCCGTCCCTTCCTTCCGCAGGGGCGGAGGGAAGGAAGCACGACCCGGCCGGCTCCCGACGCTCCGCACAAGAGGTAAGTGCGCGCGGGCGCCGGAAGTGTTGCGCGAGCGCGAGTGATTTTCGCTTCGAAGCGAAAATCAAAAAACCTGCACTCGCGCCGCTTCAGCCCCGTGAGCCCGGCAGAAGTGGGAGTGCGTTGTGCGGAGCGACGCTCCCACTCCCGCGAGGCTCACGGGGCTGTCGCGCGAGAAAAGGCCCGTGCGAAAAGGGCCTAGGAGGAGATTCAAGGCTTTCTTGGATGAAGCTGATTGTTCAGATTATTTCCAGTTTTGGTCGAGGCCTTGTTTTAGGACAAAACAGAGTTAGTTACCTTGGTGCTGAGAACTCAATAGGAAGACTATGTCCCTTGGTTTTGCTTGAATTGCTCAGTAGCATTTATCACTGTTGTTCATGGTATTCATGGTATCAGTTTTGCAGATACAAGTTTTGGAGGAACCATTTTATGATGACTCTATCTAACTGAAAGTTCGTATCTGTGTACTGGGCTGATTATTGCTCATTCTTGTCACCATTATCTTATGGACACAATGTTGTCCCCCATACTAAAACTTTATACAAAGCTGCTGAGGGAGGTCATCCCTAGTTCTGGGCTGAGTCTCATCACTCTGTTGATAATTCATAGGTCTGTGTCCCTTTAGCAGTGGTTGTCAAGAAGGCCATGGAAGTTCTGAACTGAATGCATGAGGGATGTTGGTGAAGCTTAGTTCTGACAAGGTTGAAATTCTCTTCGTCAGTAAATAAGCCAACCTACAGTAGGGTTTACATCCTGTTCTAGATGGGGTTGAACGTCTTCTGAAAGTTTGATAGCTTGGGGATACTCTTAGGTCCAGTATTGCTCTTGAAGGGCCAGGTTGTTGCTTTGGCCAGGATGCTTTTGACAAACTTCAGCAGTAACATGGTCTCTCCTTGAAAAGTATTTGGAAATACTGTTAGTGAAAAGTGCAAGCAGCCAGGCTGTTGTCACTTGTGCTCTTTATAGACGATTTATTACTAGTCCTGAACCAAACACACTGGATTTCTGTTTGCCTCTGAGCCCAATTCAGGGTATTGGCTATGACTTAGAAAACCCTTAAAGTGCTTGTAGTCAGGATGTCTGAAAGATTGCCTCCTCACATTATATCCGAGACGCCTATCAAACACCCTCTGCATGCTTCCCACCAAGACAGGACAGGGGACATGAGCAAAGTAGCTTGTAAACATCTATTGAGACCCAATGTAAAAGACGGAGACAAATATCACAGAAGGTATTTGTTTTTTTTTTTAAAAAATCCCAACACATTTCAGTTAGGAAATACTTGGATCCTTTTCTCCAGGGCTTGTTCAAAAGGGAGACAATATGCATACCTTAGTACTTAAGATACAACATAAATTAAATGGAGAAAAAAAATTAGATATAAACATAAGTGTCATATTGGCCTACTCTTGCAATTAAAATTTATAGAAAATAGTAAGTAAGGTAAATAAAATTACATACATATGAAACACTACTTATAGGAATTTCAAGAAAACGTGTCTCCAAATCTGGCAACTGGTAGTTTTTAGAGGCTCTTACATGTATCCCATGTTGTATGCAACATATACACCTGAACTGACACCTCAGCAAATAGTTAGCACACAGGCCTTACCTGTCAAAAAGTGCTGCTGGCTATTACTATATGGACATGCAAGGTGAGGAAAAGACCCAAGAGCACGCCCAAGGTGCAAACCTGTTTTCAAGGAGAAAGCAATTCCATTCAAGCTGAATTGAATTCCATCGGTTCTATGATCTGCTGGTCTACTGACTGGAAGCTTCCATTTGTCTGGCCTCATTCAATCTCTAGAACCTCAAGAGGCTGTGCTGAAAAGGAAATGTCTTATTTATTTGCTTTATTTATATGTTTCACCTTGTACTTATACTGACCATAGTTGTCAGATTTACTCTTATTCATTTCCACTTTAAAAAAAAAACCAAACTAATTCATAGTGTGTTCTTTCTATAGATAAATAAATATTCAAAAATTCTAAACCACTAAACAATTGTTTCTGAATTACAATTCAAACAGTTTCTGACTTATGGCCACCCTAAGGGAAACCAGTGTAGTGTAGTGGCTTGAGCATTGGACTATGACTCTGGAGACCAGGGGTCGAATCTCTGCTTGGCCACGGAAAGCCACTGGGCTTTATACTATACTATTATATCCAATTGAAGCGGCTCTATGGGATGGGAGTAGGAGGCAGAGTTTTACAGTGGTCCCACTTCTATGCACAGGGCCAGTTCCAGATGGTAGCACTGGGGGATTTCCATTCAGTCCCATGGTCATTGAGCTGTGTGGTGCCACAGGGTTCTCTCTTATCCCTTATGCTCCTCAATGTCTATATGAAGCCACTGGATGAGGTCACTAGAGGCTTTGGAACCAGGTGAAATCAAGATCGACGCTCAGTTCTATTTGTCCCTGATATCAGAGTCAGCTGGGGCTGTGCCAGTGCTGGACAAGTACTTGGATGCTGTAATAGGTTAGATAAGGTCAAATAAACTAAAGCTGGTGGTTCTCAGTCTGGGAATTGGGTAAGCTACCTGCTTGAATGGAGTGTGCTTCCCCCGAATGTGTGGGACCACAGCTGGGAGTACTCTTAGATGGTAAATCTAAGATGGTAGATCATTGGAGCCTCAAGTAGACTCTGTGATTCAGACTCTCCTGGACAGAAATAGCCACAATAGTTCATGCACTTGTAACCTCCCAAGTAGATTACTGTAATGTGCTGTACATTGGGTTGTTCTTGAAGAAGACTCAGAAGTTGCAGCTAGCGCAAAATGCAGTAGATCGACTACTGACTGGAATACCACTTAGACAGCAGATATTGCCAATCTTAAAAAGAATTTCACTGGCTGTCAATACATTTCCAGTCTGAATTCAAGATGCTCATGATGACATTTAAAGCCCTGTATATGCGAGTGAGTGGCTCTCCTTATGTGTGCTTAAGATCCATTGGTTGGGCCCTCCTCTGTGCGCCCCCAGCAAGAGCAATACTGCATATGGGGATGAGAATGAATCTTCTCAGCTATATCACCTTGATTGTGGAATGCTTTCCCCTTGGAGGCCTGATTGGTGGCAACATTTAGATGCCAAGTAAAAACTGTTCATCAAAGCCTTTGAGCCTCATTAGTTTCTCTCAAATGCTAATGTACTTTCTTTAAATTTTCCAAATCTGTTTTAACTAGTTGTGTTAAATATATTTTTGTTTATTTAATTATTTTTATTGTTTTAAATTATTTTAACTTGTTTGTTTTTATTTTACTTGTAAACCTCCCCTGAGATATGTGACAGGGCAGAAATATTTTAATAAATAAAAAGAGGTGACTTATACATTACTGGGTAAGACTTGATGTCAGAAATGTTCAAAAGGAAGGGAATTCAGGATGCACTGTGTTTCCTTAAAGGTGAGAATATAACAGCACAGTTGCAAACAATTCCAATGAGGAACAAAACTGGGAAGTATCTGAAGAAACTAGGTACAAAGAATTTTCAGATTAGCTAAGAGTTAAAAGAAATATATATAAGAAATGGAAGAAGGGGGAAATCAACAATGTGATGTGATGGTCAGTTAAGCCAATGCAATTCTAGGCTTCATCAACAGGAATACTGTGTCCAGATCACAGTCAAAGGAACTTGCAGATGTAATTCCCAAGTATGTGTGAAAGATGGACATGTGGGACAACATGTTCTTCGGTCTGGGAACTGGGTAAACTACCTGCTTGAATGGAGTGTGCTTCCCCTAAATGAGTAGGTCCATAGCTTGGAACTACTCCTAGATCTACCCATCATTGGAGGCCCAGATGGACTCCATGACTCAGCGTGCTTGATGCCAAGTATGTGTGAGGATGGGCATCAAATATCTCCAGAGTAATGGCCTTGTCATCAATACGGACAAGAATCTGCTTAGTCCAACCCAGAGGATCTTCCATTTAGGGATTTTTCTATATAAGTCCAAAAAAAATATTCTTATCTTGGTCCAAAAACTCCCCTGAAAGACCTGAATTCTATCTCTGTGGTGACAGAGTCCTTTCTATGGGTAAGGCATAATTTATAAACACTCTAGTGATTCTTCCTAAGATTTGAGTTTCATATAACGTAGCTTCAAAGATCTACATGCTTCTCAATGTTCTTCATGTAGTCACAAGGTCCCTTCACCATTGGCTGAACACTCACCAAATAGAACATTGGAATCTCTTTGAATTCAGGGGGACTGCAGATACTACCACCCCTAGATGTCTATGAAGGCTGGGCCAGGTGAAGCTCAGACCTCTTTCAAACAGTTCACCCACTGAACCTAGAGCTTTAGTTATCATATCACAGCAGTATCATGTCACCAAGTAATCAAATACTTAATTAGAACATTAAGTCTGAAAATTAATTTATTGGTGTTAAAAGTTGGAAATATGGAAATTAAGTAGCACCATCATTAAAAACTGAAGTTGGTTGTGTTGGTATTAATTGAGCAAATTATTTCTAGCGCCAAATTTTCTGTTAAAGAAAACACATCTACTTCGTTAACTGAGGTATACCTACATAATCTATATTACCTATTTTCATGTTAAATGTTTGTTTTACATTATGTATTCTTACTCATCCATCCTTTCAATAAGATATACCTCATTGTCCAAAATGCCACCAAACTTTTCTGAGCATACTGATGCTGACTGGTTTTCCTGTATACTTTCCCACCATAGTTGAGATCTTAAACTTTTGTGCAGAAGGTCAAACAGAGTACCAATGAGGAAGGAAGCAAGAGTTGAGTTTGTACCTGCTCATCCAACCTCAGAGCTTTATTGATAAAACAATAAATGGAAGGACAAGGTCAGTGGGGCTGCCTTTAGAAACTATTCAAAAACTTCAACAGTCCAAAATGGTTGTTGACTAGGGCAGGTTATAGGAATCATACATCCCTCTTGCTAAAACAACTTCACTGGTTGCTGATCTGTTTCCAGGAAGAATTTGAAGTGCTATCTATGACCATTAAAGCCCTATATGGCTTTGGCCCAAACTATATAAAAACCTGTATCTCCTGATATGAGCCTGCCTGTGTTCTATGATCTGCAGGGGAAGGATTTTTCTCAGTCCAACCACCATCCTAGGCACCAGGTACAGAGGACACAAAACAGAGCCTTCTTGGTGGGTGTTCCCAAGCTCTAGAACTGCCTTCCCAAGAGGTCCAGTTGTCCTCCTGCTAGCTATCTGTCCACTGGCAGGTAAAAAACTTTTTATTTAAGGATGGTTTTGTTTTTTTAGTGTATGCAAAAGATAAACTTTTTAAAGGGCAGAAGGGTATATTTTTTATTTTTAAACATTTTAACTTGTTTTAAATGCTGTTTTTCAATAGAAATTTAGTTTAACTATGTTTTCACTTTTGTATTAACAGTTTTTTAAACTATATTGTGTTTTTAAAATATTGTATGCCACTTTGGATCCAATGTTGGGAGATAGACAGGATAATGGATAGATAAATAAATAGTTAATAGGAGACACCCATAAATTTATACTTAATAGAAGATACTCAGCCCTAGGCACTAGCATCCAGTGAAGAAAAATGAGTTTAAGTAATGAACTAAAAACACATATTCAGTTTGGAAGCTATTCACCAACTAGTGAATAGAAATTTCTGTGATACTGAGTACAAATAGAACACAGAGGATATACGGTGATTTTTCGGATTTTTAACAGCCACTTGTCCTTCTGGAGAAAAAAACAACACTATAACTATTGGAAGTTGTGGGGCACACCTACATCAAGCTACATTATGTTCACCCTTGTGTCAAAGGTTAGGAAAAAGTTATGTGTTGATTTCAGCTATATGACACCAGTTCCTTGCAAATGCAGCACTAAGTACCTGGCTGCAAATTTCCATTACTGAATCAAGGGTGGAGGATTTTTAATCAGAAACGTTTTGAATTTCTCTGAGCATATGCAGAATATCTGTATGTACATCTGAATCATTGCACAGCCCCTGCTTCCTCATCCCATATCAAGAAGGTGATCTAAAAAATCAGTGGTAGAGCACTTGTTTTCTTAATTTAACTGCAATCTACTTCTGATAGATTTTTAAAAAAAGAAAGAAAGAAAGACATGTAGGCATGGGAAGGTGTAAATTTAGCTAGCTCCAGCCTGTTTAATAAACTCTCAAAGTATATGAACATGAAACGCAGGCTATAGAATTATGCATGGGCTAGAGAAAGTGGGTAGATAAGTTTTTTCCCTCCCTTTCATAAAGCGGGAACACAACAGGTTAACTAACTAGCTATTTCCAAGCTGTACAAACGGATTTATTTACAAAGGTGAGAAACACAGTGGAAAGCTATTTATCCAAGGAAAATAAGCTATTTTCCTATAAGTCTATCTACTAGATCTAAGCAAATATAAATGTAAAAAGAGGATGAGGAATCTAGTACTGCCACTAAGAATAACCTATTTGTTTCAGCATCAGTTGTAAGAACCAAGAAAATATATGTGAAATATTTTTTAACAAATATTATATAAATACGGCCATATAAACTTCTTCTTTTTGTTGTTAGCCTAGCACTGTATCTGAGATTCTAGGATAGCAAATAAGCTGTAGATCAGTCTAGCTAATACTCCATACCTTTCCACTACAGTCTTGTTTGTTGTTGTGTTCCTTCAAATAGTTTCTGACCTATCATAGGGTTTTCTTGGCAAGATTTGTTTAGAGTAGATTTCCCATTGCTCTCTTCTGAGGCTGAGAGAATATGACTCACCCAGTCTCCATGGCCAAGCGGGGTTCAGATCCTAGCCTCCTAGAGTTTTAGTCCAACATTCAAACCACCATGTTGGCTCACAGTCTTGTAGGGCTTCTAATTAATGTAAGTGAATATTGCATCATGCCAGCACTGGGCTTCACTCACTATTTTGTCCTCAATACTGCAGTACACTTAGACTGAATACATTTGCGATTTTGCAGGTTAGATAACCTTCCTTTTGCAAAGTAACAGTTCACGTCCACAGAGGGGATTCATTTATTTTTGATGACACTGCATTGGATTGCAATATAATTTAACAACCTTTTACTGTAACAATCTGATTCCAAGTTAACAAAGTTCTAAGAATACAGAAAGATTAGAATTCACAATCAGTTCACTGCATGGTAGTAGCGTAGCGTCTACACAGTGCACTAGTCTGCCTTTATTAATATCAATGGGCTTTTTCTAGATGAAATGACTTTCATGCAGATATAAAGACTCCAAATCTCAAATAAATGAAAATTCTGCTATTAGTGAATACAGAAAGCTGGACAACTAAGGTACACATAGGTCAGAAAATATTTAAATTTATCACAAGAGACCCACATGGCAGCACAACAAACTGAATTACAAAGACAGGAGACACAACAGGCGACTAAGTTCCAAAACAGCTCCATATCTTGGACAATCAAATACTCTCTTAGGGCAAACGTAGATGTGTAGCCACATTGGTTTATCCATGTCTCTGCCCCACACACAGCTATCAGGAAGGTTACTGGCAAAACATGATGCCACTTATCCATAGAACTATCACAGCTAGTAGTTTCTGATAGCTTTATCCTCCATGAACTTGTCAAGTCCTCCTTTAAAGTCATCTAGACTGGTGAGTGTCACATCATGTGGTACTGAACGCCACATTTTAACTATGTGATGTACATTTTCCCCCTTTTTTCTATTTTGCATTTGCCATCTTTTTTATTGAGTAATTTCAGGTTCTAGCTTTATGCGAGGGAAAAGAAATATCTTACCTAACCCATTTTCACCACACCATGCATAATTCTACAAATGTCTACCATATAAAGTCCCCAATGATGCAACTTTTTCCCTGTATAAGGAGTTGTTTCACCTTCCTAATTTTACTGTAGAGTTTGAAGCTTTGTGCCTTACCTACCTGCGATGTCCAGCTGATGGGAGTCCATGCTACAACCTATCCTGTAGGTATCTCAGTTGTATGCTACAACCTATCCTGTAGGTATCTCAGTTCTGCTTCATAATACCAGGGAAGATGGGACATTCTGCAACATTCCGCCTTCCAACACAGAGGAGGGAGAGACAGAACTTAGCTGATGGAATGGGTCACTCCTTTCTACTTACCTGGGCAGGTCATCTCATTCTTGCAGCCCCAGTTGCAGCAGCAGAGGAGATGAGATCATTTGTGGGTGTCCCTGAAAGTGGAATATTTGAATCCTGACGTGCATATGAAAAGAGAAGCGGAGGAGAGCCATCAGCATCGCTGCTTGTTTGCTTTCGCACCACCAAGGGAGCAGCGAAGGCAATTAAGAGCTGTTGCCATGCCATTTCCAACACAGCAGATGAGCGAGCAGCCGTGTGGATGTTTTGCCTACACCCCCCTGCCACTTGCTCATTCCTTGTCGCCAGCAGCAGGCAGTCAGCAAGCGGCAGCGGTTCCCTTCCACGCTTCTGGCAACCGAGAGAGACGACCATCCTCTCCAGCGCATCCTTTCCACCCAAAGGAGCACGATCGCGTTCGAGGACGGGGAGGACGTCGCTGTCGTCCAGGACCATTTCCGCACTAGCCTGTTATAGCGCGATGATTCCACTTTCCACATCGTCTGGAATCCTGGGGTTTGCAGTTTCGGGAGGGGCCGGCCGGCCCCTCCCGAAACTGCAAACCCCAGGATTCCAGACGATGTGGAAAGTGGAATCATCGCGCTATAACAGGCTAGTGCGGAAATGGCCCAAGTCACATCTCCCCAAGACGGTCTGTTGGGCAGCCTTGTGGAGGAAAGGAGGGATGGGATGGGATGGCAGCAGGGAAAAGGGGGCTGCACTGGGCTCGAAGATCGACGGGGCTAACGTGGGAACTTCCACCGAGGGCATTCATTTATTTTGGAACTTTATTTTGGAACTTGGAATCTACCCCACGACTGGTGATCTCCCTTCTGACGCACTTGGACACAGGAAACAGCACAGGGTAAGTGAAAGAAGGCAGAGGGGGGTGCGCGAAGCACTGTTTTGGGGTGTACTTGGGTGATAATGTCACCAAGTGTAGGGGGAAGGCGAACCTGCTAAAGAGATTTAAAAGTGCGGGGGGAGGCTGCTAATCGTTCCGAGAGACCATACTTTATGTCTTAGTTGGAATATCCCTGCCTTCTAAATGCTGTTTTCATTCTTGCTTCCTACTGACTCTTGAAAATGAGTTTTGGGCCATTTTCGCACTGGACTGTCATAGTGCTATGATTCCCCTTTCAACATCCTCTGGAATCCTTGGGTTTGCAGTTGCAAGCTCCAGGATTCCAGATGATGTTGAAAGTGGAATAATAGCGCTATAACAGCCTAGTGTAGAAATGGCCCCTGTCTAATCCAGATAGTAATAGGAGAATCCTCAACACAGGAATCAAA
This sequence comes from Ctenosaura bakeri, assembly GCA_948474755.1. NCBI lineage: Eukaryota > Metazoa > Chordata > Lepidosauria > Squamata > Iguanidae > Ctenosaura > Ctenosaura bakeri. The sequence goes on from CAOLHI010000644.1 coordinate 494,117, forward strand.
GCCTCGAATAAAAACCCCCATTGCGTCTGCCATGACCACCAACCATCTGAGAAAGAATGGATGGAGTTACTTGGGAGTGGAATGGGTGTTTGTGGCATCCCTGCTTTTCGCTCTAAGAAGTCCTGCAGCAACGTTTTTAATGTCTTAATCCCGTTTTTTAAATTTGGTTTGTGTGTGGAGGAAGGAAGGAAGGGAGAACAACATGGATCGGTAGGCAGGCACCTTTCTGCTTGAGAACTCTCAGGCACGTGTGACAGATTACTTGATCTGTAAGGAAGTAACTGGTTTGAACAAACTGCTCTAAGGTGCACTGTTCTGAAGGTGTAGAGTAGTGATGGATAAAGGAGTTTCTGTGGTATTTAAAATGTTCTCTACCATGGATTAACTGAGTAGCCTTGGTCAAGTTGCTGCACCTCATTATTTCTCAGTAATGACATGGGTCAAATTTCATCTGGAATGTCCTGCTGGGCACAGTGTAAACGCTTATTATCCAAGTGTAGTTGTGATTGTGTTTGGGTTGCTAAATTTTTATATACACTGCATTTCATTTTGTAGTCTGAATTGTGATGTCCCTGCCCTCAGATTCACTAAAGATTTCAGCACAGAGGTCCTTCTGATTCCCGTTGTGAATGTGGAAGAGTAAGACCATTTCCGCACTATAGTGTTAAACTGCTGCTATTCCACTTTCAATGCCCTGTGGAATTCTGGGGTTTGTAGTTTACTGAGACCAATGAGCTCTTTGGCTGAGAATTCAAAGTGCCCTCCCCTAAACTACAAACCCTAGAATTCCATAGGAGGTTGATAGTGGAATAGCAGCACTTTAACACTGTAGTGCAGAAATGGTATAAAAATGGGGTTCATATGAAACAGGCACGGTTCCTCATCCCTGTCTCTTTCGACTTCAGGAATTTTAGTGTTATATACTATTTACTACATTTAATAAGTTTATTTACTATTTACTAAATATGATTGAAGACATACTTCAAATTAAGAAAACTGATAAACATGTGAAAAAAGTTTTACTGTATATGATAACAGCAGCTCATCTAACTGTAGCTCAATACTGGAAATCTACCAGTATGCCAAACATAGAGGACTGGTTGTTGAAACTACATGAGGTGGCTGAATTGGATAGACTGACAATGATGCTGTCAAATGAAAATGACAAACAATACCATGATGTATGGAAGATAGCAGCCCCCCATGGGAGAAACAATGGGGAAAACTAGCTACAGTGGGAGTGTTAAATTGTTAAATATGTTGGATATGTTGAAAGGATTAATTTTTACCTCGGTCTTTATTGTAAATTAATATTATAAGACATTCTGGATCAACACCTACATATTTCTGATGTGTTAAAATTTTATCTAAAAATGTAAGAATTATTAGGTAATAGATATTAACATGGTTATCTTTAGATTAAAAATAAGGGAATTACCAAGATTGAAAGTAGAGAAATAAGTTATATAAGATGTAATTATAACACAGAAGCTGAATAAGAAATAAGGCAGCACCTAGTACTTCTGAAGATAGGAGTCAGTGGCTGACTAAGGCCTTTTCCACATGTGTGAAAATAAATGGGCAAAAACGGGACTCACCAGCTTTCTTCTCCATCTGGGTGAGTCCGTCGGGATGAGGAGCAGTGCAAGCTTGTCGCTCCGCACTGCTCCGGCATCCAAATTGGTGGCTTCCGGTTGGTGGAGGCTCTCCACTAACCGGAGAAGCTCACCAGCCTAAAGTCCACCCCCGGCAGATCTGCAGGCACACACTTGCGCACATCTGCAAATCTGCACCGGAGTGTGGCGATGGAGCAACACGGAGCCGCGCGGTCCGTGCTTTTTAAAAACCTCTAAAAAGAGGTTTTTAAAAAACACACTGCGCGACCAGTTCCGGTCACTCCGGAGTAGACTGAGGTATGGAACTACAAAAAGTAGTCTGCCCCAGTCCACTCTACAGTGCAGAAGACCTCTATTGGAGGTCACTCTGCACCGTTTTAATAGCCTGGTGCGGAAAAGGTCTAAGTTAGGGACTTAGGAATTATATTGTCTATTACTTTTATTGTATCTAACGTATTGGACTGGAACTGTACTGTGACATGCTAAAATCTTGATTATAGTTTATTTTTTCTTCTTTTGGATTTTCATTTATGTGATTAAATGAAAAATAATAAGTCAAATTAAAAAAAAAGACTTTGCTATTTGACAGCTAATCTTTAGCTGTCTGGGGTCCTTTTAATCAATTTCTGGCCAGCTGAGTGTCCAACTTGTGACCATGGTGAAATTCAGACATTCAGAGGTAACATCAACACTTAAGCATTCTCAAATATCGGATCTCAGGATATTTTATGGAAGAATGAGCAGGCTCTCTGTTAGTCTTTTAGGCTATTTATTATAGGCAATCATAGATATACATATAGTTGGCCCACCGTATTCATGAGCTCAGGATTTGTGACTTTTTGACCCTTAATGAACTGAAAAATGCAAAAGTATTTAAAAAAATTTCCTGACATTCAGTGCAGAAGCAGTCCCAGAGTGACAGGGGAGGTGGCAAAAAGGTCTGGGCATCAGGTATACACTTAGCCCTTCCGAAGCAGGCCTCTCATGTGTTCCTTGGGGGTGGGGCATCAGGAAGAGAGTTTGCTGCTCTCTTGTCTCAGCAATCCCAGGGCAACCCGAGTCCCAGGGCAGCAGGGACATAACAGTGGGGAGGTGATGCTTGTTGGGAGTGGCAGCCTTTGCATGCTAAATTAACTGGCTAGTTAGTTTGCATGTTTATTGTTGGCATAGAAGGGACTAAACTTCCTGTTGTTTGATCAATACCTACTTCCCCTTGCATGTACTAATTCCTTTTGTTCTTAAAAGCCCTCGCTTGGTGTTTACAACCTCTCTTTCTTTGTTCTACCTTCATCAAGGAAGCATGTGGTCTTCAATCCTCAGGCAAGAATGCTTTTCTGTAAGCATGTGATTTCTTATTTTTCTTCTTACCTTTCTTCAAGAATATGAATCTATGTAAAACTATGCACAAGTGTCTGTGAGTAAATCTTTTTACATATTTTTAATCAACCTGTTTGTGTTTATTTTGAGCTAGATTAAGCGTGTCTGGGGTGAGGTGATAGAGGTGGGGCTGGTAATCTGTTCAGCTTCTGTTTTGTGCATTCCTAAAATGTTCTGCTAGTTGGGAGACTTACCAATCTCTCAATTTTAATATTTCCCAACAGTGCTGATCTTGCTTTCTTGTTTGTGAATGAGCAAGAAGGATCAACACACACACATACACACACACACACAACCCCACTGCCATGTCCATGCCTATCATGTCTCAGTCCCAGGACTCAGGTGCAAACACAGACAGGACCCTCTCCAACAACCAGAACACAGAGACATGAACAAGACAATACTTATTGCAGCCAGTGTTGATTAAAAAAGGAAAGCCCACAAGACTCAAAGCGTAAATAAAGAAGATGTGTTAATTAGGCAAACAGCTGGAGGAGGCTGTTGGCTCATAAATACAGGGGATAGGATAGGAAAGGACCTATAACAGCTTATTGTTGAGAAACCCTTGAACCTAGAACTGGCTGTGTAACCCGCTTAGATATTAGTCTAGAATTGAGCACCAGCTTGAGGTTCCACTTCTCATTTTTGTTTGTTTTGGGTTGTTGTTTTCTTTTTGAAGGGAGGAATGATGTAGCAGTAAAGTAACTTTTCTCTGTGCAGTTGTAGCAACTGTGCAGCTATTTGATGTAATGACTCAAATGAACATCTTGAGTGCAGGTGACCTCGATCCATATCTCATCAGCCACAGAGATCATACTGTATAATAAAGAATTAGATACTTAAGCGTAAAGCAGAAATAAAAGAGAGCCAGACTGTTCAGGATTAGGATTGCTACATGCCAGCTCCTCAGATCTGGATATCTAATTTGTAAATTATGCAATTTATTATAATTATTCCTGTTAGTTATTTGCATGCTAATTATGCACTTTCAATACATTAATTGTTGCATTTTCCTATCACTGTGTTTCAGCACTATTTTCATATTACTATATCAACTATAACTATAAACTATAACTATAAAAACTCAGAACTACAGTTGTGAAAAAATTAGTGTAATGTTTAAATGCTGGAACTGGAACATAGAGGCCCATATTCAGATCCTTGCTTGTTCATTGAATTTACAGTGTTAAAATTGCCTCTTGCTGCTTCTTAGCAAATCTACTTGACAGGGTAATTGTGCTTGTAAGGATTAATACCAAAATAGGAACCATATAAAGTGGCCATGTACATACATGATTTTGTTGTTGCTGCTGTTGCTGCTGATGATTATAACAACAACAATGTTACTGCAGGTTAGGCCTCCTTGGAGATAGAATATAGATATCATTTTGATATCAATAATTTGGCTCTCTTCCACCACCCCTCTCCGTGTGGCTCTCTTCCACCACCCCTCTCCCGGACAAGTGCAGAACTAGGCTTGGCCATCAAATGCTGCAATATCCCCAAGACAATACAGGCAGGGCAGAAATAGCCAGATCACCACTTTAGGAGACCTCTCTGCAAACACCCTCATTTTGTACACACGCTGTTTACAAAAGAACTCCCTGCCCTGAGCAGGTAACTTGGCAAGCTGAATACTCAACTGCCCAGCACTGAGCATTTGCATACTGGCTACCTCTTTGTCAATTCGGACCTAACTCAATCATGCTAAATTCTGACCTTTCCAAAGCTTTGTCTTCTGCCCGAAACTCATTGTTTTCCCCAAGTACAGTATAGCCTGCAGTTACATTTCTCCCTATAAAAACCCCTGATTCCATCCTCGGATTGCTCCCGAGTTCCAGACCGCCTTGCTGCTGCTTTGTTTGGCGAGCTTCCCCTCAGCTCCACGTGTTGAGCCACATCGAACCCCAGCATCGCTCTCTATTCTTCCAGGCTTCAGGACAGGTTTCGTACCACCCAATTCAACAATCCCCCTCAAAATCCCTCTATACCACTCCAACCTTTACTTTCCTTAGTTACTTGTGTGTTTGTGTGTGTTGCATACACTGTGTGTCTGTATTTAATAAAATCTCAATTATTCTTAAACTCCGGTTTGCTTCTTGGCTTGGCCTGACCCCGTAGATTCTGCTGCATTGCCCTGCCTCTCGCATTGCTAACTTGTGCTCTAGCTAATTTCCCCAAACTTAGTTAATTGAGAGCGCATATAGGTGTCCCTCTCGGGACCCCCAGTAAACAGGGTAACAGCAACACAGCTGTAATGCTGCTGTCAGATCCCTATGTTTGCCTTTTTTTTTCTGCTGATGGCAAAAAGGTCCAGATCCATGAAAAAATTACAGGAAGCCAGTGAGGGTGACTGCTATCTGATTCATAGGAGCAAATGCAAAGAAAAGTTGGAACAAACTCACAACTATACCTCCCTACCTTGCATTTTGCCTCATTTATGTACTGAATTTAATGCAACACACAAATATAAACTGCTAATACCAGCAAGTCATGGTTTGAAGATTTTCTTCATATGAGGAGAAAGAGTTGGGAGACAAAAAGAAAAAGAAGAAAGAAGGGTGCTGCTATGAGAAGTGAGGGAGGGTGAAACAAGACAGAGAATGAGGCAGTGAACTGGGGAATGAGAGAAAGATAGAGAGAGAGAAACAAGAGCCTGGCAAAGGGAAGGAGAGGGAAGGAGAAAAACGGGAAAGAGGATGGTTCGATGGATTAAGGAGGAAGATGTATAGGAACTGATTACCATTGTTATTCCCAGGCAGGGAATTTGAGGATAAGAAAGAATCTGCTCAGTACTGTGATACTGAAAGAGATGAGGGGGATTTCCACCTTTCTGAACTTCATGTGCTCCCTGCTTGTGTTGTTGGCTTTAAGACTCATGCAAGTTAGGGGAAAAAATCACTCACTGCTCTTATGGCTCAGCCCAGGGCTGGTGGGAAGAGAAGGGAAGGGAAGAAGAAAACATGGGACCACCAGCAGCTACTGCTGCTCAGATTAAGGATTGTTTTATTTTTGAAACCAGTTTCAAACTGAGGGAGAAGGAAAGAGAAAGACCAAGCAGTGCAATCAAACTATCTTCTGTCTTCTAGGCAGTGCCTTCTTCTACTCACTTAATAAAAAGGAAATATGTTCCCTCACAGTTTCTCAGTCTCCCTGTGATAGATTGCTTCAATTCCTCCTGAGCACCTTTAGAGAACTTAAAAAAAGACTAGCTATGCTTATGTGCCCTGGAATATGTTAGATTTGGGCAGATCTGAAAGCCCCCCCACCCCTTGCAATGACTTCCACAGGAAGTCACAGGAGAAGACTCAAACTGCAATCTCAATGGGAGACATAAGCAAAGTGTTTGCAGTCCTGGGTGTGTTTGCTAGTCTGATCTATGCATGTTACAGGATGTGAGCTTTTGAACTCTACCTTGTAAGTAGGAGATAGATGCCTTTGCCGCAAAGTAAGTACTCTGTCTTGTATTCTAAGTACTCTTAGGCCATTTCCGCACTAGACTGTTATAGCACTATTATTTCACTTTCAATATCCTATGGAATCCTAGGGTTTGCAGTTTTGGGAGGGACCAGCTGGAGATTCCATAAGATGTTGAAAGTGGAATAATAGCGCTATGAAAATCTAGTGTGGAAATGTTAATAATAGAACTCATGTACTCATCAGTGGAACTCAGATGCTAGCTCGAACATTGTTTATTTAACTAATTGAACTATTTGTATCTCAGGGTTGTCTCTTAATGGTTTTCCAATGGCAGGTGATTATCAGATTAGTATGCAATAAATCCAAGCCCCTGCTGTTCAGGAAGGCACAATAGCTCTTCTGAGAGATGATCATCTAGTGCCCAATGGCCAACATGGCCACTTCTGAATATATAACCTCCAAAGGCCTTCCAACCTCCAACAAAGATCTCCGAAGAAGAAAAGTCCACCACCGTCTGAGGCAATTGTTTCCACTGCTGAACAGCTCTTACAGTAAAAACAAGTTGTTCATGACATTTAGGTTGAATCTCTTTTCTTGCAATTTGAATGTATTGGTTCATGTTCTAGTCTCTGGAACGACAGAAAACAAGCTTGCTACATTCTCTGTACAATACTCCTTCAGTTATTTAAACATAGCTATTGTTATCATCTCACAATCTTCTCTTTTCCAGGCTAAATATGCTCAGCTCCCTAGTAAGCCAATTGAGTAGTCAGCTATCAACAAATCTGGGCATAGTTTCATCATAGTCTATGAAAAGAAATGAGAACTATACACACTTACAGCAAGGCATGCCAATAACTCTAGAGTTATAATTCATATCATCATCATCATCATCATCATCCCTTCTTGCAAAAGCACATGGGGAGAATGGTAGCTTCCAAAAAAACCCAGAGTGTTCTGGAAAGATCAGCAGCAAGAGACTCAGCTTCGCTGCCACTCTTAATCTTTTCCTAGCATTTTAGCATCTCCATTTTGCTGCAAGAAAGCAGCAAGCATAGCCTGTCTTCCTTCCATTAATGCAGATGAAGGGAGTGGTTCCTGCCCTCTAGTCAACAACCCCTGGCTCTCCAGAGGATGTCCCTGTCTTACTGTCTGCCAGGTTCTTAATAAAGTCAAGTGGACAATAGGCTGCCATCCAGACACATCAACTGCTTCACTTACTTACTAAAATATGATCTTCAGTTATAACATTTGCTTTTAAGTAAGTTGAACAATATAATAACATCATTCTTACAGCAGACTAGGCTATCAGTAAAACAGCATATTGTTCACCAAGACTTATTCCATATTATAGACTGACTGACTTTCTCTTTCTTTCTTTCTTTCTTTCTTTCTTTCTTTCTTTCTTTCTTTCTTTCCTTTCCTTCCAGATATGTCTAACTGTTATTAAACTTTTCACTTGACAGCAACATAAGCAATACTTCCTTTCCTAGTCTTCTAGCCAGTCCATATTTCTTTTGACCCATTCTTGTCCTGAGGGTCTTCCATTCCTTAACTCACTGCATAATGAATGTAACTGAGCTTTAGCTTCCAACAGCATAGAGGAAGAGTGAGACTTGCCTTCCTAATATACTAGAAAGTACAATGGAATGCCCCATTAGTATTTTTACATTTCCGGTTCAGAGCAGATCTATGCGTGGGCAAAACTGGCATCTTCTCCGAAACGTTTTTGAGCTGAGATCCTGTAGAATCATGACTGATGATGATCCATAGTAAATGGATTTAAGTTTGTGCACTTCTGCAAAAAAAGAAATGGATTCTGTCATTGTATAGCTGTGCAAATCTAGCAATAATATCACAAGGCTTTTCTTGTGGAGGTGGTTAAATTTCTGTGTGCTCGTTCCAAGTATTGTTCTGATATTTTCAAAGCAGGAATATGTTCAGCCAACAATGTTGCTAGAAAACAGATTGTATTTTCTTTTCCAGCTGATTTCAAAATCTCACAGAACCTTAAATTCCACTTGTGATCATGTTTTCCAGGTCCTGCAGTTTAAGCTGTAGATCAGGAGTGGGAAAGCTGTGGCCTGAGGACAACATAGTTCCCCTGCCCAACCATTGTGGCCTCTGAAGATTCTGCTAACCCCCATAGCCTCCCAGCTCTCCCAATTTTTTAAAAAACGTGTGATTTTGTGCCATTTTGCCATCCCCTGGTTCTTTTCATGTTTCCTTTTAATTGAAAAGAATAGAGAGGTACATTATTGTCGTTAACTGCCATCAAGTCTACTTTGAGTTGTGTCATGAATTAGACCCTCCCCCAGTCCAGTTCTTTTGGGACTTATGGATGAACACTTGGAAAAGAACCAAGAGTACTTCAGTACATGGCTACGGCAGCAAGATTTTTGTATGCACAAAGATGGAAGATCTCAGTATTACCACCTAGGGAGGATGGTTGTTGAAACTGGAGAAAAGTTTTTGGAAAAGTTCTAAAAGATTGGAAACTCTTTATAGCCATTTTACAGGGAAAAAAAACCCAATTTGGCAGCTTTTGGTTTTGATCTTTAGTAAGATTCGGTGTTTGAAAGAAGTGAACAATGTAGTATTATAGGGATGTTTGATCATATTATATGTATATATAACTTCTGAGAAAAAAGTCAGAAGTCACTTTTCTTTTTGCCTATATTTGTCTCTGTTTATATTTTATTTTTAAATCCTACTTTTTTGTCATACTTGCTTCCTCTTTTTTCAAGATATCTGCATTTTTTTACTATCTTTTGAAAAACTCTTAATTTTTTTTTTAATTTCTCCTGGACTCCTGCATTGAATCTTCCAATTTCTTCTTCTGTCTCTGTGGTTGGAGCATAAACTTAGATAATGGGTATATAGATGAATGTTCTCTGAAGTCTTATTGATATGGTTTTGCCAGATTTTTCATTATAACCCTTGACTGTTTTTGCTACATCTCTCCTCACTATTAATGCCACATCATTTCTTCCTAGATTTTCATTTCCTGAATAAAACACTGTGCAATTATCTGACCCAATGTCCCATTCCTGTCCACTTTAGCTCGCTCGCCTCCAGTATTACAATGCTTATACATTCCATTTCTTGTTTTGCCATGTCCAGCTTACTCTGAGTCATGCTGCTTACATTACATGTTCCTATAAAATGTGTTGTACAGCTTTGGACTTTCCTTTCATGTCTGAGCACATCAACGGCTGAATATTCCTTTGGCGTGAATCCAGTTGCATCTTAGGCCATTTCCGTACTAGAGTGTTATAGCGCTATGATTCCACTTTCAACATCCTATGGAATCCTGGAGTTTGCAGTTTCAGGAGGGGCCGCAAAAGCAGTTATAGAACCACTTGTACAGATCGTAAAGATATGAAAGACCTGTATCACCTCAGCCAGCCCTTTGAAAATACAGGGCAAGAGACATGATTTGCATCTTTCCAGGTCCTGTTACATTCTGTCGTCCTCCTACAAATGTATAAAAATATGTTTTATAACTGTAGCATTCATGCCACTTGGTAATGCATCTGAAGAATTGAGTTTATATCTACGAAGGCTCATGCTAAAATAAAAACCAGTTAGTCTTAAAGGTATTGCCGCATTTCTTTTTTTTCTTCCGCTCACTTCCTCCTTTTTATGCTGCCAGAGACTACTTCTTTGAAAATTACACTTTAAGCATAAGCACCTACACCAATAATCCTACGATTAAAGAAGGAAACATTTATTTCTCAAATGTTAAAACAAACACGATGATAATGTATTTAACTACTCTCTTCTTCTATACCAGAATGTCTACTCTATTCTCTTTTTAAAAAAACTTAGGAAATGGCAGATAAAATAACAAAACATTTAAAAATCATTATTACCAGTAGGTTCTTGTGTTTATTCTCTAACTTTATTTAGGAGTCTACCAGTCTGTAGATGCAGGATTCTTATCTTTTTTAAATTTTTATTTCACTTATCTGAAGAAATAATTCTCTCTCCCTCAGTGACTCCATCCTTTCCTTAGCCCCTCTGATGCATTTTTTGCAATTCTCTCTAACTGGCATTTTGTTTCATCCTCAGGGCTGACTGGTCCTACTACTGAAGATTCATCGTAGCTGTAAAATTGCATCACTGGATCCATGAGCCAAAGTTTCCTCATCCAGAATCTTTGTTCACAGGAAGTGGTTGGCTGTTAGGCCTCAAACAGCTTTCCCCTTGCTTTTGGTACTGCAAAACGTGCAGGAAAGACAGTTGCATTCATGTTCTCCAGGGTCTTCACATGGGCAACTGTCTGACCACAGTGCAAACAGAAAATTGGACTAAACAAATCATTAGGCTGATCTAGTGTTTTTTTCTCGTTGTTGCTGTTTGTTTTTAAAAAATGATGCCACTTTTGCAAAATTTTGTTTCCCAGATGATTTTAGTCCTATACCTCAGTTTATATGAATGGTCAACCAACCAACCATAGACAATCTAGCTACTCTATCCTTGGGGTTGAAGTTATATTTGATACATAGGCGTTCAAATAAGGTTATTGCTCTGGATGGTCTTTCCATCTGGTAAAGCACATAGGCAAAGGAGCTCAACTGCAGTATGCAGATTTTTGGAGTTGTGGTCCCATCAACTGTGAATTAAGTTGCTCTTGTGTGGTTGGCTTACTCTGATAGAATAAGGCCATTTCTGCACTAGACTGTTCTAGCGCTATTATTCCACTTTCAACATCCTGTGGAATCCTGGGGTTTGCAGTTTTGGGAGGGGCCAAACCCCAGGATTCCATAGGATGTTGAAAGTGGAATAATAGCGCTAGAACAGTCTAGTGCGGAAAATGCATAAGTCTCAGATTCTACATAGACTGCATTCTCTCCAGCCTTTGATAGGGTGAGTAACATTGCCTTTTTTGAACAGAAAGTGTCTTACAGTAGGACAAATGGGAGAGGGCAGGGACATTAAGACTTTAGACCATTGCTTCCAGATTAAGAACATGTCTCTGAAAAATGGAATTGTGATTATGTTGATTTTAGCAACAGATAGCATAGTGAATAGAAAGATATCAAAGGCCACAATCTGGTTTTGCCATTCCATTAGGACCCAATGTAGAGTGCCATTATTTCATAATATATGTATATATCAACTGCCTGATTTGAAAAGCACCATGGTAAATTGAAAGGTTTTGGAATGCCATGCCATCTTTATTGTATGAAGTCTTTTAAGAAAATCTTAAGCATTGGTGAGTTCCCATGATAAAGCTGCCTGAGTTCTTTTGCCAAGTTTTGATTTTATGTTCATTAGGATTTATTGGAATGGTCTGAAATAATCTCAATTCCATTGAATGCCTTTAAGGCATCAAATGAATCTAAGACAATGGAAGTCTTTGTTATGTGCGCATAACACATCAGACTGAGTGCTCTCCTAAATGAATCAGCAGTTTGGCATCCAGCAATAAATCCAGCCTGATCTGAGTTAATGTAATTTACAATAAAAGAATTAAGGCATTTAGCCAGTATGGTGGTGATGATTTTATCTTGATTCATTAAAGTAACAGAGTGGTAGAAGGATGTGAGGGCGGTGTCTCCTCTAAGTTTCAGGACAGTGACTGTTTTGGACAGCTGCCACTTGAGTCTGAGTGTAGACCACTTTCACGTTGAATAGCTCGTGAAGGTGCGGGAGAAGAGAGTATTGAAAGCTCTTATAAAATTCTGGGCCAAAACCATCACAACCAAGGATTTTTGCTGTCTTCATTTTTTTAATTGCCTCAGTGATTTCATTAATGGATATGGGGCATTAAGTAAAATTACTAAGCTCCAGTGTTAACTGGTGAATTTTAAGAGAATCAAAGAGTGTGAACCAATTAATTTCAGGGTCAAATTCAGGCATGTACAGATAAGTATAGAAGTTTTTAAATTTCTTACTAATGCCTATAGGGGAATAGATTTAAATAACTTTTTTAGTACTTAATTGCTAGGGTGGAGCTTTTACATTTCTTTTTTCTTAAGGCTGTAGCCAGAAGTCAGACATTTTTATTCCCATATTCATAATATTGTATTTTTAGTATAATTCAAGGAGGAATTAATTTTGTCAGAAATAAGTGATTCCAGTTCTGCTTTTTTTAGCTGAGAGTCTGGTTAATGTTTTTCTCAGTCCTGTAGATTTACTCTATCAAATGTAGTTCATTAATAAGTTTATTGCTAATGAGATGTACTTTTTTCTTTATCATAGAATTTTCTTCAGTTAAGTAGCTTCTTAACACTGTTTCAAGGGAATCCTACAGAAGCAATTCATTTATACATATTGTTGAGTTTTCATTAGAGAAGTTTTTAATGTATTGCTTGATTTTAAATAGTATTTCAGATTTAGTTAGCAGTGTAATGTTCATTTTCCAATTAAATGAATCACACATAGTTGACTAAATGTATAGTTCATAGAAAGGAGGGCATGACTGGCATATAGTAAGATTGGTTCAATTTCTACATCTGTAATCCATATAGTTGTCTTATGAACAACACAAAAATGATCAGCTCAAGAATATGTTTGATACCTTGAAGAAAATAATGAATAATCTCTTTGTAATGGGTGTTGAAACTGGCTAGTATTGACTAATTTTAGTTTGTTCATTGGAATTGGCAAGGGTGATTTCTGTTTTGTGAATGCCACAGATTTACTAAAGATCAAATTTGTATCAGTCCCCAAAATGATATACCTATCTACAAATAACTTCACAACTGTAAGAAATAAAAGTAAGACATCAACATGTTCCTGGTTGGAAGAGTAATAGATTCCGAGAGAGATTCTCTTTTGTCCATTTAGCCCGTCTTTTACCAGGATAAAGTGACCATTTCCATCTTTATACACATTGTCTACTGGAACAGGATAGGAACATGCAATTAATATCACTGTACCTCCTTATTTTGCTACTCCCATCCATGCATTTTTATAGTTTTTACATACCACAAATTTTACAATACACATTAGTCTACATCCAACACAATACATGACACTCTACAGTACATCTAACATAAACTGCATTGAACTATAACCCTCTTTACCCCTTATCTACAACCCCCCCCCCAGCAGATTAATGTACAGCTTCTCACCTAGCAAACTGAAGACTCAGCTGTAGATAATGTTCTCTTCCTATTTTAAGTTTGATCTAGGCTAATCTCCTAGCTAGCTCTCATTTATGGAATGTGTAGTATTCAAAACCAGCAAACATTATCCCTCCTTTTTTAAAAAAAAATTTAAAATGATTCCTCATCTTCTTTAAATTTGCCTGTAGAGTTCTCTTTAATCATTACTGACAACTTATCCATTTCAGCAATTTTCAGTATCTTCAATATCCAGTCCTCCATTGTTGGTATTTCCTCCTTTTTCCAGTTTTGAGCATACACAATCTAGCTGCTATAATCATATAATGTAACGGTCTATAATTTAATCACCCAGTATATTCATTGGGTATACCCAACAGAAATAATTATAGTTTCATTGTATCCTCATTCTAAAGATTTCTTATATTGACCTCTGGATCTGACCCCAGTATTTCTTTGCCAAATCACACATCCATCACATGCGATGGAAAGTACCTTCATGTTTATGACACTTCCAACACACATGCTCAGATCCTTTGTACATTTTAGCTAATCTTGCTGGGGTCAAATACCATTGGTACATCATTTTATAGAGATTTTCTTGGAGGTCATAACATAATATTTTGTCTAACCCTTCAATCCACATTCTATCCCATTTCTCCATCTCAATATTACTGCTATATTCTGGGTCAACTTAACCATACATTCTTTAACATGTTCTAATTCCATTTCCAACAAAATGTTATACATCTTCCTAATTCAATGTTCATCATCTCTATAGAGTTTTACTTCAAATTCAACTTTTCCCATTTGAAAACCAAATGTTTTTCTGTCATGGAGAAATGTAAATAGCTATACCATTGCAATCTACAACAGATTGCAACAGAAGAACCTGCTAATTCTTCTTTCATCTTAAATCTGTATGCCTTCTTTTCAAAAACTATTAAGTCTTGGTAAATAAACCATTGTTCTTTCTTCTTTTTATCAAATCTATAGAATGTTTCTTGTGTTGAAATCCATAATGGAATTTTTGGGGAAATAAACTTGATTTATAGCCTTAAAATGGCATTCCTTACGAAGTAGTTGTTAAATTGTGCATGCACTTTACTCTTCTCATACCATAAATAGGCATGCCCTTCTAATTATAACAATCTTTCATCACTAAGTGTTATCCATTCCTTACACCACACTAAAACACAGGAAGCAAAATATAACTTCAGGTCCGGAAGCCCAAGGCCTACCTTTTGTTTTACATCTTGAAGTATTTTAAATCTTATTCTTGGCTTCTTGCCTTGCCATACGTATTTTGAAATATCTTTTTGTCATTTTCTAAATGGGATAGCATTCACTAGACTGGATATTGTTTGTGAAAGGAACAACACTTTAGATAAAATGTTAATCTTTATATTAGAAATTCTTCCAAGCACAGAAAGACAAAGTCTACTCCATCATTATAGTTCTTGTTTTATCTCATTCCACATAATTAAATGAAGTTGCAGTCTTGCTTGAAGTATTACACTTAGGTATTTCACTTTTTTCACCACTTGTATGCCAGATATTACCCACAGTTTAATCTTTTCTTCTCTCATATTCTTTGTTAAAATATTTTTTTTTTGTTTATTTGGAAAACTACCACTTTTCCAAATTCTTTTCATTACTTAATAATATTTTAATATTTTCTATGAGATCTTATTGCTACCAATAAATCACCTGCAAATGCTATCAATTTAAATGATTCTATCTTTATTCTCAGTCTTTAATTTTTTTTTTTTTCCTTTTTAGGAAACCTGCCTGGGCCAGGAGTTTCATTTGACTTTGCTCTTGCAATTACTTCTGATACTTCCTCAGTCATAATAGGTGTATTCAAAAAAAATGTTCATTCTTTCTGTGGTAGGTCACATTTACTTAAATACTCTTCAATCTTCTTCCTTGAAATTTGGCTCCTTTTTAATAAATCAGCATAGTACCTGTGAAAAATGTTCAGAATCTTCTCATTATCCACTACTGTTTGATCTTTATCATATAAATCTATAATGGATTTTCCCTCTTTCTTTCCTTATTCTATAAGTTAGCTGTTTTCCTGGTTTGGTGGCGGATTCAAAATTATTATGTTTCACAAAGTTAATCTTCTTTCCAATCTCTTCCACTATCAACACTGAGATTGGGCTTGTAAAATCTTAATTTTCTGAAGAGTAGCCAAACTGCATCAGGACTTTTAAAACTCACTTTTTTCTTTTTCAATTTCTTCACCATTTTCTGTATTGGTTTCTGTTATTTCCTTTTTTAAAATTCTGTGCTCTGCTGTATAAAAAAAAAATCCTTGCATTACAGCTTACTCAGCATTCCAAACTGTTTTGATGTCTGATCATCTAAGTTGTCATCAGCCTCAGTGTTATAGGATTATGGTCTAAAAATAGCCTTCTTGATTATTCTCATAGCTAATTTGAAATTAGATATATGTAGCTATCCTTAATAGTGATTTGTGACTTTTGGAAAAGAATATCTATTCTAAGGCATCCCCTTATTTTGTCCTCCAAGCACCCACTAAGCCCAAATTATCTAACATATCAAAAAAGGTCTTTGATAATTTCCCTTGTTTAAGGTTTATATCTTTTTCTGATTTTTTAATCCAATTTTGGTGTAATCACTCCATTCCAATCTCCCATTATGATCACATTCCTTTTAAATATGCATCTCTTGTAGACATATTATGTCACATTTATGTTTATTCAGATGATGAAATATTCTTTTTTTTTCCTGGGGGCAGTTCAAATCCATGACATGCAGTTTAAATCTGCTGTTGTTCCTTCTTAAATTACCTCTTCCACCTTCCCCTTATTCTTACATCCACCTACTTCTCAGTCTCCCAATTGATTCTTGCCCCTTTCTTTCCCATTCTTTGTTTTAAATGTTTTTTCTAAGTCTTTACTGTATCTTCTCATAAACACTTTGGCTTTCATGACTGTATTTAATGTATCCCATCTCTCCCCTAAACACACACATATACCTTCAAATTTCTCCTACCTATGTGAGATTCCTTGTTATTTCAGTTTCTCCATCAAAAAGGTGTGGTCCTTTCTTTTCCTCGGGATCCTCATAGTTATAGCCTTCAAGATAGTGACTTCTTGTTTCTTTAACCATCATTTTTGGTTTGTATTTCAACTGCAAGATTTGATCTTGTCTATATTTTTTGAGGAAATGCACAATAATAGCTTGTGGAAACCACTTCTGAGTTGCAATTTTTGAGTTTACTCTGTGGATTTGATCAGTCTCTCTTCCACCCCTTCCTTTTCCCGCTCAACTTACTCAACATCAACTTACATATATTCTCATTCATCATCTTTGTCACTCTTCGAAAGTGTAGGGATGATTCTCTTTCTCTTGCTTCCTAAATGTCAAGAGATTCCAGTATTTGCTCATGCTCTTTATCTAATCTTTGTGCCACTTGTTCCATAGCCATCCATTTCCCTCCCAATATTTGTATTTTCTGGTTTATCGTTTTCATTTCTGAGATCACCTTAGCCAAAGATTGTTTTACTCTTTTCAAATCTGTATTCAATTCAGAGTTAATATCATTTTAAATATCTGCTCCTATCTGGATCATCTGGTTTCTCGTCATCTGTATCTCCTTCAGAATCTTCTGATTGGAATCTATGGTTTTGGGAGGCATTTCCACAGAACATCTTCTCTTTCCTTTATCCTTATCTCTCTCGTTCTCTTTCACAATAGTGTTGGTTCTGAGTCTAGTTGTCATAATCCTAAAAAGGTAAATACAGATGGAAAGAAGGTGGGGGGGGAGAAAAAAATGAGGGACAGAAATTCAACCCCCCCCCAGTTCAAAACTGGAAATTCAAAATTCCCAATTCAAAATTCTAAAAAATTCAGAATTCCAATCATTCAAAAAATTCAAAGAATAAAAAGGGGAGGGGGGAAGGAAAAAGAGGAAAAGGCCAAAATAAAAAATAAAAAAATCCAACAAAGCCAAAGCTGCAAAAAGAGTTTTCAAAATGGTAAACCCTCCAAAAAATCCAAGTGTAATATTGTATTCCTCCACCAGGAAATGCTATTAACTCTAAATTAATTAATTCTTCTTAACCCTTTAAAGGTAAATGCTTTTAGTTTTTGTATTCTTTTCTCTTCTTCTTTCTCTTCTTCTTCCTCCCTTTCCTCTTCCCCTTCCACCCTCCAAAAATAAATAAATAAATAAATAAAAGAAATAAGATATAAATATTAACTTATAGTTCACTATTTATAGGTTCCACTTCTTCTTTTGCATAAACTTAAAAAGGAAGAAAAATACCCAGCTCTTTTTAATGCAAATTAAACAGCAAAGCCTAACAGGCAATTTACATTGATAAATGCTGCTAGCAGAAAAATCATTGGAAGGTCATTGTCATCTTCAATATTTGAAAGGTCTCAAAAACATTTTTGTCTTAATTTACCTTGTTGAGAGTCGCTTCTGTGGAGCTTTGTTCCCAATTTCTCAATAGGGGCTTGGATGCAGAAAATGTGGTGTGGCATGATGGTGACAGATCCCTGCTGTTTGGTTGGTACTTTTTTGTCATTGCTGCAGCTTTGGAACACTGGGTCCAGATTAATGGGCACAAACACAAAATCCACAAGCCCCCCCCAAAATTTTACCAGAGGGGAAAGTCAGCCATCTTTCACCATTGTTGATGGCCACCACCATGCTTTGCTTTCCTTTTGTTGCTATCATGTCCTAAAGGTGACTTTATTCCATGACAGTGACCTGGAAGTCATTTGCAAAATTTATTATTATTATTTGGAGCAACCGTGGTCATTTTCCATGTTTTTATATAAATGGATTTCTTGCAAAATAACTATACTTAGATCCAATTTCTTCAGAATTTTAAGTCGGTCACAGTGCTCAGCAAGTCCATCCAGATTGAATGCAAAAAAATTAACATGTCCCATAACTAGCAGTTAAGAAAAAGATCCTTTGCACCCCTCACATTCAAGCATTAAGTTGAAGCAATCCATAAAAATTCCTGGTACTGAATTAACAATAGAGAACAAAGTTATAACAAACAGACACAAAACATCTGAACCCAGATAGAAACTCTGCCTTGTGCTGGCCTCAGATCTCGGAGGAGCTATGCGTTAGGAGGCAGAGAAGGAAGGCGAGAAATTATGAGGACTATATGTATGTGAACATTAGCCCCACCCCACCTCTGCCCAAAGCATCATTTAAACAGCCATTAAGGGTACTAAAATTAATGTTCTAGTGGAGAGGTTAAATATATCGACTCCAGCTCTCTTACAAAACAGATACAGAAATAAAACATAGGCTTTTTATTAAAAAATACAATAGATTGCAAATTGTTGGTGAAAGAGACATAGAGTTCAACTGATATGGCAGTCACTCCTCCTTCATGCCATTAGATGTCATGAACAACAACTGTTCTTCAGATAAAATGGAAGCAGTTATCATCCTCATTTTAAAAAGTCATTTAAGCTATTTAAAAATTTGTTAGTTGTGTTACTTGTTTTTCTGTTTTAGAACTTGCCATTCTGAGGGTTCTCTGTTGGAATTACGGCTTGACCATATTGACATTAGGTTGTGGGTTCTAGTGAATTGGGGCATCAATCGACTCACAGATCTCAGCCACATTATCTAGTGTTGTTGCACTAAGTACCGTAATTTAAATCAGCTTTAACAGGAATCCCCAATGGCATCTAATTTCCAGCTTGATTCTAAGCCTCTATGAGAGAAAGGAATTTCAATTTCTGCCTTAATGTCTCTTGGAAAATATCTTGTAGAATTGGTGTCATAGTTCCTGTGATTTTTTTGAGTGCAGTTAGAACTTTTACTTTTCTTGCATAATTAGCAAGTCTAATTAAAATGTCTCAAAGCAACACTTCTTTCACGTTGCAAGAATATTGCATTTTGTAGGCATACTCAACATCTCATTTGCTGAAATCTAATTCAGGGGAGATTACTTAGAACCAAAGAGTCAGAAATTTAATTAGATCATTTTGCTCTGCTGGTTCTGGCACCCCACAGATTTGTGTGTTGAAATGCCAGCTCAGATTTCATAGACTTATGACTTTTTCTTGCAATATACAATTTTTTTTTAAGGTTTTCAGTCTTGAAGCCATTCATTAAGTTACAATCCAGTGCTTCCTCTGCTGTAGATTCCGTTACTTTTACTATCATATTAAGGAACTTTTGATCCAGCAATTTAATTGTGTTAGCTAATGCACTACTTAAATCTTCCTGGAAATCAGATTTTAATTGCTGGAGAAGCTCTTTTATCTTTCCCTGGGGTTTGCTATCTGGGATGTAATTATATCCTTACCTTGTGGCCCTTTTCCTGTTCCTGGCCTGTTGCATGACATTTCTGAATCAAGTAAGAGAGCCTGGCCAATGATAGCTGCTTGCTCATGGACTGCAAAAAATGATGTCAACTCACTGACTGCCAGCTCTGCATCACTCCTCTTCATAACCCCACAAGCCTGTAATGGTTTAATTTAATTTTGTAGATTAATGCAGCAAAAGTTAACATATAAAGCAGAGGTGGGAATGGGAACAAAAAAAAATCATGCAACCATCTTGGGTTGCTGCAAGTCATGCTCCAAAGCCCTTCCATGTTTATGGAGTGCTGAAATATAATTTGCTGATTTCTAAACACATGGCATTATCATTGAATTAGTAATTTGTTCAAGTTCATGTTGATATTCAATATCTTAAGTGTTGTCTAAATGTTACTCTGGTTGTCTCAAAAGCCAACAAGATAAAATACCAGGAGGAGACAGTGTTGCTGAAGTTTCATGAAAATCTTTTGATTTTCACATTGATTTTAAATCATCCTGTAGGATAACGCAAGGGCTAAACCTACGGGGGGGGAAAAGAGCAACTTCAGTTAGAAGTTGAATATGGCAAGCCAGACTCCAGTTTCCAAATTCTAAATGAAGGATAGTGTTTGAGACACAGCAGAGCACTTGAAGAGGATCCTAAATAATTTTGACTGCACTACTTCCAAATCAGAAAAATCAGAATAAAGGCTCAGTTGTGAATTATATGAAAGCTGGTTAATGTTTTGGCCTCAAAGAACTTAATTGCTCCTGGTATATAATATCCACTTCTGGTGGAAAAAAAATTAGTATGGCAGAAACATTTTATTCTGTGAGCAGATTGGCTAGCATATTCAGCATGTGCCCTCTGACCACCATTGGCTTGAAGACAATACCTAGGTATTTTAAAGAAAATTACATGTGCAATCTTATGGCCATTTATAAACCAGCTATATGGTTTTGGCCTTTTCACAAGCGTCTCTTCAAACCTATGGGTGACTAGGATAGAATAACCACATCATCACTATACAAAAGCATTGAAACATATCTGATGGTCAGCTTGGGTGGATGGAAATCCAGGGTTATTGAGAACATTGACTGGCATATTTATGAAGTGGTATGGCTGACCACAGAACTTAATGGCAGCTTAAAATCTTCCTTCTGTCCCATTACCCATTCATTTCTACTCTAAATTCTTAAAACATTTCTTTAAAAATTTTAAGAACTCTCAAAAATTCTTAGAACTACAAATTTTGTGATCATAAGGGGCATGAAAAGAGCCATGAATATCAGCCTGGAAAGAGATCTTAAAGTCTCCTTTAAACCTCAACTCTGCACCAATTTTGACAGCTCAATATCAAGGTCAGTGTCTCTGAAATGGTGTCAAGCTTGTACAAATAATCCAGAGGTGATCCTATACAAATGCCATTATAAGACAATGCTAGTATAAAACAAATCCTCAAGGAACTACAGGAAGATTAGTCAGTGATGCTAGAATCTCTAGATTAAAAAAAAAAACTATTAGCATTGACTGCTGAAACCCTGCAATTAGAAGATGTGGCAAACAAGGCTTTACAAATAAGTATACCTAGTGATATTAAAATACAAGAATTCCAGAACACCACCACTGATTTACAGAATAACGTCAAAGACCAGGAAAATAGGAGCCACAAAAATAACCTCCCTTGATAGGGAAGGGGATCAAGCACAAATAATCCTACAACGGCTTAACAAAACTGAATCCCAAACTCCAATTTACTGGATTGGATCTAGAGAGAATCCATGGATCAACCAATCCTAAGCCTCAAAACTTCACTGCTGGCAGAGACATACTTATCAAATTCCTAAGCTTGGGAAATAAAACCTAAGTATTTGAAATTTTAAATAGTCTCCCAATATTCCAAGTACTCCCAAGATTGGGGCAAAAACATCGGTTTTCGAATATGTCACTAAAATCACTTTGACTAAATGCAGAGTTTGCACCCGATTATAGTCATTTCAAGGGAGAAAGGGCTCAAATACTCTTGGGAATTTTAAGCTGCTTCTCCATTATGACAAAAGACCCTGATTGCAAAAACTGAAACCCAGCTAATTGAGATCTATGAGGCAATCAATATTTTTATACCAAGAGAATTTAAAGAGACACAAGAAGAAAAAGAAGAAGAAATAAAGTTTTTGGAGATCAAATGGAAGAGAAAATAAAGACAGGTCACATTTCTCTTGATTCTATCTGACGAAGCTGGTGTTACCCCACTGGCATACTCTATCCCGTGGAATATACATTTAATATTAAATATGCCTGCCATGCCAGAGAGGTTGCCCGAATGGGTATGTAGGCAAAAAAGTCAAACGACCGAAAATAGGTCAGGCCAGGAAAATCCCCAATCACGTTCCCCTAGGGGACCTCAGGCTAAACACGTCCGCACAAAGGGTCTTCAGCCAAGGAATAGCCACTTGAAGGGATTATTGGGTTTCCCCCAGTTTGAGCAACTCTGATGTTAGTAAACCCTGCACTGCATCTGCATAAGCCAATCATGCAAACTATCTAGTTGCTATTGTGCAGCATTCCTTCCTTTATTTTGGCCATTGTTCTTCCCAGGAGAGGGTCTGCTCTCATGGTACGGTACGTTCTGCCCTGTAAGTAGTCCCAGTTTTGAGGGTCTCTTCAGAGAACTCCCCACCACGCTAGCAGACTGGCACTCTGTTAGTTGAGCGATCCCCTCAGCCGCCTCTCTTCACTGAGGTCCGTTCTTCTTGCCGCTTCCCGGACTGAAGACTTTAGGATAGGTGCAGTATCACCGCCTTTACACCCTCTCCGCTGAATCCCCTGTCAATTTTAACCTCTTTCTTTTCTCAATAGGCCTTGTGTGCATGAGCGAATGAGTGTGTTGGTGCATGAGAACACATTTATTAATAAAATCCAGTTATTGGTACATTTGTCTGGCTTTTCGCTTGGTTGGACCCCATAAAAATTGGGTAAAAGATTCTGCTGGGTTACCTTGCCCCTCATTTTGCTATTGCCAGTGCTCTGCTAATTTCCCCAATATTGGTATTTTGGAGCAAATCAAGGTGTCCCCCAAGGGACCTCCAGAAGTCAGAGTAACAATGGAATGTGGGCAGAGGGATTATAAAACTTTGAATATTGCACCATTTTTGATGCATCTTTCCTGCCTTTTCTTGGCTCTTTGCAATCAAAATTTCCCACACAGATATGTTCATGCTGCAATGGTTCGTGTTTTTGTTTTTCCTATGTGAGCAGAGAGGGAAGGGGGCAACTTCAGGATTCAATAACACTGTTTTTGGTACTAGATTTTTTATGCTTGTTCTTCTAGCCTCCACATAGCTGATCAGCAGAGTAGGTTTGTGACTTGAGACACTCAACTCCAGCTGTCCATGTGTGGGAGACGAGGGGAAGAAGATTTTTGAAAGGATTAATTTGTTCGTATGTTAAAGAGAAATAAGTCTAATGTTTGCTTTGATTTTATGATTGTTGATATGAGAGAAGTACTTAATAAAATGCCTTTTCTAGTAGTTGTTTGCTCTGTAACCAATATGCCTCAATCAATGCAAGTTGTTCATTTTTTATTTCTCTTCTACTGAACACTGGATAAACTAAGAGTATTGTTAATTGATGTAGACAGCTTAGGATTGGTCAATTAAAGGAAACAGGTTCTGACAGTTATTAAATCGCAAAGTTCAGATATTGGCTATTTCCATGCTACATTCCTATAGTGCTATTAT
This sequence comes from Ctenosaura bakeri, assembly GCA_948474755.1. Lineage (NCBI taxonomy): Eukaryota > Metazoa > Chordata > Lepidosauria > Squamata > Iguanidae > Ctenosaura > Ctenosaura bakeri. The sequence goes on from CAOLHI010000644.1 coordinate 517,662, forward strand.
TCCTCTTTCAACATCCTATGGAATCCTGCGGTTTGCAGTTTAGGGAGGGGCCTCAAAGGCCCCTCCCTAAACTGCAAACCCCAGGATTCCATAGGATGTTGAAAGTGGAATAATAGCACTATAACAGACTAGTGCAGAAATGGCCATTGTTTTGCTTCAAAAGACCCACCAATGCAGTAGTGAAAATGATACTCTAGGGCACCCTAGTTTTGTGAAGTAGTAGTGCTCCAGAAGGATTTTGAAGGTGAAAGAGGTCATCATTTTGGTGACATGATCTTGCCCTCTAGAGGTCTCAAACATATTAGCTGATGAAGAGGTATGATTTATCATGATCAAGAGTGAGATTGTTCACAAGACTGCTGGGTTCCTATTACTCTCTCAAGAAATGCTACAGTATTTTCTACTTAAAATTATTAGAAAACTCTCTACATTTACAGAAGGTACTGAGGGAGATTCCAATACTGGTTTTGGTTCAAAACTTGCAAAATAGGCCCTTTCCGCAGGTGGGGCGTGAATCGGGCAGAAATGGGACTCACTGGATTTCTTCTCTGTCCGGTCAAGTCTGTTGGGACAAGGAGCAGTGCGAGCTCGTTGCTCCGCACTGCTCCGGCGTCCAAAATGGCGGCTTCCGGTTGGTGGAGGCTCTCTACCAACCGGAAAAGCTTGCCAGCCTAAAGCCCACCCTCAGCAGATCTGCAGGCATGCACTAGTGTGCACCTGCAAATCTGCACTGGAGAGTGGCGACAGAGTGACATGGGGTCACGCACTCCGTGCTTTTGAAAAACCTCTTAAAAGTTCCGGTTCCGGTTGCTCCGGAGTGGACTGAGGTGCGGAACTACAAAAAGTAGCCTGATACAGTCTACTCCACTGTGCAGAAAACCTCTGTCAGAGGTTGCTCTGCGCCATTTTAATAGCTCGGTGCGGAAAGGGTTTTGCGCTCCAAACAGTCCTGATGATTCTTCAAGTCTGCTATATAACTTTTCTTCAAGGGGGCTTGTGGCAATTTTGACATACAGGTACTTTAGATGTCATGAATACACACAATTTTCTGACTCACATGGTCTATATTCAAGAACAGGTCATTTGTGGGTTTCAACTGACATAATGATATCAAGGGGATGGAAATATTAGCAGCTGTTGCCTCTGTTCACTTGCCTAATTATTTAGTTTGAAACATTTTTGGCATGAAAAATAGAACTAGAATCTGACAATTGGATTCAGTGCTTCTTACTAAAAAGACTTTTGTGGAAGTTGTAAATAGATCCCTTCAAAACTTCTTTAAAAAAAAAAAAGGAACTCCTGGCATGTATCTTGAGACACAATGAAAGCAGTTGTCAGGGGAATGGGCATCAAGGAAAGGCAAAAACTGAATAAAATTAGAACTTCAATGAGACAAGCGTTCATTAACAAAAATTTAATTTTAACAAAATTTCATGCTACATGCCAACATGTAGCCGTGGTGGCGCAGTGGTTAAATGCCAGTACTGCAAGCCACAAGGTTGTGAGCTCGATCCTGCCCGGCTCCAAGGTTGACTCAGCCTTCCATCCTTTCGCAGGTCGGTAAAATGAGTACCCAGCTTGTTGGGGGCATGTATAGAAATGTTTCGAAATACATGCTATTTCTAAGTTGTTCGCCGCCTCAATCCATATGGAGAGGCAGGATACAAATAAATAAATAAATAAATAAATAAATAAAATAATGGCTTATTCCTAATAGAAATTAAGAGGGGGAAAAACCAGAAATGGCTGCTATAGATCTTGAGGAAATACAGTCTGCAATATCTCACAAGATGGCTTGTGAGATCTTGAAAAACACTCACTTTGTTTAGGAACTGTGGAAGCATACTTAATTTATTCGTTATCTCCATCTTCTTAGGCTATCTGGCAAATCTTGCTATCACATCTCTTTTGGGGGGGGGGCTGCCATTTTTCTCCCTATTGCAAGGTCATCTCTGAACTCAAAATCATCCTAAGTTATTTTCAAGGCTGGCAATAATTCATTTAACCAAGTTACTAAACAGCCATATTATTTCTTTCTTTTTCTTCTTCAATCCTTTTAAATCTTACATTCAGCAATTGATTATGATTCTCCTCATCTTCCTCCACTTTATCCTTTAAATAATTTACTTCTCTTTTCAGTGCTACAGCTATCATCTCTTGCTCTGTTGCTTTGTTTAGAATTTCCTCCACTGTTGTTTCTATCTCATCTATACATTGAACCATTTATGTTAATTTAGCTTTTCGGGACTTTAAGGCTGAATCGAAAGCATTTAATAATTCTTGTACGTCTCTTCTCACATATTTCAAAATATTTAGAAAGGAGTCAGTATCCTCATCAACCTCATCTGCTTTTAGTCTTAAGTGCACACAGTTTTTTTGTTCTCACTTCCCCTATTCACATAGTAAATTCTTTGTTACCGTTATTTGTTTCAGAACTGTCTCTAGAGTGTCCTGAAGAGTGATCTTTCATGATAAATCTCCACATTTTTATCACTCTCTTGGCATTTATTCAGTCTATAAGGCACTATTGAGGAGTCAAATAGTAAATTATAAAATCATAGAATCACAGAGTTGGAAGAGACCACAGGGGCCATCCAGTCCAACCCCTGCCATCTGCATTCTCGAGCTTGTAAACGTGAACTAAGAGATCATTTTAAGCTGCTAGCTTCAGTTCTGACCAGCTACATACACTCCAGTCAGAACAGCAAAAAGATCTTAATATAAATGAATTTTTTGATTTCTTGCACATTACCCCAATACATGATTCACACAAAAACATCTTCATTAACCCCATAACAGTTCATGAAATTGTAATATCACAATTAAATATGTGAAGACACACAAATCAATAGTAATCAACGAGCTCCCCGGAGAATATTGGAACCAGCCTTAATTTCTAGATTTAATAAATTGTTTAATGATATGTTTTAATTATTTTACTTAATTTTATATGAATTGAGTTTATCTGTGTGTGTAATTTCTGTATTTGTATCTTTGTATTATGTACTATGTATTTTATTGTTGATATGGTCAGTTGACTAATCAATAAACGTTGATGATGATGAAATTGTTTAATGGCATCTTAAAAAGAGACAGAATACCAGATAATTGGTGAGAGGGCAGAATTGTGGCCATCCCTAAATCCAGTGGTGATCCATCTTCAGAGGCCACTTTTAGACCGATAACATTGCTTAACAATAACTTAAAGCTTTTTGTGGCTATATTTGCAAACTATATTCATTCATTCGCAACTATATTTGCATGGACCAAATAGGATTCATGCCTAATAGATATCTTCCTGATTCAGTCTGTATTGTCTTTAATATAATATCACTGCAATAAAACTGGTAAAGCAGCTACTATTCTTTCACCTAAAGCCTTAAAGACATTCAACTGGGTAGAATTGTCCCATTTATTTATTTATTTTATTTATTAGAGAGAGTGTGTGTTCAACTTGCCTGTTGACTTAGGTGAGCTCAAATCAATCTTGGAATATTTTTCTCTGGCTACAGAGTTTAAACTATGTCAAATCCCATGTTATAGGTATTAATACTCACATCCATACATTGCTCTCCAACAATTTTTTGTTCATGCACAGCTCTTCAATGATCCTCGCATATGAGGATATCACACTCAGGATTTCTGTATTTAGGGGTTCAGATCACTAAAACTCAAGAACAACTGCTATATAGAAATTTACACCCAGCTTTAACATGGATTAAGAGAAAGTTGAAAGAACGGCCAATCTTAACCTGCCATATTGCATTAATAAAGGCTTATATTTTGTTCATACTGTTATTCTTTTTTTCAAATTACCTATATCAATCCATTGCTTGACCAACTTACTAAATGGCAGAAACTAGTTTAAAATCTTTGTATCACAAGAAGACAAAAATCAGATTTCCATGTAATATGAAATATACTCCTAGGTGTAGGGGTATATAGGTGATATAGTGGTCCAAAAAACATGCTTTTCAGCATGCCAATTGAAGCAAGCTTTGCAGCTCATCAGAAATGATGGCTGACTATCTTGGACTGCACTAGAAAATGATTTACAATATCATACTCACTTGTTGATGTTAAGTGAGGATATTTCCCTAAAAAAATACAAAAGAGTAGATTTAGATATGAAACAACTGTATGTTGGAGAAAATGAGCCAAACAATTCACACCGATGCCATCATCTATAAACCCTGTTATACAACAACTGAATTTTAGCCCATAAATGCTCTCCACCGTGGTAGAGGACCAACAACCCTACAAATCCATTAGAACAGAGACTGTCCTATGCCAGCAGCCATCCAAGGTTTACAGTTCTCCAATTAGAGTCTTTATTAGCAGCCATGAACAACATTTACAACAGTTTGTCAGCCAATTACCATTAGTTGTTTCAGCTATCTGACTCAGTAATAAATTCAAAGTGATAGTCTAAAGGAGGATCTAGTAGCAAAGTCAGCACACAAGGTGGGGGTCATGGTTTCCAGGAACACAAGTCAGAGATCCAAATGTGGTTCCACTAACAATACCAGTTATCTGCAACAGATTTCTCCCTGTCCTTCCCTTGTATTTGTGGCCTGAGCCTCTCCCAGCTGTTTGCCTAATTAATATAATTTTTATATAAATACTCTCCCTTTTTCATCTGCAGTAAGTATTGCCCTGTTTGTGTCTCTGTGTTGTAACTGTCGGAGAGGGTCCTTTTTTGTGTTTGCGCTGAGTCTTGGGACTGGGGCATGACAGACCTATTTAATGGAATAGATGTCAAAACAAGAAACCAAATAAAAAGAATGACAGAACTTACCAACATCTGTTGGGCAGAATATAGTAGAACTATTGGTTCCCTCAACTCTATACTTCTATTAATGCAAGTTAAAATAACCTTCTTTGCTGCATAGAATTATGATTCTATGATTTTTGGGAGCTGTTCTGGAAAGTTTTGAGACTAGGACACCAACTGATTCACAAAGTGCACCTACTTGCTGAATTGTTGAAGCAGTAACCAGTTTGTCTCTGTTGGGAATAAAAACCCGGTTGATATCAATAGCCTGCTCTTCATATGGCTTCTATCTCTGATTGAAAAGATTTTCTTATTTGGAGTGCATCTGGTGCTGTCTCCTGAAACGCTACAATTTGTTCCCCTTTAAGTAGAATGGGTTATGGTGAATTAAAGAATTGGATGAATTGGATGTTTTGAGTAATGGGAGAATTTCCTTAAAACATCATTAGCATGGTCTTTAATCAGTTCAGGTCCAAGGAGCAGTCCCTAATACCCTAATAATAATCAAGGAATCTGTTATATATTTGTATTCTTCAATGGATTCTAGGATTCCATGAAGGGAGGCATTAGCCCTGGTGCTTTTGTGCTCAAAATATTCCAGTTTTTCTTGCCATGTAGTAAATTGAAGATGTTTGTTTCCTTCATAGAATCATAGAAATCTAGAGTTGGAAGAGACCACACAGGCCATCCGGTCCACCCCCTGCCATGCAGGAACACCCTCAAAGCACTCCCAACAATGGCCATCAAGCCTCTGCTTAAAAACCTCCAAGGAAGGTGTCAGGAACAGATTCACTCTTACACGGATCAACAAACTTAATAGAAGATTTATTGTAACATAGTAAGGGATGCTGTCTTCAGACGTTAAAGCTCGAGAATGGACGTTTTCCCCCCACCTTACACTTTAACAGACAGTTTCTCCTAAGATAGTTGTAAAGAACGAACGTCATCATGCCAAACGGTTCCTTTGAAATTCCAGCCAGAAGGAATGGTTGGCGCCTGGGAATAGCTAACAGCCTACTATCACTATTTCCTCAGTCTACTGCTATCCTAAAACAATAAAACATGGAGGACTCCCAATCCTGCCCCACTTTTTTAAAAAAATATATACATAAAGATACACAAAATATAGAAAATATCACGGAACAGTAGAAAGACAAGAAAACTAAATAGTAATATGAATGCAGTAGCAAGTCAGTCGGGGCGTTGAGGAACATCAGCCGGCGAAGAAGTCAGCGAAGGTGCCCTCTTCAGCAAACTGGAATGAAAACAGGATGAATAGCCTTGAGGGAAGAAGGGAGATCTAGTTCAAAAGAGACATCATTAATAGCCCTTTTCACAGGAAAAGGTCCGAGAAAACGAGGGGAAAGTTTTTTAGACGGAGAAGGAGAGGAATGTTCTTAGAAGAAAGGAAAACCAAATCCCCGGGCTGGAAAGGGGATTAGGCTGCCGTTTACGGTCAGCGAAACGTTTGTGGAAGCTTTAGCGGATGCTATAGCATCTGAGACGGATTGCCAAATGCCAGAAAATTTAGAGACCCAAGCAGAAACAGAAGGAGGAGCGGAGGAAGAGAGGGAGAGGGGGGAAAGGAGAAGGAAGGAAGCCGTAAACTATTTCAAAGGGGGGTTTCCCAGTAGAGGTATGAACCGCAGAATTGATGGCAAACTCAGCGAACGGAAGGAGCGGAGCCCAATCATTCTGGTTCTCAGAAACAAAACACCTAAGAAATTGTTCAAGAGATTTGTTAACACGCTCAGATTGGCCATCTGTTTGAGGGTGATAAGCACTGCTGAGTTTCTGAGTGACTCCCAGGGTTTTCAGTAGACAAGTCCAAAACTTGGAAGTGAAAATTGGATCCCTGTCCGAAATGATCACCGAAGGTAGTCCGTGAAGTTTCCATACATGATTAACGAACAGGTCAGCCAGCTGGTCAGCACGGGGTAGTTTCTTTAGAGGCACAAAATGACATTGCTTGGAAAAGTGATCAGTAACAACCCAAATAACATGAAAGCCGTGTGAAGAGGGAAGAGACACGAGAAAATCCCATGCGATGACCGACCAGGGGCTAGCAGGCGCAGGCAGAGGTTGCAGGAGCCCTTGAGGTTTAGATGTGGGCGACTTAGAAACGTTGCAAGTGGCACCCCGGCTTAATTAAGTTTGCACGGGGGGGTTTAATCCAGGCCACCAAAAAAGGCGGCGAATCGCATGCAATGTCTTCAAAAACCCAAAATGTCCAGCGGGTTTGGAATCATGAAACCCATGAAGTACCTGCTCGCGGGCAGCAGGGGGGGCGTAGACCTTGGTGCCATAAAAAGGGGGGATTGTCAACCCATTCTATTTTATCCTTGTTTGCCGGGGAAAAGGAGTCTGCATGCGCTGCATGAATGATAGCATCGCGGAGAGCGGAGTCACAAAGAGAGGAGGCAGAAAGCCTTGTCTTTGCTAATGCACGAGTAGTCACTTGAGAAGCCAGAGAGGAGGCAGGAAACAAGGTATTGGAGTGGGAGGACGTAGCAGGGGATTCCGCAAAACAGGGAAGTCGAGAGAGGGGTCCGCCAGTTGGTTAGTTCGGCCAGGTTTGAAAACAATTTTAAATCGGAATCTCTTGGAAAAATTCAGCCCACTGCCTGCTTGGGGGGAGAGTTTCTTAGCAGACTGTAAGGCTTGAAAATTCCCTATGATCAGTCCAAACTTCAAAGGGGAGTCGAGCCCCTTCAAGCAAATGACGCCAAGAGGACAGCGCAAAATGGATAGCCTTGGCTTCTTTCTCCCAAATAGGCCAATTAGCTTGTTGAGGGGAAAATTTTTTTTGAAATGAAAGCACAAGGCCTGAGTGCTCCTGTGGTGTCATGTTGTAAAAGAACGGCTGCCATGGCAAAGTCCGAAGCACCCGGGTTTCACAATGAATTGCTTCGTACTGTGGGGAAAAAGGAGTAAGGGCTAAAGAGTAAATTTAGATTTCAAATGGTAAAACCCCGTTTACACTCAGGCCCCAAAAAAACTAGGGCCCCTTGCCCGCAGTGGATCCTTTAGGTTTCCGTAGAAGGTTGGTGAGTGGAAGCGTTATGGCAGCAAAATCCTCAAAAAAGTTCCGGTAGAAGTTCGCAAAACCAAGAAATTGCTGCAGTTGCTTCACAGTTTTGGGGGAGGGGCCGCAAAATGGAGTTAATCTTCGAAGGGTCCATTTTAAGTGAACAATCTTGAATCCTATATCCCAAGTAATCAAAAGTTTGGGTGTCAAATTGGCATTTAAAGATTAACCACGAGGTTGTTATCTATAAGCCTTCGTAACACTTCACGAACCAATCACACATGAGATTCCATGGAACCCTGCGTAAATTAAAATGTCATCCAGATAAATCAGAACCCCCTGATACAACAAGTCATGGAAAATGGTGTTCAAAAACTTTTGGGAAAACACAGATGGCCCCGATTGTAAGCCAAAAGGGGAAAAACCGTCCATTTAAAGTTACCTAGAGGAGTTGCAAAGGTGGTGAGCCACTCAGAGTCCGGGGGGATTTAATCCTATGAAAAGCCTCTTTAAGATCAAGTTTGGTGAAATATTTTCCTTGAACAAGATGGTCCAAAACAGTCCGTATCAGAGGTATGGGATAACAATTGGAGGAAATAACCTGGTTAATAGCAGAGTAGTTAACTATCAGTCTCGGATCCGCGCTGGGATCTTTTCTCTTTCGGGAAAAAGACAGGACTCGCCGTGGGGGCTGTAGGGGCTTATAAAGCCGCGAGCCAAGTTTTTATTTAGGAACTTCTTGAGAGCAAGGAGTTCTTTTTGGCTCATGGGATAAATTTTCGGTTTAGGCAGGGTGGCCCCGTCAACTAATTCCAGTTTACAGTCAAAGTCCGTGTGGGGAGGCAATTTGTCAGCCTCCCTTTCGTGGAAAGCCTTTTGGAAATCTCCTTTGTGTGAAGGGGTTTGTTTAAAATTTTTCATGGGGAATAGAAAAGTTTTATTTGAAGAGGACATAGTGCCAGCAGTCCAGTTTATCTGGGGGTTATATTCACGAAGCCAAAAACCAAATTTCCCCAAAACCAATTTGAACTGCATCGCCTTGGGAACTAGAAATCGCATGCTGTAATTGTTTTTGTCCATTTGAAATGAGATGGGCTTAGTGATTTTACTAATTACTCCCCCAGTCATTGAGGGGGCCCCTCCATTTGCGTTAATTTGATGGGGCATTCCAAGGGCTCATAAAGAGTTTTCAATTGTTTGGCCAATTTGGGGTGTAACAAACTTCTGGAGCAGCCAATTAATTAATGCCCTATGTACATGCAAAGTCCCATCGCTACCACTAATCGCAACCGTGGCGTAGAAATGGGGAATTTTAGGAGTACTTACAGATGTTCCCGCCGCTTGCCAGTCATCGCAGTCAGGTTTAGAATCTCCATCTATGTCAGATGAGGACGAAGAGGTGGTTTCATCATCGGGATCGGAGTCTCCTGTCGCCGCTGCAGGGTCCTTAGAAGTGCGTCTAAGTGGTTGTTTGGCGGCCGCTGTCTGATGTGTGAATTCTATATCCTTTGGGTCTGCTCGTGCTCCCTTAGTCCCAGTCGGAGCTTGGTTTCCGCGGCAGGTGTTGGCGAGGTGGCCCAGTTTTCCACAGTTAAAGCACATGCCCAAACGGAGACGTTTGTTCCGTTCCTCAGCATTGAGGACGGTGGGACCGCGAGGTTGTCGTTTTGGCACGTCTTGTCTTTGTCGGTTCAGCTGAACAGTCTGGGTTATGCCTTCCATTTCAGTAGCTAGTCTGACCCAACCTAGCAGGGTCTGTGGATTGGCCTGCATTAAGCACCCGTGTAGAATATCAGGATTTAGTCCATCTTTGTATAACTCAATTAGAATTTCATCACTCCACGGGACTTTGGTGGCCAGGTTTCTAAATTCACGGGAATACGTCCCCACATCGTTCCTGCCTTGTTTCATTCGTTTCAGTTGATATTTGGTGTTTTCCAATAAATGGGGGTCTTCAAGCGTTCCCGCAGATGGTTCATGAAGAGCTGCAGATTTTCAGTTTCGGGGGCGCGGGAGTCATATAGGTTCGCTACCCAGTCTGCTGCCAGTCCTTTCATCCTCTGGCTTAGGTATCGAATTCGGGCCGCATCATCCCGAAATAGATGGCCGTGATCAATCATGAAATTGTTTGCCATAGTCAAAAAAAAGGAGAGTTTCTCCCCCTTCCCGTTGAAGGTCGCTTTCAGGTCTCCCACATTTCTGAGTAACAGTGGCGCTGGCGTGTGCCCTGTTGGTTGCTGGGGCGGACCAGGGGTGCCTGCCGCCGAGACAGCCGCTCGTGGTTCTCCTCCTGGTGATCTCCCTGTCTGCGAGGGACGGATGCGCATCTCGCGTAGCATGGTCTTGAGTTCGAGTATCTCCTCATCTTTTCTTTCCAGTTCGGTTTCCATTTGCTTTATCTCCTCCAAAAGGGATAGGTCTTTTGCTGATGTATCCCATCTAGCAGCCCTTCTGCGTTGTCTCAACGACGTATGTGGCTTTTCTCCCCAGACCCAGGTTTGGCCGCTTGTGGGGGTTTCCATAGCCTCGGTCAGGCGCAATTTTGTCTTGGTATCCAGGGGCACTTCAGTTTCTGTAGCTCCATCAGATTCTGCAGATCCTTGCTCTTCTTCAGTAATCGACTGGTCCATCAATTGGTGCATTTTTTGAAAGGATTCTCGAGCTTTCTGTCAGGAACAGATTCACTCTTACACGGATCAACAAACTTAATAGAAGATTTATTGTAACATAGTAAGGGATGCTGTCTTCAGACGTTAAAGCTCGAGAATGGAACGTTTTCCCCCCACCTTACACTTTAACAGACAGTTTCTCCTAAGATAGTTGTAAAAGAACGAACGTCATCATGCCAAATGGTTCCTTTGAAATTCCAGCCAGAAGGAATGGTTGGCGCCTGGGAATAGCTAACAGCCTACTATCACTATTTCCTCAGTCTACTGCTATCCTAAAACAATAAAACATGGAGGACTCCCGACAGAAGGAGACTCCACTACACTCCGAGCCAGCAGATTCCACTGCCGGAGAGCCCTGACTGTCAGGAAGTTCTTCCTGAGGTTCAGGTGGAATCTCCTTTCCTGTAGCTTGAATCCATTGCTCCTTGTCCTGGTCTCTGGAGCAGCAGAAAACAAGCCCTCTCCTTCCTCTACATGGCATCCCTTCAAATATTTAAACATGGCTATCATGTCCCCTCTTAACCTTCTCTTCTGCAGACTAAACATACCCAGCTCTCTAAGTCTATCCTCATAGGGCATGGCTTCCAGGTCTCTCACCATTTTGGTCGCCCTCCTCTGGACTTGCTCCAGCTTGTCAATATCTTTCTTGAATTGGGGTGCCCAGAACCGGACACAGTATTCAAGATGGGGTCTAACCAAAGCAGAGTAGAGTGGTACCAGTACCTCCCTTGATCTAGACACCATACTCCTATTGATGCAGCCGAGAATTGCATTGGCTTTCTTGGCTGTCGCATCACACTGCTGACTCATGTTCAGCTTGTGGTCTATGAAGACTCCTAGATCCCTTTCACACGTACTGCTATCCAGCCATGTGTCCTCCATCCTATATTTCTGTATTCATGTGTAAGACTTACATGCACAGTTTAATTTGCTACAGTTCCCAGACTGGATATTTGGACAGAGATATGAGTAAGAGTTGTATTTATTGAAGCCATCACTTTCATTAAGCCCAGCCTGAAATTAGCTCTCATTTCCATTACCATTAGAAGGCTTTTGGTGGAAATTTCTGAGGATTCAGTCAGCTTAGACCCTCCATTGTTAGTTCTCCCTTTTTTGTTCTTACTGGTGGTGTTCACCAGGTTTTCTTCTCCTGAGTCCTCTTCAGTAGCAGCAATTCATTGTTCTTTTGAGTGGAAATATGTTGTTAGATCACTTTCTATAGGTATGTTGAACGTCATTTTCTTTCCTTGTTTGAGTAATGTTTGAGGAGTTGATTGAATTTAGGTTAGTATTGTAGTAATTAAGTTTGTGAGATGGGGCAGAGAAAGCAGTTTATACATCGATCTCAGATTGCTGCAGGGCACACGACCCATCTTGAAGGCAATTTACAACAAACCTCATGAAAAAAGAGTAAATGAAGCAGTTAGGAAGACTGGGCTAGAATGGATAAATAGGCAGTACAGCAAGACACGGCAGCTCTAGGGCTGGATGAACTGACCTAAGTGCAAGTCAGCTGTGATACCAGAGACTCACTTGATAATCTTTTAGAATTTCTGAAGAAGAAGGAATGACCCTGCAGACCAGAGGTAAGCAAATGTTTTCTTCATCTTCAAAATGGAAGAGAAAAGAGGACCCTATCAATTAACCCGTTTGATGTTAATACTAGGAAAGGTTCTAGAACAAATAAATACACAGCCAATCTTTGAACATTTAGAAAGGAATGTTGTGATAAATAAGAGCCTACATGAGCTTATAAAAAACAGGCCATGCCAAACTAGTCTGTCTGTCTGTCTGTCTGTCTCTTTCTCTCTCTCTCTCTTTCTCTGATTGATATATATATGGGGGGGGGCATTTCTGCACTTGATTGTTATAGTGCTATTATTCCACTTTCAACATCCTATGGAATCCTGGGGTTTGCAGTTTAGGGAAGGGTCAGCCGGCCCTATAACAGCGCTACAACAGTCTAGCGTGGAAATGCCCAGAGAGAGAGTGTTACAAGCTTGGTAGATTAGGATTCAGTAAATGCCTTTTCATTTCAATAAGACTTTTCATAAAAATCCCTGATGATATTCATGAAGTTAATCACTTACAATGTTGGCTATACAATGCCCCATCTATGTAGATTTGCAAAGGACCAACTGAACTCAAAGAATGTTTCGTCCTGGAATGTTTCATCCTGCCTTCTAGGCGTTTCTGTCCTGGGTCTGGCGTTCTTCAACATCATGACTTAGATGATGGAACAGAGATGTCATTAAATTTGGAGATTTCACCAGATTAAGAAGGACAGATAATACCCCAGAGGAGAGAAGCATGAGTCAAACTGACTTTAACAGATTGGAGAGTTGAGTCAAAACAAAATTCTACAAGGGTAAGTGTAAGGTACTACATCTAGGCAGGAAAAACAAAATGTAGAAATACAGGATAGTAACACCTGGCATGACAGCAGTACATGTAGAAACACTCTTAGCTTGTAGAGCAGATGCTGAACTTGAATCAACAGTGTAATGTGGAAGGGAAAAAAAGTCAGTTCAATTTTGGGCTGCATCAGTAGAAGTATAGTGTCCAGACTGAGGGAAGTAATAGTATATCATTTCATTAAAAAGCTAAAATCCATAGGAAAATAGCCATTCCACTTACTGAAGCACCTCTCTTTGTGTCTTAGAGCATCTTCTATTTAAACAAAAAGATGGATAAAATCAATGGAATGGATGAAGAGGTAAAGAAATATATAGAATAAAAGACCTCTTTGGAAATGGTAAACATTTACAATTAGATTTGTTCAAAGTAAGTTTGAGCCAATTGTAATCTGCCTGGTTTCAGTTAATACCAATAAATTACTTCCTTACTATATTTTAGCTGAACTGAGCTATTAATCAGTTAATTAATTAATTAGCCCACCTATCTCCTAAAATGGGACTCAAGAAAGCTTATAGTATGAGATTGAAACACAATATATAGTTTAAAAAAGTTTTAAAAAGTCAAATAGGCAGTCATATTAAAATATTCAAAACAGTTTGAAATACATATAAAACATAAGATAAAGGTACAGCATATCCCATTAAAAGACCCATCTGTCACACCCAGTGAAAGACCAAAGACCTGTTTAAATAAACATGAATGTGGATATCTCCATGATAGTTGTGTTGGCCTTATTAATCAGATAGTTGCTGTGCAAAGTTGTTTGCTATTTTGAAGATAAACATTTCCACAGACAGATGATCAAGCTGAACATTTCTTAAGCGAAGGAGACCCTGGACTGTTTTGATACAGATCCTTCTTGCTTCCACAGATTCTGACTTAAGAACCCTGAATATTGTTTGAAATTGAGAACAGAACAGTTTGTACTCAGCCCCAAATTTCCTCTTGGCTGTGAAGGCTGGGCTGCTGAAGAACCAGGCTCTCAAAGAGCAGGTGAATTAATTCTCTGCTGTAGTGGCTGCTCTTCAGGCTCCAGTACGACAATTATGAGCCCAACAGCCAGCTCCACTGAAATGTAAGAGCCCTATTGACCCACCTGAAAAATCTGATGGTGCTCCAGATAAATTTCCTGTTTTTGTAGTGCAATGTGAGCTCTACATTCAGCTTCACCCTGAAGAGTTTCCTTACAGCCAAGTTAAAGTGGGACTTTTGATTAATTTGCTTACAGGGCTTCCTACCAAATGGGCTAGCCCATAGCTCTTGCAAGCCAACCTGCTCTTGGCCAGCTATGCAGAGTTCACAGCAGAATTGTGGTCAGCTTATGAAGGTGCTCAGTAGATACCCACTTCCAACCATCATATTAGGCACCTGCACCAAGGCAGAATGTCTGTGGCCTCATACTGCCATTGCCTTCTACCTCCTGAGTCAGGATCTGCAATGGAACAAGGTGGTCCTAGTGGACTCGTTCCAGAAAGGCCTGGCACATAAAATCCTGGCCAAATTGTCCAGGGTAGAACCCTTAAGGCCTTGGCTGGAACCCTTAAGGCCTTGACTGAATTATGACTGAAAATCAGTGGTTGGCTAGAGAGCCAATACATACACCCTTTGCTCTGTGACTCCTTGGGGCTCCAATACTGTGCAACCTAGACCTTATACCCTGGTTCCATCCTGTAGTCTGGAACCTCAGAGGGAAGAATGTATGCAGTTAGGAGGGGCAAGAGCCACAGCTTTCTGTAGAAGGCAAGAACTGCTGGTGACAGGCAGGTCTTTGTCTGTGCTGTGGAAGGTCCAGACATTTTTTTTCAAGGACTGTCCTGCCAAGAGGAACACCTTATACCATTGGGAAATGCCCCTGTCCAGAGCTAGAGGGCTTGTAGGTCTGAGCTGCATCTTCTCTCCTATCCTAATTGTTTCCCCCTCTCCTGCTGGGGCTCATGCTCTTAAGAGGTGAATCTGCATTGCGCCAATCATTCCAAGGTTCAAACCAAGGCTGTGATAGATGTAGGAGCCTCTAGCAGTTTCCTAGATGAGGACTTTGCTCTACAGAATCAAATCTAATGGAGTCCCATGAAACCCACAGTCCCTGTAGAGGCAGCTGATTGTTGGCTCTTGCCGTTAGGACCAGTAACACAGAAATCTTGAAGAGCTAGGACACGTAAGATGATTTTATCAGGTACTGAACATTCTAAGGTATCATGAGGGAGAAGAAAGAGATGCAGGGTTGCTCCTTCAGGCATTTGTCATTATTCTAGTCTGAACTTTGCTAGGACATGTTCCATGTTACAGGCAACTTGTAAATGTTCAAGTGTCATATAATGTTATCTGAAATATTTCTACTGGAAGCGTAACTAAAAGTTTTCTTGTTTTTCAAATATTCTGAATTAAATGCAGATTTCTGTTTCCTCAAAGCCCTTCACATCTTACCCTATTTGTGTTCTTTCCTGCTATTGAGAACTCCAGTTAGTTACATGATGATGACTTCAGTGTATCTGGGAGGAGGAAGACTCTTTCTTTTCTGTTCTAACATTGAGCTGAATTTTTTTTTAAAAAGGCGGGGGGCAAATCTGATCAACGGATTTTGCTACTGAAAACAAACAACAGTATTCAGACTTAATGCATTGTCAGTATGCTTTGTCTGCCCCTGACTAACTGGCTGTTTCTAGGAAGAAGTATAAGTGTGCACACAAACACTCCGAAGCAACTGTTGAATGAGGTTGCAAACAGTATGAAAAGTTACCAGCAAAGGGAGTGCTAAATGTCAGGGACATGTAGCTATGGTGTTATAACAGTAAATAGAATTTTACTTTTATCCTGCATTGTGCAACAATGAAAAACATATTTCATAAATGTTTAACGCACTATGAAAAATGCCATATTTCACTCAGCTCCAGTTCCTGTGAACACAAAAATTCAAGGCAAGATAGCTGTAGAAAGAGCTGAAGACCACTTAGGATGTGATTCACCAGAAAGCATGAGTTTGTGCTTATCTTTAAATGCAAGGTGAGCTGTCAAGAGGAGGACTGAAGTTGTACTCAGTAAGGTGGCTGATGAATGTGATGCTGTGCTTTTCAATGTGGTTAAAAAAAATCTGTTCTCATGCTGCAGGGTAATTTGAAAAGTTTTGTTGTCATACTGCTCATGATTAAGCTTCTAACTGATTTTTTTCCAATGATGCTTTCAAAACATTTTGTTTATTTAAATGATTTTAATTTCAAACACTTAGAGGGTGTATTATAGGAAGCAAGCTGTTTTTTCCTCCATAGTAATTACTTCAGCAGCACATTCTTTTTCGCTTGTTGCCTGCCTGCTTCTGGCTTGCTGCTCTGCATCTCCCCTGGTGGCCTGTGGCCTGCTCAGGACACCTATGCTCCTTGCAGAACCAGGCCCCAGATACTCAGCCAGCTACAGGCTAATAAGCTAGAGGACCACCTGTCCCTCTTTGGAAGGGGATGAAAGCTGGGTGTCTGCTTCAGTGGGCCTGATGCCAGCAAGGTTGCCATACAATATGGAGGTGGAGCAAGGGCAAGGGCAAGGGCTGATCCCTTTGGTTGGGGGAGAGAGGAGTGCATTGGAGTTTCCCTCTTTTCTGTATAACTTTTTAAAATAGATATAACTTTATAACCAGCCTGGTGGCAAAAGAAAGTGTATGAGGAGCTCGGGAGGGGGAGCAGCCCAGGGAACAGCCATTATGACAGTGATGGGCAGAGGGGATATGGTGTGGGAGACAGTCCTATTATTAGAGAGAGCAACAGGGCGTTGGTTAGCCACAAGCTGTCCCCCACTTCAAATAGTTTGGATAGCCTTGGAAAGAGGCCCCCTGGCCTGAAAATGCTGTTGTTCAATGCCAGGTTAGTGAATGGGAAAATATCCTTGATCCAGGACTGGATCCTAGATGAGCAGGCCAACTGGGCTTGTATTAAACAAGACCTGGCTGGATGAAGCTGGAGTGGTAACCAATCCTGCCTTTGTCCACCTGGGTTCTTTGTACAGCAGCAGGAGAGGCCTGGCACAGAGGCAGGGTTGCACTGGCTTATTGCAATTCTGTCTCTGTTACCAGGTGTCCTGACTCACTCAAGTCCACTGGGCTTGAGTGTGTTTTTGAAGGTGGGTGGCTGGGACAGAATAGGCATTCTGTTCGTGTACTGCCCTCCCCACTGCTCAATAGCTGAGCTGTTCCTGAGCTTAGTTGGTCTCAGTGGCAGTTTTGGAGTCCTCACCTTGTACTGGGGAACTTCAACATCCATGCAGAGACTGCTCTTTCAGGAGCAGTTCAGGACTTCATGTCCACCTTGACAATCATGGATCTCTCCCAAATAGTATCTGGTGCCACCCATGCCACAGGACACAATCTGGACCTGGTTTTGTGTTCTGGGTGGGATGTTGGTGATCTGAGTGTGGAGGCAATGGGTGTACTGTGCCAATGGTGGCAGTGAAGACATTATATTTCTCTGCCACCATTGCATATGCAAAAGATCATCCAGTGAAGCTGTCTCAAGTGGTCAGGGGCCTTTTACACTCTGGCCCAGAAGAAGAAAATAAACACCACCCAATTGCTTGCTGTGATGAATTTGCAAGGAGCTTTGCAGACAAAATTACTCAGATTCACTCTAACTTGGATGCTGTAGTTGAGACAGGCCCAGTGGATATAATCTTGGCACCTGTTTGTCCTGTATTATTGGATACATTTCAGTTTGTGCAGTCAGAAGACATGGACAGGATCCTTGGAGAAATGAGAGCCACCAAATGTATACTGGATCCTTGTCCCTCCTGGATTCTGAAAGCATCTAGAGGAGGATTAACTGAGTGGTTAAGGGGGGCGATGAATGCCTCGCTGCAGCAAGAGAAGCATCTATCTTGCCTGAAAGATGCTGTGGGGAGACCATTACTACAAAAAGGCCTCCCTGGATCCAAGTATTCTGAATATTGTTAGCCATTCTTTTAACATTCTATTTGGAGCAAGGCTCTAGAGTGTGTGGTGGCCTCCAAGGGGTGTCTGGATGAGACAGATTATCTAGATCTGTTTCAATCTGGTTTCAGGCCTGGTTATGAGATGGAGGCAGCTTTGGTTGCCTTGGTAGATCCAGGGAACTCAACAAGAAGAGTGTTTGTATTGTTCCTGCTGGACATCTCAGTAGCTTTCAATACCATCAACCATGGTATCCTTCTGGGCTGTGTTGCCCCCTTGGTAAACGCTGTCCCGGGGTCTACAACTTTGATATAAAATTAATCTAACCCACCAGAGAGGTCACCCGGATGAGCACGTAGGCAACAACGGTCATACGATTGAAAGAACTGGGTCAGGCCAGTAAACTCCCCAGTCACATAGCCACAGGAGATCTCAAGTTGTGCCAACCCACGGTGGACAAAAGATCATCAGCCTTTAAGGAGCCAACTTGAAGGGAGTAAGAGTTTTCCCACAAAGTTGGGCACTGGAAGCAATAACATCTTATAAGGCAAAATTCATCTACATAAACTCACACCGCAACCCAAAGCGGCGGAAGATCCTGATACTTGGGTAACACCTTGTTGTTTTCCGTTGCTGTCCCCTTTGTTCTCCCCGGGAGAGGATTTACCCTCAAAGTAAATTTTTCCTACAAATAGTCCCCATTTTTGACTAGTTCTTTGGATACCTCCCAGTCATACCAACTGACCGCCCCCCCTTCCGACAGCCGCGTGATCTCCTCAGCGTCTCTTCACTGAGTTCCCTTTCTTTCACTGCTTCCCAGACCAAGGACTTCAGGAAATGGTGCAGTATCACTCAAACTACGAATCCTTCAACAATCCCTCTATCTTATTTCCTCTCTTTATTTCTTTTTAGCCCTTGGATGCGTGTGTGAGTGTTTGCGTTAATGAGAGCTATTACTATTTAATAAAGTCATTCATTGAACCTTTTTTTGTGATTTCTGACTGGGCCTGACTCCATAAAAACTGGGTAAAAGGTCTCACTAGGTTACCCTGCCTCTCGCATTGCTATTGCTTGTGCTCTGTTGAGCTTACTTTCCCCATCACTTGGAGCATATTGAAGTGTCCCTCTGGGACCCCCAGATTTTCAGGGTAACAGTTGACTCTTCGGAATGGGGTTTAGTGTCACCAATATGCTGGCAACATCTGGTTCTATATTCCTTTCCCTCTCATTCCAAGGAAGCTATCTCAATACTGAACCAATATGTCAGTAATGGACTGGCTGAGGGCAAACAAACTGAAACTTAATCCAGACAAGAGAGAAGTTCTCCTGGTCAGTCAAAAGGCAGATCAGGGAATAGGGACTTTGCCTATGCTGAATGGAGCTTGCAGCTTGGGTCTTCTCCTGGACTCAACTCTGAGCCTGGATGCTCAGTGGCCAGGAGTGCATTTGCACAGCTAAAACTTGAGTGCCAGCTGTGCTCATTCGTTGAAGTATCAGATCTGGCTATAGTGCCACATGTTTTGCTTGCTTACATCTTGGTTGGATTATTGTGATGCACTATACATGGGGCTGCCTTTGGAAACTGTTCGGAAACTTTGTGAGTTCAAAATGCTGCAGCTAGAATGCTTGTGATAGATAATGATGCTATGATTGAGGAGCAACTGATTGTGCAGGGGGCCAAGCCAGTGAGTGAGCAAGTCAACCTGCAAACATCCCCTGCACTGGAAGGTCAAACAGAGACTGAGTTGCCCCAGCCAGCTCATGACGGAGAATGAACCAGCAGTGATGCACAGGAGTTGCAGCCAGCTGTGCCCATCAGCCCTCAATCACACAGAAGGCTGAAATGGGCTGCTGAGAAGGAGGCTGCTTGGACTAGGCTGAGGAAACAATAACAAGCAGCAATTGCTCACAGGGGTTATTTAAGTCTGCCAGCGTGGCTGCTCCTAGCTTGCAGCAAATTATTAGCAAGCCCTCACGACCTTCGTGTCTCCTGCTCCCTGAAACCCTCCAGATGGATCTCTGCCTCCTGAAGCTTTAGACTGGACCTTGACCTGGCTCAGCTTGTGTTTTCCTGGTGTTTGGTATATTCAGACTCCCCAAGCATTCCTGACCTCTCTCCTCCCTTGCTGGCTGAGCCCCGGCAGGGAGAGATTCCTGACAATGCTGACCAAGGTTAGTTGTAGGGAGCATATAGTTCTCTTGGTGAAAGAGCTTCTCTGGCTACTGGTTTGTTTCCATGCACAATTCAAAGTGCTGGTCATGACTTATAAAGCTCTATACAGTTTAGGTCGAGACTATCTGAAAGACCATATTTCTCCATAAGAACCTGCCAGAGGTTTAAGATATACAGAGGAAGGCTTTCTCTCAGTCCCACAACCATCCCAAGCTAGCTTCGTGAGAACATGTGTGAGAACCTTTCAAGTGGCTGATCCCACCCTGTGAAACTCTCTTCTGCTGGAGGCTGGGATGGCCCCTCCCTGCTTTCCTTTCAGTGGCAGGTGAAAACGCTTCTGCTCAAGCATGCAACTTGATGATGTATGAGCAGGGGAGCTTGTTATTTTTATTGGGATGTTTTATTTTTTTAAAAAAAACTTTTGCATGTTTTTATGATAAGTTTATGCTGTTTTTATGTGGTTGATTTTAATTGCTTTTAAATTTTATTGTAAACATTTTAACTGCCTGTTCTGGAAAGCCACCCTGAATCGACTTCTGGGAGAATGGTAGCATACACATGCAATAAATAAGTAAATAAATAAGGTCTCAATGTGACAATTAAATTATTTGTTTTTATGATTTGTCTTCAGTAACCTCCAGGTAAAAAGATAATAAGATGTGGATAAAAACAGGAACAAACTTCATCACAAATAGAGGCAAACAGTTCATTGATATCTCTGTCTAATATTGACTGGATGTCAGTAGGCTATCAATGAAGTCCGCTGTGTTTAATAGATGCTAAGGAGTTATGGACAGAATGGAAATGCACCAACATAATATCAAGGGTAAGGCAACCCTATCATGGAGTTTTCTTGGCAAGATTTCTTCAGATGGGGTTTGCCTTTGCCTTTCTCTGAGGCGGAAGGACTGTGACTTGCTCAAGGTCGCCCAATAGAGTTCCATAACCAAATGGGAAACTGAACCCTTTTCTCTATGCTGGGAGAGAGCTCTTCTTTTCACATATCTAATGCAAGGCTTTCCAAACAGTGTGTCACAAGACACTAGTGTGTTGCCTGTAGTGTGTTGGTATGTCACCTCTCTGACCAAGAAGGTCCCTCCACAAGCCTGGCCTGCTGCTGTCACTCTCACTGGGGCCTTTCCCCACCAAAAAGAATGGCAGCAGGCAAGGACTGGATGGGATGGAGTTGCCCAGCGAGAATGACAGCAGCAGGCAAGGACCGGGTGGGAAGGGGCTGTTTTTCCCTCTGTCGTCACTCTCGCTGAGGCCTTTCCCGGGCAAGAGCGATGGCAGTGGGCAAGGACCAGGTGGGAAGGGGCTGCCTTTCCCTCTGCCGTTGCTCTTCCTGGGGTCTTTCCCAGGTGAGGGAGATGGCAGCGGGCCAGAATTGGGGAGGCTGCCTTTCCCCACCCTAGATACACTTCCGGGAATCTCTGTTTTGCTAGTGAAGCTGAATTACTGTGTCACATAATGATGCATGTCAAAAAAGTGTGTCACCAACATGAAACATTTGGAAAGCTCTGATCTAATGTAACATTAGAAGGCAGTGGTGTAGCCAGCATAAACAGCACCTAGGGCAATTATGGAAATTGTGTCCCTATCTCCAGGGTTGCTTCCTCCTGCTCCTCCTCCTCTCCTTTTTCCGGCACTGCTTTTTTGTGCCCCCGGCATCGGCACCTGGGGCATGTGCCTCTGAAGAAAGGTAGAAGAGCTCTGTCTCCATTTAAGCCACTGGTGAGCCAAAGGTTATTGCTACACTTCTTCTGCTTCACTTACATACCCATGACAGATAGCTCATACAAAACCATAACAGTAATATTATGTAAATCCTAAATTGGGTACTCAATTAAATTGATTGCTTAGATCCTTTTCAGTCTAGCTTTGGAGTGCATTTTGCAATTGCAATGGTTTTGGTTGCCTTCTGCCAGCAGATGGCTGTAGTGAGCTTCCATTGAAGCATCAATCTCTTCCAACTGGCTTTGCTTCTGGAAACTTGAGCTGAAATATTTTTGCTGTGCAAACTTTTTTCCTTCTTCTGATTTGGGGGTTGATGGGAGTGGGGTGGAGCTAGCTGGAACAAGTATAGAAGTAGACTGGGATGAACATGCTGATAAAATTGAACTGCTGGTGTTGTTCTTCCAACCACTGAGTAGGAGTGTTACCTGTTCTGCATAGAATGTTATTGCTTAGAACACTAGGTGTGAAGCAGACCTATCCCTAAATTTTAAGATTATATTTGTTGTCTTGAGCACTTTTTATCAGCTTTGATTCATATTCCAGCCAATAACTTTGCTGGAGAAATTGGACTTGACCTCAATTTACTCATGACCAATTATCCTCCAGCAAGCAGTATTGGACAGTGATGTCATTAAAGGATCATTCACTTTCCAGTGACATAACTAGCGTAAGCAGTACCTAGGACAACCATGGAAGTTGTGCCCCTACCTTCTTACCCCTATCTCCACACTCTCCACACCCCACCCCTGCATGTATGGCTTTTTTGCACTCCCTGGCATTGGTGCTTGAGGCACATACCCTACTTGCCCCACCCTAGATACACCCCTGCACTTTCCTAGCTTAAAAAATTGGTAGGGTGGATGCACTGGCACTGTTGATAAAAGTAGTATACAGTATGCTGTATACTTCTGTATACAGCAAGGTATGATTTCCTCTGGACTAAAGGAGTTGGTGATGGGACCGTTCCTAACCCCATCATATCTGATTATTTCCAGAGTCCAAAACTGCATTTTTGGCAAGGCACTGAATGATCGTTGATGTCTCAGTTCCATGGATTTCTGGATGAGGTAAATTGTACATTTAAATCTGGTTGAACCCTGGGACTGAGACTGCTTTGGGCACATCGCCAGATTGTCTGTGCCAGAAATTGGACAGAGTACATTCCTCTTGGCAGTTTTCTGAGATTTTGTCTAGAATGGGAGTTGGAGGTACCATTTTACAGTGGTGACTGTAATTTTGGAGAGATGATTTCAGGTGGCCATATGGGGGCTCAACGTGTAGAGAGGTTTCAGTTAATTAAAACCAGTACACTTTAAGGGCCTTTCCTCACGAGATGGCAGAAACACCTCATGGTGTCATAGGAATGGAGTTTATGGCTGCGTTCTGCAACATTCCTGCGACGCAGCATTCCGCACCGTCCTCCGCTTGAGGTGGCGAAGACTGCTTTCTCGTTCCACACTACATCATTCATCAGCACTCCCCTGCTCCACCTATGGCCCACCCCAGCCCATTTCATTGGATCCCTTTTTTTTAAAATCTTGGGAAGGACATCCCTATGCAGACACGACATCACGTGACTTCTGGCCATGCAACATTTCACTGCACATGTTTCGGTTGTCTGTCTTGGACTCTTGACCAGCAGAATGGAGCATGAGGAGTCACTTGCCACAGTGCTGTGAGTGCTCTCTACATATATGGACATCCTCACATTAGCTGCAGCATTCCTGGAAAGACAATGGCGGAGGGAGCAGGCAATTAGACACACCCTTTTGGATGCCAGCTGCCACATGCAACAGGTGAACTGCCTTCTTGCTTTTTCTCTGGCTGTTGACCTGGATGCCAGCTATTTCACTGCCCTGCACAATGCCAGCTTTGTAAGGGTCTTCCGCCCCTGGAAATGGTGGGTGTGTGAATGAATGCGCAGAACCTGGTGAACCATGGAGGTCTTGTCAATGTGGGACAATGACCAGTGGCTCTACTACTTCCATATGACTCATGCCACCCTTTTTGAAATCGTCAAGCACCTGTGCTTGCACCTGCAGTGTACACCCACCATTATGCATGATCCCATTCCTTGGAAGAGTGGGTCACCATAGCTGTATGGTGGCTCACAACCCCACTCATATACCAGAAGACCACAAACACCTTTGCCCTGGGCATCTCCATGGTGGCAGAGATCACGATCAAAATCTGCCTTGCCATTGAGCATGATCTGCGGGTATCGACGGTGTGCTTGGGTGACTATTGCAGGGTGAGCCACCCCTATTTCCCTCCTGATGCAAAGATGTGCTCTGGGGCATGCTGGGCATATGCTGGGAGGGAGGTGATGTGGGTGCTTTTAGGGGAGTGGGTGGCTCCCTGCCCATGCCATGGCAAGAGTGTGCAGCACCATGGGATTTCATTTCCTCAGCCCTCCCCTCTCAGTCAGTTCGTGATGGGGAAGTGGGATCTGTAGTTTGAAAGGATCTGTAGTTTCAAATCCTCACTCTAGGTTCATGTGGGCTGCCTGCTTGGGCCACGATGGGCCCATCTCTGGCCCATGGAAGAACTTCATGGTGGGATAAGGCAGTGGGGAGGGGGCACAGGAGTGGGAGGTTGTCTGGCTGCCCATGACAAGAGTGCACAGCACCATGGGATTTCCAGTCCTTGGCGCTGCGCTCCCAATCATTTCCTGAGGGGTGAAGTGGGATTTGCATCTGCCTGCCTAGGGCCTGCCTGCCTAGGGCCCTATGGGCGTTCTGTGGGGGGCAAGGTATCTGGATTAAACATTCGTTGAAAGCAGCATTTTGAAATTTGCCTGCTCTGGAGTGTTAACTTTTTGATGGCTTCCAGGAGATGGGATTCCCCCAATGCATTGGCGCAGGGGATGGAACGCACATCCAAGTTCCGCCACCCAAGGGATGAGGGGAGGAGTTCATCAATTGGAAGGATTCCATCTCTGTGCTGATGCAAGGGACAGTGGATCATTGTGGCAGGTTCATTGACATGGAGTTGGGGTATATGGACAGAATCCATGATGCCCACGTATTTAGGCACTCAGCACTGTGGCAGGTGATGGAGACTGGCCACTTTGTTCCAGGGAATCCCGCAATCACTATAGCCGGGGTGCTAGTTGGTCCACTCATCCTTGTGGATGCTGCGTACCCCCTTTCACGTTGGCTCATGAAGCTATACGCAGGGCATCTGGATGAAAGGAAACAGGCCTTCAACAGACACTCAACCACTACCAAAATGTGATGGAGCATGGGGAGGCTGAAGGCAATATGGGGTTGCCTCTCTGCCCCGCTGACTGTTACTTGTGATATCCGCCTGTGTGGTTCTGCACAACATATGCAAATCAAAGGGCCACATCCTTAATCCAGACCTGCGCACACACATCCAGTCAACATTCCTCAGATTCAGCAGGACATTTGGCCATTCACTGCTGGCAGGAGGGTCAGGGAGGGTGAAAGAGTGAGGGCTGCCATAGCAAGCATGTTGTCTCCTTGATTTCCAAAGGCCACCCGATACCTTTCCAGCATTTCAATTTCCATGTTCAAGGGATTTCTGTTGCAGCCCGTACTATATGGGCATTGCTCTACTGTGGACATGACTCTGTAAAAATGAATAAATAATGTTTTTTGTACTATGACTGTTGCAATGTGTTCCCTTTCCTCATGCATGCTTGGCTGCCCTACAAGTTTGCCCACCTAAACTATCTCTGTGATGGGAATCAAAAGTTGGGGGAACAGGTCTAGAGAATATACAAACAAAAACTTTTATTAACAAACAGTATAAAAGGAGAACAGAAACATTACAACCCTTCATACATATCATATACAAACAGAAACTTTTATTTGCACACAGTAGAAACAGTATAAAAGGAGAACAGTAACAACACAACCCTTCACACTTAGGTCATTTCTGCACTAGACTGCTATAGAGCTACAATTCCACTTTCAGCATCCTATGGAATCTTGGGGTTTGCAGTTTAGGGAAGGGCCTCAAAGGCCCTTCCCTAAACTACAAACCCCAGGATTCCATCAGACATTGAAAGTGGAATCATAGCGGTATAACTGCCTAGTACAGAAATGGCCATAGCTGTCAGTTTACATAACACATAACTTTCCTTAAGGCTTGGAGAAAGGAACATAATGCTGGAAGGTTCCCTGCCATCTAGCTGTGCTGTCAGCATTTCTGCCCAGTTGCCCATCTCCGCCTTTGTGCCATGCAATGAGTACTTTTACACTTGCAAATAAATTTTGGAACATCATCATTTGGGGCTCACCGCTTATGTGGATCCTTTAAACGCATGCCTCCATTCCTTAGGGGTTATAGTGGATGAGAGCTTTCTTCACCCTCACTGGCTTGCCACCTATATGCCCTGCCTGTGAGACTCCCTGGGAAAGCTGTATCTCTGAGCCCTCTGTGGTATTCTGGTCTTCCCCACTGCTGGAAAAATTATTGTGGACGGGAGCATTGCTAACATTGGGATTTGACCTCTCTATATTTTCAAGTATGGAAGTCATGACCTTGCTGCCAATGCGCATCAGTGTCAAGACTTCCTTTCTCTCCTCTGTGCTGGAGTCAAGGTCCCTCTTCTACAGTTCAACCAAGATGCTCAGTGCGCTGTTCCCATTCTGCATCTTCCCTAAGATCGGCATTCTGTTCAGCTCTTGCTGCTCCTTCAACTGCTCCATCATCGCCACAGCAATGGTGCTTTCCTCAGATCTCCTTCTAGAGCTATCTCGTGCCCTGGCCCACCTCAGCCTGGACATTGGGGAAAGTGCCACAAGGTCCATGTGGGTTGGGAGCTCCTTCCACTCTCGGACATTTCTGAAAGCAGAGTGAGGACACAAGCTGTACAAACAACTGTGCGGCCTTCTGGGCAGTGTGCCTGCAGCAAAGTCAGGCACTCTATCCAAAATCAGCACATCAGCTTGTGTTCCACCAGCATACTCACCAACTTCAGATAGGTGGGGGCTTGTGCAAGGCTCCTCTACAATCTTCCCTGCTTGGCCTCCCTCTCTGAATCCTCTGTACCTGAAAAGGAAAGCAGAATAGGTCTTTATCACTGTTCTGTAATTCTTGATGTACTTGCACAGGGGAACATTCAGAGTGAACACATGAGGGAACCATTGCACACTGCGCACACCTACCTGAGTTCTGGGTAATGGCATCAAAGAGATCCATGGAGCTTTAGTCAAGCATGTCCAGACTGTCTGTCATAATGCAAGTCACTGCCGAGGAGGCTGTGAATAAAAAGTAGAGAGTACTTAGAGTTTCTGTGTAAACCATGTTCGAGGGGCCTATCCATTGCAGTTGGAAAGATGGGAAGCACAGGGTTGTTTTGATCTGGGTGAGCAATAGCCCAGGGTTGTTTTGATTTGAGTGAGCAGTTTGGAGCCCTGTTGATAATGTTAGATTGCAACCCCTTTCAGCAGTGGCTGATAGTGACTGGTGCTTGGGAAAGCATTCCAGGACCTTCGGGAAGATGAAGCATTGGCCGTTCCCAGGGTAGATGCTGGAGTTCTGCTGTGGGCAGCGTACTCTGCCATGCAAAGTCTACCTGCCTCCCACCCCTCCGGAGCTATAAGCCTGCAATGCCTCTCTGGAGAAGGAAGGGTTAACTGCTATGGTGGTTGGAAGCGGGGGGGTTACAGGTAACTAATCATTCCCACCAAGCTTATTGACTGCTTTTCCCCCAAAAGTGGCAAAGATGCCCATTCATACTTTACAGGATTTCCATCACATTAATTCCCCTACTACCTTAAATGGCAAACCAACACACCACCCAGGCTACGACAGTACATGGTCATACCTTCGGAAGTGCTGGGACTTGCAGCTAGCGTCTGCGAGGCAACGGGGACATGCAGCTCCGTAGCTGCATTCCAATTTGCTCTCCGGGTGTCTTCATCCTTTCTTTCAGGGGCCCTGGTGGCGCAGTGGTTAAATGCCAGTACTGCAAGCCACAAGGTTGTGAGTTCGATCCTGCCTGGCTCCAAGGTTGACTCAGCCTTCCATCCTTTCGCAGGTTGGTAAAATGAGTACCCAGCTTGTTGGGGGCATGTACAGAAATGTTTCGAAATGCATGCTATTTGTAAGTTGTTCGCCGCCTCGATCCATATGGAGAGGCGGGATACAAATAAATAATAATAATAATAAAAAAAAAGGCAGAGGCTTTGGGAAACTCATTTCGAGACCATGCTCACATCCCACCAAAGGATCCTATCCAGCTCCTCGTAGTAGGGACAGCTGACCCTCTCCCTACTGGTCATGCTGTTTGCAGCAACGCATTGGTGGTACTCAAGACACATTGTTTTGCTCTTTTATCAGCATTCTTTAGTGGAGCGTTCATGGCCCCTGTTTCTCATCTCCCATGAAACACCTTAAAAAATATCAATGTTATGCTGGCTTGTCCTAAGTTCCCATTGAGTGCACTCCGTCTCCCAGATGTCCAAAAGGTCCTGACTCTCTGCCGCTCACCAGGCCTTTCCTCCCCGGCTCCTCTCAGAACTGTCCTGCTCCATTAAAACCCCAAAGCACAGCTGTGGAACACGGAAAACCACGGGATAAGCCCAGTGCTGCAAGACCTGCTCCATGTGGTTTGCCTATAGATACAAAGTGGCACCCATAGTGCCTGGTGACATGTGAAGGAAGTGACGAAGTTGCGCAGAAACTTATTAGCCAGAAGTTTGTTTGGCACTTTAATTGAACCCCCTAGTGGCGGTTAAGTATATCTACCGCCTGTTTCTTGGGAGATTTGTTGGTGGAGGCTTGGCCCTGGGGATAGCTGTATGCGTGCTTTGACTGACATCTTCATTGCTTGTGTGGTTGTGTTGCGAGGTGCATCTGTCTCTCTGTCTGTGTGTCTGTGTATTTCTGCACGGTCTGTGACTGCCTTTTTTCCCCTGCTTCTCTGCTCTACTTGTTTTCTCTTCCCCTGCATCTCTCCCTTTCCCATTCTCTTCCTTTCTTCCTGACAGGTGTGTGCTGCTTGTGTGTTTTGGGTTCCATCTATCAACAATCTCATGATGCCCAGAGAAGGGACTCTTTGCAGGAGACCTGCAAAATGTTTGTTCTCATGGAGGCAGGCCAAAGCCTAACCATGCTCATGACAAGCATGGCAATGCCCAACACCACATATTATGAAGAGGTAGCTGACAGGCTGACTGAGATGGTCTTTGAGAGGACAGCCCAGCAGGTCATAATACAATTCAAGCAGATAAAGTGCGAGTTCTTCAACCGCATGGAGGAATTCGACAGGCACCCCGAGAGAGAACATCTGCCAAGACACTTTGGCATAGTGCTGAGGCTTTGGAAGAAGGTGGGTAGGCCCTCCTGGGCCGTGCGCCACAGGCACGGTTGGTGACTCTCCTGCACACTATTCCTACTGCTCTCCATGCCAGCCTCCTAGTAAATATGTCCCTAATGTGTCCCCCTTTTCTGCCTGCATGCTGCCGTTGCCCCCACAGCTCAATGCACAGCGACAGGGGGAAAGGTGCAGAGCACGTTCAGCAGGTACATTGGGGAGGAAGACCTTGTTTGCCACCCCACGTTGCAATTGACTTGCATTGATTAATCCATCAAAGTGGATTTATTCCTCTCCCAGCCTACTGCATTCCTAAAGGGAATGCCTTGGGGATTATGCATGGAATGCTGATCTATGTTTCCTTCTGTCATAGATGTGCCACGGGAAATGGAGTTAAGCTCTGAGTCATTGGGAGAAGGGCCCTCTGGAGCAGTGGGCGCATCAGCAGGGGCACCAAGAGGATCCCCAAGAGGGGCACATGGTGAGCAGCGGACATTCCCCCTGTGGTTGAACAGGGACATCACAAAAGGTGGACATAGTGGTATCTACTTTATCCCAGTCATTTTCCCTCACCTTCTGCTAATCATCATATTTGTACCTTTGCATTACACAGGGTTCAAAGGGACATTCCATCAGCAGTGCCCTGTGGCCCTTCTGGAGAAGGGCCCTCTGAGCTTGTAGCATGGGCTCCCATCCCCATCCTGGAAGCACCAACAGGAAAACATGGTGAGCAGCATGCCAAAACTTTTGTGAGGCAAGAGGACTGAATATAATTTGGGAATGCGAGATGTGTCTAGACAAATCTCTCCAGTGATTGCGTGGGTTGGTGAGCTCAGAAGAAATGCTAAAGTGTGCTATGTCCACTATAGGTACACATGCTTCTACCAAGGACCCTGTTTCCAGTCCCGAGGGTGAGCTCATAATCGATTTCTGCAGAGAGGACTCAGGCTCCTCAGTAGAAGGCCGTGCAGGTGATATGAGAGGCAAGTCCTATCTTTTCTCAGCAATGGATACCAACCCATTCCCTGTCCCCACATGTGCCAAGAAAACATATTGCTTCTCTCTCTGGCTACCATAACTATCTTTATTTTAGACCCACATAGGTCAATGTTAGGATGCAGTGCAGCGCACAAAGCATAGCTCCATACAGGTTGTAGAAACCAGTTCCGGTTATAGACATGGTATTAAGAGCATTTCATGATGAGCAGTACAAATGAGATGGCTACACAGGGTGAGAACTCAGGAAATGCAAGTAGCACAGGAAGGATATTTTCTCTGTGGCAAAGTCAAGCAGCATCACCGTAAGTACAACCATAATCATAACCAGCCCCCTAATTCACAATAAACACTGCTGTCCTTTTCAGTCCTTCCCTGGCAGCTGCCTGCCCTAACCTAACTTAAATGAAATGCTGAGCTTAATGAAATAATGAGCTTAAATGAAAAGTCCTGCAGGTGGCATGCCTACCGTGAGTTTGGGAGTTCCCCATGCAGCAGCAAAGGAAAGCCAATCTGCAGAGGAGCATGTTCTTCAGCGTCTCTGGGAGGTTGAGGATGCGAGCCGGACACTTTGTGAGTAGAATGCTTCCCAGTTTGTGCTCTTCTTGCATGCTCTCTGAGTGTAGATGGCATCACGGTTAGCAAGAGTACCCTAACGGCCTCAAGACACGTTCTCTCGCTGCAGTTGAGAACTTGGGACGCCAGCTGGAGTCCATTTGGGAAGTAATGTTCCTGCTATGTGGTGCCTTGACAGAGGGTTTTTCCATGGTGGAGCGGAGTTTCTACCAGCTACATGCAGTGCTGGAGAGGCACCTGGAAAACCGTTAGCGCCACATGCAGCCCTGGCTACCCTTACAAATGTACATTGTTTAGATAGTATATTCTCCTTGCTGTAATTATTGGTTGTTTATATCTCTGCTCTGTGCTGTCTTCGTCGTGTTTTGTCCATGGTTAAACTTGTTTGGTCATTCAATAGCTTCAACTTTGCTGGAGTCTGTGTTTATTTCCGCAGCAGGCCGTCTTCTTGTAGATGTAGTAGTAGCAGACGAGTACCTGTAAAGACAGAATGAATTAATGATTTTTGAGTTGAGTGACTGCATGTCCCACGAGGCTGGCAGATTGCATCCGGTTGGCCCTTTCCATAGTGGGGCATTGTTTGTGGGGAGGGAGAGGGATTCCATAGGGCAAGGGAGGCCAGAGAGTGGTTGTTGGGAGGGAGGTTGAGTGACTGCAAGTCCCGTGAGGCTCTGAAGCCTTCACTTGAGGAAGGCTTCAAAAACCCCACAACAGTGTGCCCACCATTCCCCCTTAAAAATAGCCAGGTGGGGATAGTGTACATTACTCCAAGGAATTATTAGGAAGGATTTAGTGAAACAAGAAAAAGAAATAAAAGAAGAAAATATAAAATGCAAAAACGTTACCTGCAGACTTCTTCACAATAGAGGAAAATGGTGGCGACCACTGCTCTGGTGGGCAAGGACAAATTGGGATGGGAAGTGACAGTGTGCCAAGCCAGGCCCACCCTGAACCCACCCATTCCTGAGAAAATGTGCTTGAATGGTTCCACATGTAGTTGTAGAACTGTAGTAGAAGTGGTCTCAGGGAGTGAAAATGCATTTTTCCATTGCTCAAATACAATGCTTTAGCAACATGCAAAGGCACGCCAGCAACTTAACATCAACTTAATAGCGATAACATCGTGCGGATGCATGCCTTCTCAAGCCGTTGCAGCTATGCAGTGACTACACCCTGCAGAAAGGGCCTAAGGCCATTTCCGCACTGGGAATTTAAAATGGTGCAGAGCAACCTCCAACGGAGGTCTTCTGCACTGTGGAGTGGACTGGGGTGAACTACTTTCTGTAGATCCACCCCTGAGTCTGGTTCTGCGTGACCAGAACTGGTCGCGCAGTGTGGTTTTTAAAAACCTCTTTTTTGAGGTTTTTAAAAAGCACAGTGCGAGCGAAGCCATGTAGCTCCGTTGCCCGGCTCCAGAGCAGATTTGCAGGTGTGCGCAAGTGCGTGCCTGCACATCTTCCAGGGGCGGGCTTTCGGCTGGCAACCTTCTCTGGTTGGTGGATAGCCTCCACCAACTGGAAGCCGCCATTTGGGACAGCGGAGGACTGCGGGGGAGCAAATTCGCACTGCTTCTCGTGGCGACGGACTTGGCCAGCCAGAAAACAAAGACGGTAAGCTCTGTTTTCGGGCATTCCCCCCCCCACATGCGGAAAGGGCCCAAGTCTGAAGATGTGAGGCTAATGGAGAGGGGAGTACTCACTAGCACTTTGAACTGCTGAGCAGAAATAAAACCTGTTCTGCATAGAAATTATTCCTTAAAATACCAGGTATACGCTCTTTCCCATTGACATTAAAACCTCCAGTATGCTGATGACCAAGATCAACAACACAAATCCTATTTAATCAGAAGTAAATCCTCATGTTGAGTGGCAGGCTAACATAGTCCTTGCAGTGCCAAGAGTTTGGAGTGTTACTGATAAAAATGAACATGGAGAAATGTCCCCAAAAGTG
Organism: Ctenosaura bakeri; assembly: GCA_948474755.1. Lineage (NCBI taxonomy): Eukaryota > Metazoa > Chordata > Lepidosauria > Squamata > Iguanidae > Ctenosaura > Ctenosaura bakeri. The sequence goes on from CAOLHI010000644.1 coordinate 550,180, forward strand.
TGAAAATCTACCTCCACGAGCACCCAGGACTCCGTACTGTCCATAAGTACCTGTTTTCCTCTATAGTCCCTCTCTAAATGGTGACAGGAAGTGATGTAAAACCACTCCCTTTAACATTTTTAGAGGGACTGGAGAGGAAAATTGAGATCTTTCTCTTTGCTTGGAGTGTGTGGCCAAGGGGAGGGTCTAAGGGGAAATTGCCCCCTGGCCCCCACACAGTTGTCCACTCTTGCATTGTATAGAATCATAGAATCATAGAATCATAGAAATGTAGAGTTGGAAGAGACCACACGGGCCTTCCAGTCCAACTCCCTGTCATGCAGGAACACCCTCAAAGCACTCCCGACAGATGGCCATCAAGCCTCTGCTTAAAAACCTCCAAGGTAGGAGACTCCACTACTCTCCGAGGCAGCAGATTCCACTGCCGGACAGCCCTGACTGTCAGGAAGTTCTTCCTGAGGTTCAGGTGGAATCTCCTTTCCTGCAGCTTGAATCCATTGCTCCTTGTCCTGGTTTCTGGAGCAGCAGAAAACAAGCCCCCTCCTTCCTCTACGTGGCATCCCTTCAAATATTTAAACATGGCTATCATGTCCCCTCTTAACCTCCTTTTCTGCAGACTAAACATACCCAGCTCTCTCAGTCTATCCTCATAGGGCATGTTTTCCAGGCCTCTCACCATTTTGGTCACCCTCCTCTGGACTTGTATTTTCCTCCTCTGCTTCCAAGGGCCTCCCCAGATCTTTTTCTCAAGCCCAGTGGGGATATACCAGTAGTTCCCACATGGACTTTTATTTTAAAAGTTATCTGTATTCCCTGCCTAAGAAGACCCAATCAAAATTCATGAGGTTACGATAAATCCACATGTGACTTGAAGATAGATTGTTGTTGTTTCTGACTTATGCCGACCCTAAAGTGAACTTATCATGGAGAGTGTGTGATGCGCCCAAAGTCACCCAGTGGGTTTCCATGGCACATACACATTCACACTCTCAAATCCCATTTGGTCTAATAAGGCTTTTTTCCTCCCAAGAAAATAGGGTTATTCTGAATCACTGCAGTCATCTGTATTAAGTTTGACTGTAAGTCTCCAATTACTTATTTTTCATTGGGGTGATTAATGTATTTATTGGCTACAAGTAAACAGAATGAATAACAAATTGCAACAGCTCTTTTACGTGATCTGAAAGATATTTAAGTCACAATTTTCCTCCCGAAGCGTGCTTACTCATAAATATGTCATAAATTGAAGAGAAGGAAATGGCGAATTTTGATTCATTTCTGTTTATTTCTCAAAATACCTTGTTTCTTTCTTTCATTGGCACAACATTTTCTCCCTGCTCCTTCACAAAGTCAGTTATGGAAGCCTTCAATAATGACTTGAAAATTAAAGCTTGTCTGACCTCGTACAGAGCAGTCTACAATAGTCCAACCTTGAATTTAGTAGTATCTAGATTAACTATTGTGTCCCGCTCTTGACCTCACAAATTAAATCCAAAGGAAATACACCAGTACACAACTGAAGTTTGGTTTCAGGGTGCTTCCCAGAAGCTGTGAAGCCATCTATTTTACCTATTGGGGCCAATCTAGCTTCATTGTGTCCATTTTTTTTCATCTCTGTAAATGTTATGCATCTTCACTGTTGAACCAACATTGTAATGAGTAATGTGTTTCCAATAGCAATCCCCAAGGCATGGTGGCTTAATTAATTAAATCAGGAATACTCTCTCCTGAGCCCAATGACATTATTATTCAACCTGCATTTATATGTTACCCTATCAAAGCAAAGTTCTGCTGGGGAGAGTCTCTATAGTCAAGAAATAGCTAGAGATAACACAGCTACGAAGAGCAAATCCAAATTCAGGAGAAATCAGGTGAAGCTACTAGTGTCTGAATCTGAACATTTTCTGGAGGAGTTGGCATCTTAGCTGTAGTTAGTAAAATGTGATGTTCCCCACTGAAGGAATAACCTGAGACACCGTAACCAAGTTCCTTGAAATACACAGCCAGTGCAAGGAAGAGAAAGAACTTTCCAAGGACTAGTTTATAGAAATTATACCCATCTATTTCTGCAAAGAAACATTCAGAAACTCAAATGTAGATCAAAAAATGATGACAATAACAAACACACGCAACATATATTTTGAAATTACTCAACATATATTTTGAAATTGTGAAACAATAAGGTTATATAAAGAATTTGGAAGCACCTCTGAATTTTTTGTGAATGTAGGTATATCATAAATATGTCTTCCTCCCACCTTGATCATCCTGCTGCCTCTGCTTCTGATCCTGTGCTATTCTGGCAATGATCACATTTAGCTGTGATAAGTAAACACTTTGAAATCTTCCTAAGAAAATATATACAATGAACAGCTAATTCCACTGTAGGAATAGCATGTGTATTTCTATACTGCCTATCACCTTATCTCTAAATGGTTTACAATGTGTTAGCTAATTGCCCTCAAGAAGCTGGGTACTCATTTTACTGACCTGCAGAAGGATGGAGGGCTGAGTCAACCTGGAGCCTGGCAGGATCAAACTCACTGTCTTGTGGCTGTAGTACCAGCATTTAACCATTGTGCCACCAGGGTTCTAATGCTAATATAAATCTGTATATAGCCTCACTTGGAATATGGTGTATAGTTCTGATCACCATGCTTCAGAAATGGTATTGCAGGGATTCAGAAAGGTGCAAGGGAGGGCAACGTAAATGATCAAGGGAGTGAAATAACAATTGTATCAACAAGCTCCTCAAACAGCAGTAAGAATGGCATGATAGAGATGCATCTATTTATTATCCCTACCCATGGATTTCATATGCTTAAGGGACATATAACAAAAATACAACTTCTCAGTAAGTTCAGTTTTCTAGCAGGTTATGCAAGATCAACTCATACAGTAGAGACAGGCCATTTCTGCACTAGACTGTTATTGTGCAGTTTAGGGAGGGGCCTTTGAGACCCGTCCCTAAACTGCAAATCCCAGGATTCAGTAGGATGTTGAAAGTGGAATAATAGCATTATAACAGTCTCGTGCAGGAATGGCCATAGATACTAATGCTTCTCCATATGAAATGGAAGATGTTGTTTATTGTGATCACAGACCAAGGACCTTTCCGCACATGGGAAAGGAACCGCACAAAAACGGGACTCACCGGACTTCTTCAGCGTCTGGGCGAGTCCATCGGGACAAGGAGCAGTGCAAGCTCGTCACTCCGCACTGCTCCGGTGTCCAAAATGGCAGCTTCCGGAGAAGCTCGCCAGCCTAAGGCCCACTAGTGCGCGCCTGCAAATCTGCACCAGAGCACGGAGACAGAGCAACACGGGGTTGCACGCTCCGTGCTTTTTAAAAATCTCTTAAAAGAGGTTTTTAAAAAGCACGCTGTGCGACCAGTTCCAGAACGTAGTCCGCCCCAGTCCACTCCATGGTGCAGAAGACCTCCGTTGGAGGTCACTCTGCACCATTTTAATAGGTCGGTGTGGAAAGGGCCCAAGAAATATATTATCAAAGTTTAAAAAGGAACAAGCAGCAAGAAAATGTGGGCCATTTGTAAATTACATTTTTTAATTTTTTATTATTTATTTGCATAATGAAACATTGCTTAATATAACATTGGGAGCTTTACTTTTCCTGCTTCTAATTTGCACTGAAATTGAGAAAAACCTGGCCATTCCTTTGGAAGGGAAGTCTGGTGAATCTCTAAGGAAACAGGAAACTGTATTCGCAAAAGAGTTTCCAGAAAAGTCTGTTAACAGAGAAGTGATTAACTGTGCTCTGCAATCTTTATACAGAATAAAGTACAGAAGAACGTGTACAACCATTTCCAGGGCCTACGCTCATTACAAACATATTTGCTTATTAGCTGGAATCTTATTAAACTGACCTTCTAATAATGCTAATGGCAACATATTGAAGTGGACAAGCGTAAATGGTTTTTCTATATTTAGGAATAGTTAATGAATACGCATATGAAGCTGTAAAAATCCTATAGCCTGGGGCGTTACTGTAGAACAATGAACAATAGTCTCTGGCTGCACATCTGATCTGCTGCAAGTCTATGTTATTTAATCTCTGGGCTGCACAGAAATATGCTTCCTATAGTCCATAATTGCACAGAACCTCAGCAGAAAAACCCAATCTAGAAATCTTTCTCCTTCTTATCTTCATCCAATGACTAATGAAAGAGGATTGGAACAAAAGAACTTCCGGATGCAGTCAAAAAATGTAATTGTAACCATCATTTTAGGGCATCAATCCAAGCCTTGCATTCAACCGATGAAATACAAGCTCTCAGAAAGATAACTGCAGTGGTAATACATGGGGTGGGCCTGTGTATGTGAGGAAAAGCCCAGTAATTTTCTGAGAAATCCTGACTGAATTATTTCCACTTGAGAGTTAAACCCTGCAATCCAATGGGGTTGCCACAGTGGAATGAGTCAGGGTCTTCGCTTTATATACTTGAATAGTGGAATGGATTGTGTAAAAAAATAAAAATCTGGAAGTAAGCTGCTGCCTAAAGATAGCAGAATCAAATGCTTGCTTCCTCTGTTCCTATCAGAAAATAGTATTCTGTGTCTGTATACTTAAGTATTGAATACAAAAAAATTAAGGAATATTCATATTTTTTTAAAATACTAAAATCTGGGTCTTATTATAATTAATAATTAAATTGTTCTTGTGCCATTATGTCCCAAGTGCAATTGCTATTTTGCCATTATTAAATTATTGTGTAAATGCAATGATTAGTAAATTATTAAGAATTAGTAAATGGGTAATTATTAGTAATTAGTAAATAGAGGTTAGTAATTAGTAAGTAGGGATGCCAGCCAGTCTGATACAATAGCCACAGAATTCTGATGGTAGTTTAGACCATGGCAACTATTGTGAAAAACACAGGACATCAGAAGAAGCAGATAAAATAAAAAAGAGTCTGGTCTGACAACTCTAGTTGCAGGGACGGTTTTCAGAACTCTCCCTTGATTAGAATTTTGATCGAATAAGCATCTGATGAGGAAAAGCAATTGCTTATCAATTGTAGATTATTGTAATTTAGACCATAGTAGTTCCCTTGAAACAAAATCAAAAGCAGATTTCGGATCTAGAGCAGTGGTTCTGAACCTTCCTAATGCTGCGACCCTTTAATACAGTTCCACATGTTGTGGTGACCCCCAACCATACAATTATTTATTTATTATTTACAATGCCTCCCCCCACGGCAAAGGCTGCCTCGCTGGCCAGGAATGGGGGGGTCGGGCAGGGAGGGAAAGAGGAGCCGCGCGTCTCCCCCGAGAAAAAACTCCAAGAACCCCCCTCGGGCTCTGCTTCTGCTTCACTCTCGTTTCCGCTGGGGGGGCAGTGTGGGAGAAGTTTCCAGAGTGTCGACCCTGGCTGGGGGAGGGAGGAATCCCAGGGCCTTTGTCTTTTGCACCGGGCGCAGCTCGCTCCCCGGGAAAAGTGCCTCCTTGCAGCCCCCTGGCCCTTCTGCAGCGCCCCCCTCTGTGGTGAGTGGGGCAGGGGCTGTGGTGAGGAGGGGGCCTGCCCCCCGTGCTGCTGCTGCCCCCCAAGCTGGCCCGTCAGACGAGAGGTTCTCCTGGTAGCAGAGAAGGGGAGCGATTTCAGTCTCTTCTGAACAGGGGGCAGGAGGACACGAGCACGTGGCTCGCGCTTGCGCACCTCCACTCCTGCTGTGGTGATGCTGTGGCTGCATGCGCTCCTGCCAAAGGGGGCAGGAGGACGCGAGCGCGTGGCTCATGCTTGCGCACCACCACCGAGGAGGGAATGGAGCCTAAGACCATCGGAAATACGTATTTTCCGATGGTCTTAGGTGACCCCTGTGAAAGGGTCATTCGACTCCCAAAGGGGTCGTAATCCACAGGTTGAGAACCACTGATCTAGAAAGATAACAAAAAAGTTACCACCAAGAACTGAAATACACTTCTCAGCAAGATGGACTAAACTGCAACAATGGCCTAAGGTTGAATTACCAGATTTAAATCCAGTCTATTCTTCACCTTAAATCCTATTACCTTTCATTCAGATAAGAAGCTTAACTTTTAGGTACCATGCATAAACTTTCTAAATAATTGAAGGATATAATAGGATGGTAATTAGCTGGTATGCTCCTAATGCCTTTCTAGAAAATAGGTGCTAGATAGTTGCTTTATTCCAAACACTAGGAACTTTAGCTGATTTGTTAATAACAAATGAAGAGAGCTAAAGCAGAGGTGCAAATTGCTTCCTCCCACCTGGGGACTACACAAGTATTTATACTCTGTCTCACTTCCATGCCACCAGATCCTCTAAAGACGCCAGCCACAGATGCAGGAGAAACGTCAGGAGAAAATACTAATAGAACACGGCCTCAAAGCCTGGAAAACCCACAACAACCTAATGTCTCACAGTGGTAACAAAATATGAAGAGAAATCCTATTTTGGGATCCACAGGAACTGCTTGGTTTGTAATTTAAATTATTATTATATTTTTTCCAAAATTCAGATATACTGGGATGCTCCTACCACATATGGAAATACGTGCCCGGAACCCCATAGTTCTTCCATCATTTGTTAGATGCATGTTTGTCTATATATTTAGTCCGACTTAAATTTTAGCAAATCATGTGATATATAATCTGGACCAAGGATTTTACTAGGTCTAAGTTAAGGTATTAAGTAAAGAGAGAGCCACTGTTCTGTTGTGACTTGAGTGCTAGACAAGAGTTCTGGAAGACCAGGATTTGAATTTCCATTCAGCTGTGGAAACCCACTGGGTGACCTTGGGCAAATCACATTCTCTCAGCCTCAGAGGAAGTCAATGGCAAACCCCCTCTGAATAAATCTTGCCAAGAAACTCCTGTGATCAGTTTGCCTTAAGGTCACCATAAATTTGAAACAACTTAAAGTCACACAAGAACAGCATTAAGAATTTCTCCAGGTGATAAGTTTGCCTTTGGAACATATGAATGACTTCATACATGTTCCGAGTATATACGCTTCTCAAGTATCTTGTAACTTAGGCACAATAGGAAATTTCACTGAATATATAGCAATCAAGATACACGGTAGTTGCAATTGGGAATAGCAAGTATTATGACAAAGCTCCACAAATGACAAAAATCTGTACAAAGTAGCAAAGTTGCAAGGCTGTGAGAGTTTGGATTTAATAGCAGTGTGAAGCTGTAGGGGTCTGCTAACTGAGGGGAAGTACTCGCCAAAAGATACATTTAAGAGATTGAAAGATTTATCTTCCTTGGTACCGCTGGATCTGTGAGAAGCTAGGGGGCCCTCCCAGCTGGAACAGTGCAAAGAAAGGAAAACAAATTAAGGCTGGTCCTCTTTAAGCTACGGCTGGGACTTTGAGAATTAGAAGTAAGGAACAAGATTCTCCAGCTAAAATCCTGTATTCTGAGGATCTGAAAGTGTGATTTCAGCTAGTTTAGGCAGTGACAGTCAGCAAGGAGCCTCCAGAAGGAGGCAGGTGGCACAAGTTCTTGCTTTAGTAGATCCCACCCCAAATGGATTGCTCTGAATCTGGGGTCTTTTTTAAGCATTTCATGCAGTAGATGATGAGGTCGACATGAGAATTTCTCCAAAACAAAAGGACTTCTTCAAACAAAGCGTATTCACCTAGATTTCCTGAGGGACAGAGCCCAGTGACTTGGGTTAGCAAAAAAGGTGGTAATAATTCAGACAAGTGCTCAATTTAGGAAAGACATTAGAGAATTGTTAAATCAATCACCCTTGCTCCAAAGATGTAATTTTCTATCAGTGTTCTCTTGTGTGTAATGTATTGTTTTTCAACTGCAGGGCCACCTCCTGGGAGAGAGAGAACTTTGTCTGGAAGCATTCAGTAGTTCAACTGTTTAATCAGGAAACTTAAGCAAACCTGATGCTGGTAAGTAATGGAGTTCAGCAGAGGTGATTTCTATAGGATTTGACCAGGAGGGGTTTTCCAGCTAAACCGTCTGTGTCCTTACCCAGACAATCAACAGTATACATATGAACATCTGGGCAGGAATGGTTTAAAGATATGGCTATATCTATAAAGCTCAAGCAACAGGAGTTGGTTGAATGGCACCATGGGTTGAAAACTTATTGAAATCTTGAAGAATATCAGAAAAATATTTTTCCATACACAGAAATACAACACAGAAGATTTATAATCAATAGATAAAGCCTCTGTTACAATAGATAAAGCCTCTGTTACAATTACAGTTTATTATCCTTCTTTCAAGTGCCAGAAATAAATACATTCTATTTTGATTTCTGTGCAGTTCTTTTCTTTTGATTGTTAAGTGTTTTATATTTCTGCTTTGCTGTTGTTGTTGTTGTTGTTGTGTGCCTTCAAGTCATTTCTGACTTATGACAACCCTAAGATGACCCTATCCCGTTCTGCCTGTGAAAGTGTCACCAAATCCAAAATAGTCAATCCCTTTGTTGCCTCCTGGACAATGCAATTGTCATCAAGGCTTGTGAGGAATTTGTTAATCTTCCATTCATGACACAGTTTGACTTCCAACAAATATCAAAGTGGTTGGCATCTCCTATTGCTACGGTATCTGCTTTTTAAAAATTTCAGACATTTCATCTAGAAAGGCACCATCCAACTCTTCAGTCTGCCTTAGGAGGTCTATAGTGGACACCCACAATGATGTCACTGTTGTTTAATTTTACCCAAATAGTTTTCCATTCTTGAAGTTACAAACTTCCTCACGGGGGTACACATCCTTAATATATAATGCTACTCCTGCTCCTTCCTGTTCAATCCCCTCATCATCATCATTATTATTATTATTATTATTATTGGAGGGGTGTCAGAGTACACCCCTCTATTACTCCATCGCAGTCGTGAGACTTATCCCACCAGTGATACAAATTAAATCATATTTACCTTCCTGTGTTAGGAATCCAGTTTGTCTTGCTTGTTTCACATGCTTTGTGCATTAATGTATAGACATCTAAGATGCTGCTTTTTTGTTGTTTATTTTCTACCCACTCTTGGATTCTTGCACTGTTGGCTAAATTCCCCCTATTTCATTGAGGCTACTGTCCTCAGTACTTGGAGGACAAGTACTGGAGTCACCCTCAGTTTAAAGCCCTCCTGCTCAGGTTTGCAAGACTTAGAGCATATACTAGGATTGCTCTAGTGACTGCTGCAAGAAGCAACTCAACAATGCAAGGTGTATTGCTTCATAAAGTCACAGATCATACTGCAAGAAGCCAACTCTTTCCTGACAGCACCATCTATTTAGACAGTTGTTCACTTCTAGTAAACTTATCCCTCTTCTTAGTCCATGCCCTTCAACAGGAAGAAGTGATGAAAAAACAACCTGTGGCCTAAGGTCCTTAGTTTTCTACCAATCGCCTTCTACTCCCTTGCAAAATATAGTTGTATATTTTGCAATATCATTTGTTTCAATGTGGATCAAAGGAAAGAAACTTGCCAGCTTCTCTGTTACATAATGGATTTTCACATGTTATCAGGCCTGCACTCTACTGCTTCTATTCTTCTCAACAGTGAGTAACCTACCACCACAATTTCAGTCTCCAAAATGTTGGTCCATGTGAAAAATAACATTCATTTTGAAACCATGGACTCCTTTTTTCTCATCTGTTTTTTTAATCAAGATTCTAAACTATGTATTGCAATTTTGTCAAACAGGCTAAACTCATTAGCAGATCCAATAAAAGTGACAGACCATGCTTTGATGAATTTGGATATAACCATGAAAAGGAATTATAGAGAAGCAAAAAGATGGAGATTGGATATTAAGTTACTTAATTATAAGGAGATAGTAAATAAAATAGAGAAGGAATGGCAAGAAATTTGGGATATAAACAATAAGGAAGTAACACAAGATGTATTATGGGATACAATGAAGGCAGTGGTAAGAGGATTATGTATTAAAGAATCAAGCAAATTAAAGAGACAATTAGGAGAAAAAAAATTGAAATTAGAAAAAGAAATAAAAGAACTAGAGAATGATTATATAATAGATAGAACTAAACAGAAATTAATAATATTACAAGCCAAAAGAGATGAATTAGAAAAGATAGAAATGGATGAAGTTCAGAAAAACTTAATATATTTGAAAAGGGAATACTTTGAATATAGCAATAAAAATTCTAAAATGCTGGCTAAATCAGTACAATTAAAAAAAATTAGAAATATGATTGGCGTAGTAAAAGATAAATTTGGTAAAGAAAAAAGGCTGATGAAAGAGAAATTAAAAATATTTGAGGAATTTTATCGAGAATTGTATTTAGCAGAAGATAAATCTGTAGAGAATATAGAGGACTATATTAATAAAAATTGGAAAGTAAGATTAACAGAACAAGATAAAGGATTGATGGAAGAAATGATATCAGAAGAAGAAATAGAAGAAGTAATAAATAACTTAAAAGGAGGAAAATCACCAGGATTGGATGGATTAGGTCCAGAATACTATAAAACATTTAAAAAAGGTTTAATCCCTAAACTAAAAGGGTTATATAATAGTATATTAAGGGGTGGAAAAATTCCATTATCATGGAAGCAGTCATTAATAATATTAATTTTAAAACCAAATAAGGATCCTATGGATCCAGGTTCTTATAGACCAATATCTTTAATAAACCAAGATGCAAAAATTTTGACAGCAATAATGGCGAAGAGGTTAAATAAATTTATTTATAAATATATACATAAAGATCAATGTGGTTTTATTCAAGGAAGACAGATGGCAAATTTAATAGGGAAAACGATAAATAAAATAAATATAATGGATAGAGAAAAACAAAAAGCTGGAATTTTAGCGTTTAAAGCCTTTGATTGTGTGGAATGGCCGGCGTTAAAAACAATTTTAAATAAAATAGGATTAGGAGAAAGATTTAAAGGGTTAATAAATCAATTATATTCATATAATACATCTGTAGTGATGGTAAATGATGGATTTACAGATCAGATTCAAATAACAAGAGGAACGAGACAAGGATGTCCATTATCTCCAGTTTTATTTGCAATAGTTATAGAAATATTAGCGAATGTGATAAGAAATGATGAGAATTTGGAAGGAATTGGAGCTAAGGAGAAAAATAAAATAAGCTTATTTGCAGATGATACATTGTTGACAATTAAAGATCCGGTTGAAAAGATAGATAGAATAGATAAACATTTAAAAGAGTTTGGGGAGAAGACAGGATTGAAAATAGATTGGGCCAAATCAGAAATAATGTTATTTAATTATACTAAAGAAGAAGTACAAAAATTTATAAGTAGTAAAAGAGGATTACTTAAAGTAAAAGAATCAATTAAATATTTAGGAATAGATATTACAAAAAATTTACAAGGACTACAAGAAAAAAATTTCAAGAAATTAAGATTAGAAATTAAATGGAAATTAGAGGATTATAAAAATATAAAGTTATCGTGGTTTGGTAGAATAGCAGTGGTAAAAATGAAAATTTTACCTAAAATTAATTTTTTGTTTAGAATGTTACCAATAAAAGTATCAGAGGAAGAGTTAAAGGAGTGGCAAAAGATATTAAATAATTTTTGTAATGGAAATAAGAAATCGAGGATTAACAAGAAATATTGGTATAAAAGTCAAAAAGAAGGTGGCCTGGGACTTCCAAATTTAAAATGGTATTATTATGCAAATCAATTGAGATATATCATAGATGGAGTTTCAGGAAACGGCGATTTAGATTGGTTAGAGACAGAAGATAAGAATATTGAGATGAAATTAGAGAATATATTTTTTAGGAATTTTTCAAAGAAAGAAATGGAAAAAATAGAAAATCCTTTTATAAAAAATATAATAGAAATATGGAAGAAAAATAAAAGAAAATTGATACCGAATATATCAATATGAACAATATAGTAATGATGGAAAAATTTCCAATAAATTTAAGAGAAATAATAGAGAAAGAAATAAAAAAACAAAAATATATAGATTAAAAGATTGGATGAAAATAATGATAAATAAAGAAAGAATGAAAGAGAGATTGCAGGAAACTAAGATATCTTGGTTAAATTATATACAACTAGAGCAATGGACAAAGAGTATGAAAAGATATGTTAAGGATTTTAAAGAATATACTAAATTTGAACAAATTATTATTCAAAGAGAAAATATGCAAGAAAATGAAATACTAAAAGGTACAACAAGTGAAATATATAAAATATTAGCAAAAGAACAAGAAGAGGATTATCTTAGAAAAATATGGGAGGAAGAGACAGTACAAACTATAGATATACAAGAAT